>JAPTHN010000008.1:43371740-43800705 GCA_026936325.1 Platynereis dumerilii
AAACCTTCATATATTCTATTTACTACATGATACCCGTGAAATAATTGGGGGTAGGGGAGGAGAAAAGGTTGAAATATAAATTTTGAACATAAAAACCAGTCCAAAACCTTGTAGTGGGTGAAAAAAGGTTGCATCCCAAGTTTTTGTGGATGGGCAACCTATACTTTGACGGGTAAAGACGGAGGGGTCGATGAATTGATAGTAGGATTGGGTATTGCTGCAACATATATTTTATAGTACCAATTTAACCTCCTTGTATTCTCTGGGTGGCGTGGTTACTATGTAATAAAGCTTCATTTATTTATTGTTTCTTATTGTACTAACATTAATAAATAAATTTCAGGATGAATTCCCAAAACACTGCAGCATCAATGGAACATTGAAGGGAGGTTGCAGCACTGACTACAAATTCATTGGTCTCTGCGGTGATTTTCCTATCTACATGTCAGAGAATAAAGAACGGGTACTTGTCAGAAGTATAGTCACTGGGACATACAAGTGTATTAAAAGCACCTTAGGATTCAAGGGAAGATGTTCTGCAGGGTCTTACGAAAAAACTGCAGGGAGAAAAGCTGTAGAAGGCTGGTGGCCTGGTAACGCCTATGCAACATGCCATTAAGCTGGTGGTCAACTGACTCTTTTGCAACATGCCTTTAAGCTTGTGGTCTACTGACTCTTTTGCAGCATGCCATTCAGCTGACGGTCAACCGACTCTTTTGCAACATGTCATACAGCTGACGGTCAACCGACTCTCTGGCAACATGTCATTCAGTTGGTGGTCAACTGACTTTTTCAACATGCCATTAAACTGGTGGTCAGCCGACTCTTATGCAACATGTCATCCAGCTGGTGGTCAATTGACTTTATTGCAACATGCTATCAAGCTAACGATCATCTGACTCTCTTGCAACATGCCATTAAGCTGGCGAACAACTGACTCTTTTGCAACATGCCACTAAACTGGTGATCAGCCGACTCTTAAGCAACATGCCACTAAGCTGATGATCAACTGACTCTTTTGCATGCAACATGCCATTCAGCTGGTGGTCAGCCAACTCTTATGCAACATGCCACTAAGCCGATGGTAAACTAACTCTTTTGCAACATGCCATTAAGCTGATGGTCACCGGACTCTTTTGCAACATGCCATCAAGCTGGTGGTCAACTGACTCTTTTGCAACTCTCTTGCAACATGCCAATAAGCTAGTGGTCACCGGACTCTTTTTTAACATGCCATTCAGCTTGGGGTCAACTGATTCTGTTGCAACATGCCACTAAGTGCATGGTCAACTGACAGTTTTGTAACATGCCATTAAGTTTCGACTCAGCGATTGGCAACCCAGCATGCTACCACTAGACCAATCCTTCCCCCGAAACAATTATAGGATATTAATGATTGAGCAATAAAGAATGTTAGTGTAGGCTACTACTTATGCCCCTTTATGCCTAAAAAATGAACTGTGCATAAATTTAAAATGGCCTTTGAAACTACTAGGTGGGCTGCCAATCGCTAGATCCACGGTAATCTATTTAATTTTGCTTATTTTCATATCCAGCTCAAGACAGGTCACTTAGGCCTATTTTGGATGGCAGTTTCTATCAACCTTTGCCCCATTGCTATGCCTAATTAGACTATCAAGTGCATAGATACAGGACGTAAAGCCCAAGTCGTCCATCCATCAATCCTATACTTGGATTCAGATCAAGTCTACTGGACTTCAGATTGGCATTCAAAAGTAAATGAAAAACTGAGTGACTACAGTGACGAAATGAAGGATTGATGGTGAAATAAATGAAACAGGTCTATCTGTCTATGTGCCAGTTTTTGTTTTATTTTTATATTTTTTCTTTGCATGAAGAATTTGTTAATACCCCATAATGTTTACAATACCACATGAAAAAGCAGTGGATATATCCCATGTGGTATTGCGTTGTATACCACATGGTTTTTTGTATACTCAATGGTTTGATCATTGTCGATGATGTCATTGCATTGTTTAACCATTGTGACGTCATGGCCATGGTGACGTCACAACATTGTGACATCATCAGTTGAGCTGCTATCTGTGCTCTGATTGGCTGAGGCCACTGTTGAGTATTGATCGCCAGAGTGAAGTTCAGCTTTCTTTTGAGTTACAAAGTGGGGTATAGATAAGACCAAATGGTTGTATGGTGGTATTTGGAGATGTACTCCCACTTGTGAAAATATCCTGAGTCCTCTGTACCCATTCGTGCTGACGCACTTGTGGGTACAGATGACTCAAGATATCTTCAACTCGTGGAGTACATCTCAAAATACCACCATACCCATTTGGTCTTAATATAATAACACATGTCAAAGCTTGGGAGGCGGATTTTGGGAAAATTAAATACTGTAGAAATTTTTTTACAACTATAAAAATGGTTATTTCGTTCACATAAGAACATTTTTCGTCAGATACTATCATCTAACATTTGTTTTGTGATAGACAAGTATAAGCCTTTCTGAAGACATTATATTTGAGTTGGAAATGATTTATGACAGCCATCAAATGCTATCAACCGCCGTTTTTTGTATCCATTGGTATTGTTGACCACTTTTTTAAATTGCTTATTTAATATTCATAAAAACTGAATAAAATACTTTCATATCTATCCAGCTGATATGTGACATTTTCATAATTTCATAATGTCCACTTTGATGTTACTTAGCAGTATATATCTTTAAAACAAAATGTTTGTACAAAGTAGATCAACACTAAGTATCAACAATTTAATAAATAAAGCAATTCAGCTTGAGGATCGAGCACATAACTGAGTTGTCCCCCCCCCCATGATTTGGGACGAAATTCAATCATTTCTTGATATCTCAGACCACTCGTGCTGACATTTCCAACAGTCTTGTTCATGCAACTTCTTCAATCCGGCATAGCAAAATTCAGCGGCAACTCACACTTTGTTATGGTATCAAGGCTATGCAATATGCATGACATGTATGTCTATCGTTTTTTCTTTCAAACACAATGTATTAATGATTACCAACAAAATGAGCCATAAATCAAAGACGTGGCAAAAATTGATGATCTTATGGCCACTCAAAGTAGTGTAAACTTTTTTTTAGTCGCCCTGTAGAGTGTGAATGATCAGTTGCCATTGCACTCAACTCAGCCTGGGTCATGTTTCATTGATTTGTTAGTTGTTTCTTTGAACTTTCATTGATTTGTTTTTTGTTACTGAGACTTTTCGTCTTCTACTCCTTTTCAGCTTCGTGAATGAAATATGTACGAAAAGTATATTTCAGTTGCTGCTTTTCATTTATTAATTTACTTTGTGAAAAACATAGCTTTTAAAAAATTTATCGTAGGAAGACTGCCTGACTCTCAATATAAATTATATAATAAGCGGGATCTGTACCGAACACTAATCTGACCTACAGTTTGTCACATCAAGCAGAGACAGACATTTGGCTAGATATCTTGGCAACCAGAAGTCCTACAGTAGGAATACCTAGATGTGAAGCTTGGTTTTGTTGTAATACGAATATCACATTATGATGATGTTGCGATGCCGCTTTGGTTCGATATTTGCCAATTTATTCCAACAGCAGTCAAATTTTGCTTTATGTTGACATTGGTGACACAACCAACCTGACACAATAGGCAGTGACATCACAAAAGTGTACCACAGTGCCACCCCAGACTCAGTTCTTGTCAACATGATATCAGCAGGATCCACCATCCACCCATCTCGTTGTGTTGATTTTTATGGACAATATAAACAGTGCTAAATATCTGTCCCAATGCTAGACAAGACACACTATATGTATGATTAAATATTGATGTATGTTGGTCAACACATACTAAAATGAAGCCTAAATTTTCCACCTTGATCAAAATAATTGACTGCCATTGAAAGATTTGATTATCCTCGGTACCAGTGCGAGGGTGGATTTGATTTGATAATTTCACTGCTCCACCATAAATAACTTGTCACTTCTTGTTGAAAATGAGCTTCATGAGCCTAATCAGGAGTGCGGTAACATGATTTTAGTGGAGACGGTTAGGTGAAGAAAGCACTTGTTCACATTACTGTACTCTTGCTCTTGAATTTAACCACCAATTGCAACTTTCTTAACTTAAATTCTCGACTTAGCAGTGGCACTATGTAATACTCCAGCAATAGTCTTACTACTCGGATAATCAGAGGTTTGGAAATATCATTTATAGAAAAAATTGTTCCGAGGTTACTGTTGGTAGGAAAAGGGGTAACATACGTTATTGTACTCAGTGGTGGAGCAGTGAATTTGGAATTTAACTATTGGACGAATATTGAAAATTTCTCCTGAAAAATGCTCCTCTTTTGACGAAACGGATTTTTGAAATATGACCCAAAGATTAAGAAATGTATTGCACTTAGTCAGTTCATCTGGTGCATAAATGGCACACAAAACATTGAGTCATTAATATTGACTGATCTTGGAGCAATCAGGCAGAAGTCAAATATATTTCCCCCAAGGGAGTTCTAGCTTAAACTATTTCAAAGTAATTATTAATAATATATTCTACTGTACTGACAGTTCGCTAACCAAGATACCAAAACATGGAAGAGCGACTTTCATCAGAGCAGACAGGCGCCTTATTCAATGCTCTGCCTGTCTTCTGGAACTTACCTGCTGTATAGGAGATGTATTTTTAATCAATATGCATGGTCTGTAAACTTGAGCTTGAACTTGAAACTGCTACCCAAAATGCATCCAGTTGACCTGGCCAGGACAGGGATTGAACCCAGGTCCAAATGGTCAGCTGCGCATTGCACCCATCTACTGAGCAAAAATATGTACCGGACAAGTTGTTGAGAAAGCTCTTTTCATAAGTGCCCTTGGCAAGCTTAAGCTACTAAATCAATCCCGCATTGTGAGTCAGTCTGGCATTTTATTTGGTTATTTTAGGTCGTGAGCGGCTCGCGACTGACATTGACTAAAATTTGAAGTCACTAGAAAAAACCCACAAAGAAAGGAGGAAAATAAAGAACAATGTGAATAAGCTGTCAGATTAATATTCAGCAGAAATTACCCAAGTGCTGCAACGGTAGAGGTATTCCTGAAAGGGCTTTGGTCATTATTTGAATATATAAGATCCCATTGTGATAGTAATGAATGGATAAACTGTATGTTCTGTATTTATGTACTTAAAATATGAAGTCATTGTGACATTATTGTTTCCTCACACACAGAAGTCAAAAGCCAATGTCAGCATGACATTGTCCGTTGACTGACCTTCTACTGACTGAGGTCAGAAAGAGACCTCACAGTGATGCCAAGGATTTATGTCGTACAAACATTGTCCTTCAGCCAGGTTTTTAACTGAACTTCTACTGATGTCATACAGTGGACTTCAGTCAGATGCCCATCTGAATGTAATTCCATTATGACATTGCATTTATGGCAGATATTGACATCAACCCAAGGCTATAAATAATTCATTGTCATTTTTTTTTCCAACCCGCTTTACTGTAAGTACTTACAGTGTACAGTAATTTGAACATCATATCACACTTCAGAATAATGTCGTATCTACTCCACTGTAAATTTTAACGTTTTTATGATTCTGCCATATACAAAAGACTAACTTATATAAAAAATTAAAAGCTCTCAGACTCAAGAGTTCCGGTGCACACAGACAAACAAATTGTTGCGGAGACTCTGAGACGCAGAATGATCATTGCTGTCTCTCCAGTCATGCAGCAGGTATGTTTAACTTGTTTCTCTGAATTCTCAAATGGTTTCATGAATTTTGAAATAATAACAAAGAAAAGATTGTATTGTAATTAGCAGGATGGATGATTACGATCCTCCACATATAAATCAGTCTTATTAATATGTAATTTTATGAATTGAGTACTTACTCCTGCAGTCATGCAGTGTACAGTTGGGTCATGATTGTGCTAAAGCTCCATCATGACTCATTTGTGCACTGTAAATGATACAGCAACTTCGAGAAACTTCAGAACATTAAAGAATATTCATGGTAAAATCAGATCTCTGCACTGGGGTTTGTAGCTCCGTGCTTAAAGCTCTTTGCAGTTTAGCAGTCAAATCCGTTTTAATATGAACATTCAACTTTGTCTTGTGGTGTCTCTGACTTAAAATGTTTATATGATTTATTTGGTGTCAGTTATCCTTTGATCAGTTCATTCAGCATGTATGTAGGGGGAAGGGGGCACATTGGGACGCAGGGCACTGTGGGACGGTGGGGTTTTCTTGGATCCTGGCAAGGTATAGGATATGGTAGTGCCATCATATCTTGTAATTTCACATCCTGAAGTTTCCATGGTTTTATAGACAAATTACAGCCACATGCAGAAGTATGGCGAGCAAAAGTTTGTTTTCCTACCACTAAAGTAAATATGGAAGGGTTCAATTCGAACCATTCTGTGGACAAACCATGAACAATGAGGCTTTCTCACTGCTTGCATGAATTTTATATATTATAACAAACAGTGATGTATTGCTATCGTGATAAACACACTCACTCACTTGTGTCCAAGAAATTAGCATTTTGGTGTAAAAGTTATATCGGGGCTCATTGGGACAGTGAATCTGGGGCCCATTGGGACGCCCTTAATATGGCAGAATTTAAGTGTCCAAGGCAACTGAATGACCTGGGACAGCACACAACAGGTATTCAGGCCCCAGGGAATAGAGGAATAGTGCATTACCTTGCTCTGTGAACAAATTTGTCGCAAAGCACTGTGTGTTACTTACATAGATATCCGCACCCAGGACAGTTTATGTTAAATGATTAAAACAGTTTAAAGTTATGAACTATTAGCACTACAAGGTGTTAATGCACTGGATATAGTCTTACACACTACTTATATGTGATATCTATTGCACGTAGAGTGTTAATATGATTTTTTAATTGATGTCCCAATGTGCCCTGGCTAAAACATTTTTACAACTCTCTGGCTGCAAAAGGGTAGGTGCAGTCTAGTTTATTATGCCTTGCATTTAAGCTCAATAGTATTGGTGATATTTATGCAAACTTCTGAGTTCTTCAGTGCTTTCAGCATTGAGCAAAATTAGTAGACGTTAAAGGCGTCCCAATGTGCCCCCGTTCCCCCTATACATCTGACAGCATAGGTGTGAATAAATAAACTAATTAACTAATTTAAAGTATACATACCAAATAAGAAGATTAGGAAACCAACAAGTTACTGACACTGATACAGGAAAAGGCAGTTTACAAATAAAATGATGAAAATATTTTTTCACTAGGAACAAATGAATAGGCGATTATTGAACACATTCGATTTGTTTGTTTCAGAGAAAATGGGTACAACTACCATAATCACCGCTGTCTTGGCAATAGCAACATCAACATTTTATGCTGTCAACTGCACCTGTGGCGTTACATATCTCAGGAGTTGTCATCCGATAAATTCACGACAGGCTAATCACATTTCCTACACTGCTGTCGTGGCAAATTACGCTCAATGTGCGGATTTGTGCAACTCGTACAGGAATGTATGCCTCAGTTTTGACTTCGCACATCTCCAAAATGGTTCCTGCAGTTGTCAACTATTAAATCAAATAGGAAGATCTAGATGTGCTGCAACTCCAACAATTCAGCATTACGTGAGGGTGAGATATCTAAGCAATACAAATATCATCAGGAGTATTTCCTTTTTTCATGTCAAATAAAACAGTTTTCAGAAATTTTCACCTACATAAATTCTACGCATGAAACTCACAAAAAGAGCCGATCCGTAGTACGTATGTTCATTTTTGTACGAATTTGGTACGAACTCATACAAATTTAACACAGGTACTTTTTAGTTACTCTGGCCATTTTAGTGCAACATGGAAATCACAAATGGTTTAAGTTTAGACCTTCATTCATTGGCTCTAAAAAAATAAGGTTAAAACCCCCAAACCAACTTTATTTGTATGAAATCCGCACGAAAATTGGCGTATGTTTTACGTACGTAAATTTTTGTTTGGATTTCATACTTGAAAACAGCCACTTTACGTATGAAAAATGCAAGAAAGAGCTTATACGTACGCTGTACAATTGCCTATGTAATTAAGCACTGAAAACCATGCTGTTTTTATCCCTTCTTCTGCAAAACTAACAATTAGCACAGATGTGCAACTTTCAGACTTACATAGATTGATACGAAGTTAGCCCTAGCTTCTCCTAGTAAACTGAGTACACATAAAGTCAGTTAGAATAGACGATGGTGATATAGGGACTATTGCTTGATTTGACATTGAATGACCCAGTATTTTTCTGAGGCCACATGCATCTCACGACAATGAAATGTAGGCTACAAAGTTTCCAATAGATTTTGAGAAAACTGATTTTCAAGTTCCACTCCTTGCAGTAAGAGATGAACTTACTGGGATTTGCCAGGGACATTCTGGGGTAACGGGCCACTTTGTGAATATCTAACCTTAATAGATATATATAGAAACGTGTCTCAGATGTCCTCTTCTGACCTTATGTAACTCAATTTGGCTAAAAAATGTGACTTACTAGGTTTTCCCTTTGGACGCTAGAGTTAGGTTATTATGTGAGATTCAGCCAAAGTTTGACCCAAAAACATAGCATATATAACATATTTGAAACATATTGAATTAACCATCCCCCCCCCATATATATAGATATATGTACATAAGACAAAGAAAAATACATAAGTTGAGGCGCTTGCGCCAAGTCCAATGTACCTTTTCTGAGAAAATAATGCACAGTCACGTGTGATGTAAATGATTGAGAAAATCTGATAGGAAACGATTTTTAGGAGGAGAATAGGAAATAATATTAGAAGGGGGAACGGGACACAGTGAATCAGCAAAGTTTAGTTTTACCGTATCTCAATTTGTTACAATTTCAGTTCCATTATGAATGGCTTCAATGAAAGGTACACGCTGACACTACATGCCTAAGCATGTATATATAAGTACTGCCTTGTAGGACAAAAACAGTACAATTTTAAGAAGTTCGGCACTCCAGACATTTGTAGCCGCTTATAACCAAATTTTTGTTAAAAATCACACTTTACCTTACACTGACAAAACATTGCATGCTTCATCAAATATCTTCACATATTCAGTTAGGTTTCCCTCAAAGTAATCCTACAAATCTGAAATTTCAGAAATATTGCTTTTCAGCATCCTGAGAAATCCACTGATTCACTGTGGCAATGACCCAGTCACCTAATGCAAAAGACAGTTTTATACCTTTTTGTATTGATGAAATTTTAAATTCCAGATTTTACAAGGTCTTTATCATATTTTCTAAATTTCACATAATTGTCATTTGTTTTTAATGATATTTTACTTTAATAATTTCACATAGCTTTTAAAACCTTCATATATTTATATTTACCAGCATAATACCCATGAAATAGGGGTAGGGGAGGGGAAAATTTCGAATATAAATGTTGAACATAAAAACCAGCCTAAAAGGGGTTATTTTATCAAAATACGTTAATTGGGGCAATACGGCACCTGCACGGGAATCCCCGTATGATGTCACGACAGCTTGAAGCTGATTGGTTTAAAATCGCCGTGAAGTGTTTCCGGTGTTTCCCAGGTAACCTGGGACGCGGGAATCATTATTGTTTGGACTCCAGAGCGCCAGTCCACCCGCCCCGTTGGAGAAGGGGGAATTTAGATTTCATATTTCAATTTCATGTATTAACTTTTAATTCCGGTGAAAGGTTCCGGGTTTTTGTGTGTTTCACCGAAATTTGTGTGTATTTGAAGCTGGCGGGACAGCCAAGCTTGAGTTTATGGGCAAATACATATTTATACTGTCGAATGGATTTGTGTTATTTTCTGGGGACAAAAGCTGCAATTCCTTGTAGTGGGTGAAAAAAGGTTGCATCGCAAGTTTTTGTGGATGGGTACCCTATACTTTTATTGGTAAAGACGGAGGGGTCCATGAATTAATAGTAGGATTGTGTAGGCTTTAATTCCTGCAACATATATTTTATAGTACCAATTTAACCTCCTTGTATTCTCTGGGTGGCGTGGTTACTATGTAATAAAGCTTCATTTATTTATTGTTTCTTATTGTACTAACATTAATAAATAAATTTCAGGATGAATTCCCAAAACACTGCAGCATCAATGGGACATTGGTGGGTGGCTGCAGCACTGACTTCAAATTCATTGGTCTCTGCGGTGATTATCCTATCTATATGTCAGAGAATAAAGAACGGACACTTGCCAGAGATAGATACTGAGGGAAATGGAATTGCATGGTAAGCACCTACATATTCAAGGAGCGATGTTCTGCAGTGGCTTCAGTAAGAACTGCCACTAGAGAAACTGTGGAAGGCTGGTGGCCTGGTAACGCAGTCTATGCAACATGCCATTAAGCTGGTGGTCAACTGACTCTTTTGCAACATGCCATTCAGCTGGTGGTCAACTGACTCTTTTGCAACATGCCATTCAGCTGGTGGTCAACTGACTCTTTTGCAACATGCCATTAAGCTGGTGGTCAACTGACTCTTTTGCAACATGCCATTAAGCTGATGGTCAACTGACTCTTTTGCAACATGCCATTCAGCTGGTGGTCAACTGACTCTTTTGCAACATGCCATTCAGCTGATGGTCAACTGACTCTTTTGCAACATGCCATTAAGCTGGTGGTCAACCGACTCTTTTGCAACATGCCATTAAGCTGATGGTCGACCGACCTTTTTGCAACATGTCATTAAGCTAGTGGTCAATGGACTCTTTTGCAGCATGCCACTAAGCTTGAGGTCAATTGATTTCTTTGCAAAATGGCAATCAGCTGGTGGTCAACCGGCTCTTTTGCAACATGCCATTAAGCTGTTGGCCAACTGACTCGTTTGCAACATGTCATTAAGCTGATGGTCAACTGACTCTTTTGCAACATGCCATTCAGCTGGTGGTCAACTGACTCTTTTGCAACATGCCATTAAGCTAGTGGTCAACTGACTATTTTGCAACATGCCATTCAGCTGGTGGTCAATTGACTCCTTTGCACCATGCAATTAAGCTGGTGGTCAACTGACTCTTTTGTGAGTTTATCTGTTTTTCGTCAAAATTTTGTCGTACACAATCAGAAAATGATGCAAAACGAGTTAGAGTAGGAGATATTGTCATTACTGCTGCCTCTGTAGTGCGTAATTTAGGTATTTACTTTGATTGTGAAGGAACAATGGATAAACATATTGCTAACATTTGTAAAAATGCCTCTTATTCATTAGGGGAGAGCGCGGAACAGTGAGACACTTTTTTTAATTTTCAGGTGTTCCAAAATGTTGGCGGTAATGAGTTAAATGAGATCAGGTCTACATTATAGATAATGACGTTGGGTACACTGTAAAATTTGAAAACTGTGTTGAAGCAATAATTTGAGCTGTCTGAGAATGTTAAAAATTTTCAAGCTATGATAGCTCAATCCTATAAGTTGTCAAGGTATGATGGCTCAATGCTGTAAGTTGTTCAAACGAATCACAACATTAAGCTGTGAAAACATGAAAGCTTCAGTTGTTGCAGATAGCTTGACATCCCAGTCATGCCACATATAGCGCCATCTATAACAAGCACTTCTCATAAGACTGCATTTAGTTTTAAATAATTATTTACTTACAAGAAAAAAGAACATTTATATTACACTATCCCAGAGAAAAAATGAGTAGCACACCACTTTAGCTGGTTACTTTTTTATTTTTATCTCTCTTAAATTAATTTGTGGGAGTAATTAGATGCATGCTTTCACACGTCAACCAACATTTCCAAGTCAGAGTGTGTTCAAATATAGGCTTCTAGCACTATATACCAACTGAGATGAGCCACAGGCCATTGGGATTTGTTCACAAGAAATTAATTTTTAAATCTCCTTGTGATGCAATGGTCTTTGTTGAATACATCTTGGGCCTGTCCATAGTGTGCTAAAATGAAGCATACTGGATCAGGTGGATCCCCTTGAGAGATCTGACAATATTTTTGATTACATCCCATATTCATAAATAACTTTATAAGACAGGTCACACAAATATAAATCAAAAACAACTAAAAAATAAGTCAACACAGCTCAAAATTTTGAGTTGTGTCAGCTTTGATCAATAAGTCAACAAAACTCAATATATATAAATAGCTCATTGTTTTGAGTTTTCTCAGCTTGAATACCTTAGTCAACATAGCTTAATATTTTGAGCTATCTCAGCTTGGTATTTTGAGTTATCTCAGCTTAAAACATTAATCTATGTTAGCTCAATCAACTTGTGCAACCATCTCACTCAATCAATTGAGCTGAATCAGTGCCTCCGATTTTACAGTGTATATTGTCCAGTAGTTTCAGGTTCCTACCTTTTACAGGTTTGGATGAATTTTGAGTTACGTGTACGTCCATGCTGGTTATAACCAGCGGGGCACAGTGAGACAGCAGGCGGGGCACAGTGAGACAGGGCGTCTGCTGCCCTGGCCCCTGATCCTCTGGACCTGCGGAATCATTCTATCAATTATTGCTACAAAAACTACTATACTCTAATAAAAGCAGCTGGCTAGTCGTATTTCAGGTCCTTTTTTTTTAGCATGTTTCAAAACTTCATGGCACAGGACACATGCACGACTTTTTTAACCTGCCTCACCTGTTACATACTAATTATAATTCTTTCTGATGCTTCCCTTTGGATGTGACTCACTAAAATCAGTAGTTAATAGCAGGCATTTTGCTTTTAATAATGAATTGTGAGCTATGCATTATAATCAGGTCGTTTTGAGTGTATTTTGTGATATCTCACTGTGCCCAACCTGAAACTGTCTCACTGTGCCCTATGCAGCTCTCTTTATACAATTTTTTAATCCTGCGGCCCGGATGCCTGTATTGTGGTTCATCATCTCACTACACTAGGACAAATAATCAAGATTTGAATCCCTGTTAATTGATTTGCATTATACCTTTTTTTGGGGGGGAATTATAACAAAAAATCATTTAGCTAAATTATTTACTTTTAATTGCTAAAAATCAAAATATTGAAATTCCACTCTCAATTTGCTGTGTAGGCATTCAGGATATAGGACAGTCTCACTAACTTACTTCTTGTACTATACAAAAGAGGGTTGATCTGTAAACAGTTCCAGCTAGACGCTATGGGCTTTGTCTCACTGTGCCTGCCGTCTCACTGTGCCCCGCTCTCCCCTATGGCGTATAAGTAAAATTAGACACTTGTTAGATAGTGTCAGTACAGAGAGACTCATTCATGCATTTGTATCGTGCCGGTTAGATTATTGCAATGCATTATTGTCTGGAATTCATGATTTTCAATTCAAGAAACTTCAAGCCATTCAAAACGCGGCGGCCAGAATTGTATGTAAAGACGGTCGAAGTGATAGAATTATGCCAATCTTACATAGTCTTCACTGGCTACCAGTTAAACTTAGAGTTGATTTTGAAATATTATGTACAGTTTTTAAATGTATCCATTCTGCAACAGCACCTTTGTATTTGAAAGATCTGATAATTGTAAATACGAGATCATACATGAGTCTAAGAAGTGACAATTAAATTACATTGAAAAGACCTCAACCCCCAGAAACCAAAAACTTACGGGGAGAAGGCATTTTCCATCAGAGCTCCTGCTCTTTGGAATAAGTTTCCATCAGAATTGAGAAATGCGTCAGAATTTGAGAACTTTAAATCTGAATTAAAGACTCATTTATGTCATACTACAGTTGATGTGATATTGCTGTGATACTGTTTTTGTATAATTTGCTGTGATACCTTTTTCTTATCTAAGTCAGTAGTTTTTATCTCAGGGTTTTATTGTTGTTATTTTTATCTAAATTATTTATTGTCTGTTCACCATGTGTTACTTTATGTTGTACACGCATTGAGATGTATATATATATGTAATGCGTATAAGAAATAAGAAATTTAATTTAATTTAAAACTGAAAGTAAATTTTCAAAGTTTTGTGTGATTTTTTCGGCTTTCGGTTGTCTACCAGGCAGGTTTTCAAATGACATCATCCTTTTGGTTGGAAGTTGAACGCAAGGTATTTTTGTCAAAAATCTCAATTTCAATAAAGGGTCATTCTACAGAAATGTTCCCATTTGGGCAGCAATTTTGCTGTTTTTCAAAATTTGTAAAATGCACGATTTAATCAGTGTGGAGGTTAAGATAGGTTCTAAAAAAATCTAGCAATGGTTGCCATGATTCTTTTCTCAATTTTAAATTTGGCTAAAATTAACATGCTTTTCCTATGAGTCATTACCGCAACAGTAGCAAATTGTTCCGGTAATGACGTGTTGCGGTAATGACAAATTCAGCTTTGGTATTTTTTTTAAGAGCCCAGCAGCTCAGACAGCATTGGAGGTTAAAGGAATGTGAACTGGAACAGCATCACTTCATGACAGTTAAAGAAAAAAATTGCTGAATTCCTTTCTTGATTGTTAAACGTCCGTTGCGGTAATGACGCATAATAAACCTACTCGCTCAAAATAGGAGTTTTAAACGGACTTAAAATCTCTTTCGTATGGTTGATTTTCTTCAGCAGACAATCATGCTATCAAGCTGCTCGGATAGTTGTATTATGTCATGTGACTGAGGACATCACTTGCGTTAGAAAATGAATGTTTTCAAAAATATTACTATGTTCCGGTAATGACAAAAAACTCAGTGACAGACTTTGCAGCTAATTTTCTCAAAATTCAGTTGGGAGGAAAAAATCACCACAAGCCCATTAGTTAAAGGACATTGTTCTGGTTTCATTCATATTAAAATTATAGCATATTCAGATAATTTTACAGATAATATATTGAGGGTTGAGTTCACAGAAATGGGTGCAGGGACATGCAAAACAGGTAGGGGAAGAGGGGGTGAAAAGTCACAGGGGTAAAAAGTCACAGGCCTTTTTGACCAACTTGCAGTGACCTAATTATCAAGCTAAAATCATCATTTAGGACGCTTTTATGAGAAGGAGGTCTGTAGGGAATATGAAAATTATGTTCATTATGCAAAGTGGGTTTTTACCCACCTCAAGCATTTTTGGGGTCCCAAACAGGTTTTATCGACTCTGAACTTTCCCTATTAATGTCTGGCGACTGTGACATAGGAAGTTGTGCTACTGTTTCAAGGTCCTTTGGATAATAGTCTTTCATGTGTGAACCCATTTTTTGCCATATGGTCACCGAGTTGCTATGATCATGTGTTGAATTTAAGAAACAGCTGAGGGGTGAAATGTTACACTGTGACATTTCACCCCAGCACTGTGATATTTTACCATAGGGTACCGTGAATTCAATATTCTGTGTGAAGGAAAGAAAAGCGACATTTTTTTGTCTTTTTGAGGCCCCTCACCAATGAATATACCAATTGGTTTCAGCTAATGAAAGATACCGAGACTGTATTTTATTGGTGAAAAATAAAGTTCTGAGTTCATTTTGAGTTCTGAAAAATATTCCACACTCTAGGCCTTTAGCTTACAATCTTATCATCATCCATCATCAATAATACATCTGAGAGAGTATTGCAGCAAGTTTTCATTTCGAAAACTTTGGGCAATTTCTGACACAGGCTTTGCAGATGGTGCATAGTCATTTCATGTAGATAGCTTTGGAAGGCTCACTATAAATTTCATACACAAGGATGACTATCAAGTCTGGGTCTGCATATTACCTCATATAGTGCTGTATGTTCACAACAATTGCATGAGACTTGTTAAACTGACTAAAGCTTATTTACAACACAGCAGCTATCATGTGATACAAACATAGTCAACTAAATACTGCATAATTGATACAAACATAGTCAACTAAATACTGCATAATTGTGCCAAAGGTCATTCAGATCTAACAAACACCTGCTCTATTCTGGGGCTTTTTCTAAATTTTGTGACTTCTGATCCCCGCCTCCCCTACAGGTGTGATTTTAGGGAAGTAAAATACATGTATAGTCAAAAATATACATGAATGACAAAATTAACACAAAACATTTTTGCATTGGTTATGATTTTGACCACTAACCAAAAAAAAGTGATAAAGAAACATTTATTATTGATTTAATGACATTTGAAACCCAGAGACAGGAATGGACAATTTCTGTAGAATGACCCTAAAACCGACCGAAGAAAGACAGGAAATTATCGCAGTTCAATAATTTCTGGTATGAAGATGCTTGTCGACCACATAATCAATGGCATCAATTTGGTTTTGGCCAAAAAAATTATTGGCAGAATATGAGCTTCAATCAAGTGTTGCATTTCTTTTGCTGGTGAGTGTACAACCCAATCTGATTCTGATGATTTTGCACCAGGGTAATATTTTAACCAGCATTGAATAATGGTTTACTTTTCAAAGAAGATCTAGAGTACGCATTTATTTAGGTAAGAATGTATTCATTTTTTCACTAAAATTTGCCTGTTGGTGCAAAACTAAAACTGATTTCCATTTATTTTTTCGAATGTTAAAGATTATTATTCTATCCATCTATCTAACCAACATATTGAGGGGCGTATCGAGAAATAGACCTATTCTGGTGTTTGCCCGCGGCTTCTCCTGTCTTCTCCATGTTAACTTTAACCTTAGGGGAATCCCCAATGCCCCCCCCCCCCGAAAAAACGGCGCTGATATTAATGCATATGATATTGATATTATAAATGACATTTCAACTTCCCATATTTAATATGAGAAAATTCAGAAAGAAAAAGATGATTGTACTTGAACTAACGGATGTGTGTACAGTGATGGAAATGGGGGGCGGAGGGGGGGGTTCCCTTGACCAAAAAACAGCTAGGGGGAGCTGTACCCTGCTACACTGCTACAGCTCCCCCAATGAGAAGTGGTGAAATTACAATTTACATGTTACTTTTTCAGTCCTCATGGTATTTTTAGTATAATTATGCTGCGGCAGAAAAATTCTTTCCCTTTTAAAAATTTGGAATGGCGAGCATCTGCCGAACTAGCTGAGAGCTCCCCCGACAAAATTTTCCATTTCCATCACTGTGTGTGTATACATTAATCACCGGCTGGAAATAGATGTGTAATACTATCCTAGTTGGTTCAATTAATTACCTTTGAACAGAAGAAATTAATAACTCTGCCATAGTCACCGTTGTCATATAGCAAAGTTTGCAGGTTCTCTATATTACATAAAATTACAAGAGAAAAGATAACAAATTGTCTGGTGCATTACAAAGTGTTGAGATCCCAGAGCCTGACCTGGCAAAGGGCAGAGGAAGTAAGCCAAAACAAACCAGAGTCAGATGTAAGGAGGTGTGAGACTTAGGACTCACATGTGATGTTAAAAGGCCTTTTAAGGACGTCCAACCTTCCATCTCCTCCCACACAAGACCCTGGAATGGAAATCTAAGTACTAACTTGCCGGGTTCCCAGTACGCAGATACCCTCCCCCCCCGTAAACTTTGTAGGCGCCTACATAATATATGAATAGAAAGCTCATGAAGCCTCCATAAAAGAGTAGCAGAAATACTAATTATAACAAATTTGGAACATTTTGGAACTTCCCCAAGACTCCAGAGAAAATGGGATACACGTGGGCAGATAAAGAAAAGAATGGCAAAACCTATTTTAAAATAAACCAGTGAGATTTGTTGGACTGTTTTTCTGTACTTTCAATTGAGATAATCTAATGCAATATTCACATGATAAGTCAGCACGCCATTGTGCATTATAAAGTGCTACATACTGGGAAATGAGATATTGCTTTATGAATAAATAAAAGTAATAATAACAAATGGGTTTTCAAGATGAATTCCTGATGCACTGCAGCATCAATGGAAAACTGAACGTAGGTTGCACCACTGACTAAAATGACATATTCATTTGTATTTGGGGCGATTATCCTATCTATATGTCCGATGACAACAAACGGGTACCACTTCAAGCACCGTATCTGTTTATATCAGTGGGAGAATTTTTCAAGAATTTTTTGTTAGAGAAACTACAGTGGTACCTGTGTTACAAGACCCCTGTTGTCCGACTTGCCTTATGTGACTACCTTCCTCCTGCAAAAAGTAGTATTTTTAGTGCATTTTACCCAACGAGAGAGTGCACCCCAAGGAGAGACCGCTTCATAACCGCAGAAGGGGCTGTCTTATAATACAGGGACCACTGTAACTGTATTCAAGATATCACTGCATTAGAGTAGCGCGGGGCATGCAGCCCCCCTTTACTTCGAGGTGCGATTTGACCTACTTTTTGTGGTCGATTATTTAAATGCTTATGTTGTCAGGAAGGGATCACTTGACTCTGCTTATAACTAGTGAAACAAATGTCTACCAATTTTAATAAAGGAGTTACGGCCCTTTTTGTAAAAAAAATTAAATGGCCTTCTTACCCCACCCATCGGGCAAGAAGCCCCCCTATTATAATCCTATGGCAATTTTTTTTGCAACTGCATTCAGCTTGAAAGTTATTTCTTTGGGTTCTTCTATTAAGGCATTCTATTCACTTTTTCCGAATTTCTGAATTTTTCTGTTCATACATTTAATTTTTTGATATTTTCTTCCCAGTTTTAATTTCGGCCAAATTTTTTCGATTTCAATTACCTATTCTATCAAGATTTAAGGCAAAGTACACATCATGAAATGGTTCCTGAAGCAGATCCGAGGCTTCAGTGAAGGGGGGCCTCATGCCCCATACCATTTGGGGCCTCTCGCTCCAAACTCACATATTTTAATATGACCTCTATATTTTGAGCTAAAATGCAAAAAATATGATCCAAATCATATTCATGTAATGGTCATAAAGTGAAGCAATGCAGATATCCATTATACTTTTAAAAATTTCCAAAGTTATTTCTGACAACCACTTTCAAAGAATTAGTCAAAGTTACAAAAACCATGCACCTTTTTTTGTTTCTTTAATTACTCCTATGGTTTGGTGCTGTTTGCTCTGAAAATTTGTGACGTCACCTAAAAAGCCTCTAGCTTCAATCCTATCAATAAGAAAAAGCACCAAAAATGTGAGTTTAGATATAACCCTGGGGGGGCTTCTCACCTTACCCGGCTTATTGCCCCGACCCACTCTACTTGGGATTTGTGCTTTCTGGCGAGAAACCTTGATTCTGGTAAATGTTCAAGGCATTCTGAATCGGCCGAGTGAGAACATTTTCCGAAAATTGATAAATGACAAGAATGAACCCATTACCACTTTTTGTGTAAAGTAAGTAAGCAAATAAGTACGTAATATTTATTTAGAGTCGGATTTGCAAAAGAAACAAATCCGCAAGGGATATTTTTACCGGTGTAAAATAACAAAGCAGAGTGAATGAATTAAGAGAACATGAGAACAAAAATGTAAAAAATAGACACATAAAAGCACCGTATAAAGTACAAAGTAAAAACTACATTGACATTATAATCATTTGATATAAGAGTTAATGGAAGTTTTAAAGCAGCAGTATTTTTGGAATTTTGACAGTGCAGTGGTAAGCTGTTCCACAGTCGGACTCCTTCTTGCCTCAATGAATCAAAACCAAGAGTTTGTGTGTAAAGAAATCAATTTTGATGGATCTAAATTTATAAGAAGCGTTCTTCAGCTGGAACGTATCATAGATATATGGGGGTCCCAAACTGTTGACAGCTTTATAGACTTCCCCTGCTAATTGTGTAGCTAATTATCAAACAATTACCAACATAATTCTTTCAAGGTGACCTGGCCAAAGGCTGTCAGAGCAGGAATTGAACCTGGACCCAGCAATTTGAAGCCCATGGCAGCCGTGAGGAAAAAAGCAAATACACTTAATACAGTATGTCATAATAGTTTATAGTTCTGTTATCATGCGAAATACCAATTGACCAGAAAGGTTGCTGACCTTTGCTCATATAATATTTAATAACACTCAAATATGTAAAGACCAATTACTAGATAATTGGATGCCACCAGTCCCAGTGCGTTTCTAGACAAAAAATGTGTTGTTAACATGCACAACTAGATATACACATGGTTACTGCTTAAATTTCTTCGTTCATGCAGCAGGTAGGTTTGCTTTGTTTCGTTGAATTATCTCATTGTTTCAAAGAACATAATTGAGGAAAGTTAGCACTTGTGACCCTACGACTTTGAGATGTGAAGATCCGATTGGAACAGCTTTAACGACGTGTCACAACAGTGAAGCGAACAATGTTGGACTAGAAAGACTGGCAACGTAGATATCGTAAATTAACCATGGTGACCATGAACTATTGAATTCCAAAACATGCCACGTACGTACGGCATGGAAAAAAAGTTTCATTTTTATTAAATATTGTGCTCCCCACCAAGGATTGCTATGCACATTATTTGTTCAATATGAGACAAATTAATTGAGATATGGGAATTAATTGCCTCTCTATCACATATTAAAAATACCTACTAATGGTAATATTCACCTACTTTACCCCCTCATTCATATAATAAGTAAATTGCACAACCATGAAATTCGCGCAGCAATTAAAATCATTTCTTTAGGACTTCAAGTGATACCATAACTTTCATTAAATTTATGTCATATTCAATGTATGAGATTCAAGATTCAAGATTCAAGATTCAGTCTGTTTATTTCCATACACATTACATGAAAAATAAATAAATGAGGGATGGATATTAGATGAGGATGCTTACATTTGCAAGGTGATGGAGGAGACTACCAGATTGGCCCTGATGGACCGCTGTTCAGTAGCCACCTGAATGATTATGTTAGAAGTGAAGACTCTTGTGGAAACTGTTGAACACATAGGCACAATAATAATGAGTAAAAATCTTTAAATTTCAGGAAATGACAAGCTATAGGCCTAATTTAATGTAGAGGCATTAATGCTACATGTACAGTTTCAAAAAATTTTAAAAACGGATATATATATATATTCTCCACTCGGATTGTGTCAGCCAATCACAAGCGAGTATTGTTGGATAATATCCTTGCTGTATTAGGCAGAGAAAAGTTATATTGGACAGTGAAAAGTTATATTGGACAGTGAAGAGTTATATTATGCAGTGAGGAGTTTTATGGCCATGTTATAGGTCCGTGAGGGAGGACCCGAGAGGAAACACCTTCTGCTGTGCCCTGCTGCAGCAACAGCAAGAAAAAAATTTGTGTTTTTTTAATTTTAGTAAAAAATTAATTGCACGCCAATGGAAAGACACTGAAAAACACAAATGATGTCAAAAGTTGCGTATTGATCTGGACAACAACATTAAGCAAATGTAACATTGCTTACATAGGTTATGGGACCATGGTATTACATTGAGTGACAAAAAATTCACTTTTTCACCCATTTTTCGCGTAAATGCCGATGTTTAAAGAAAAACATTGTGCTATAAAATTGAAATAAAAAATATCAAATATAAAGAAGCTTCTTGGTTATAGAATACAGAATCAGAATATGTAAATTATATATTTTTGTGGCTACCCATTGCTGAAATAGAAAGAGATACATTTTAAAGAGAATTCTGCAGTTAAACAAAAAGAAACACAAACTGGCTTTCCAGCACAGTCAAAGTGTTTAAACCTATTGCTTTAAAAGTGGGTTCATTTACGGAGAATATAACAAATATTAGATGGTAAGTGAGTCGTTCAATATAGAGTATAATTGGACTCAGAAAAACTATATTGGACTCCTCACCATCAAATATTTATATAATATATATATACAAAAGACCAGAGAGAAATTTGGACAAGAAACTGTTAGAAAGATAAAATAAATCAAAAATAGAATAAATAGATAGATAAAGATGAGATAAATAGATGAAATAGATAGATGGGATAGATAGATGGGATAGATAGATGGGATAGATAGATAGATAGGATAGCAAATAAATAGGATTAAGGATACATAAAATTAGTGGATAATCAGCTAAATAGTGAAAAGGAAGAAAACACTGAAAGCTGCCAAATTTAAGTCCATGCTAGATTGTTGATATTACATAATTTAGTAATACCTGGTAAAAACAATAACAAAATGTGCATAGAGATTAATTGCTCACTGTTACGCAATCATCCGATGACAAAGATTATGTAACTTTAGCTTGTTATGTTTTCTTGTTGTCTGTTTTGAAATGAAATGAATTTACATGTTTTAAAATAATTAAATGTAGCTTGTCAAGGCCTATAATTAACTATTCCATAAAAATTATAGATACAAGGAAGGGAATGTCACTGGAGAAAATATGATTTTTAAGACACTTTTGAATATATGAATATGTCATGTTTTGTTAAATTCGACACTAAATCATTGATAAGAAGCTGGACCCACTTGACCTAATTTCCTGCTGTCGACCATTGATGTTGAGACCATCACTGCACAGATTTTTGGAACCTCCCTTGTGCTCAATTCGCTTCGCGAAATGGCCTTCAGTCGTTTTGCTGGGCGAATATAAAATGGGCTCATTTTGTAGTTTCTAGAGACATCTAGAGGGTCTAGAGGTGACCTGTTTGGGGTCCTCCGAGACGTCTGTAGGACCTTATTCTGCTGGATATCCAGACTGTCCGTAGGGTATCATTTTGTTACAGTTACTGTGTCTTCCACAAAGCCTATTATAGTTTCAGCCATCTGGATAATGCAAAAATTAATGATTTCTAGACTGTCTACATAGGTCAAAAATATCCCATCAACAGACATCTTAAGAGGTCACAAAAGTGAACGCTGGAGACGCTGTACGTCTGTAAGACTCCTGTGTCAGGTCCAGTTTATAGCTGCCTCATTTGCATATTCCTTGACCTAAAGTGCTAGAACTCTACATGGCATTGGAAAATGAAGTTCAGAGTAATGACCAAATATATATCTTCTGTGTAACGACATCACTTTTTGCTTGATTCATGCGATTTCTCAAAGAGTAAAAATGCAGATAAAAGTAAAATACTAGGAAATTTTGCTGAGAGGATTATTCGTCGAGAGGATTGTTCGTCATAACCTGTAAGTGTACCCCGGTGCATCAGATTGGCAGTTACTGTGTGTTCCGCAAAGCCTATTTTATTTGAAAGTCAGCTCCAGTTGCGTCAACCAATCTCTAAATTGCCAATCTCTAAATAGTCAAAAGACTAAAAAAAGCTTGATTTGGATATTGGCAAAGAAATATCCATGCCCATCTCTGCAATTATCGCTCATTCAATGTCTTTTCGGGCCACTAAGGACATTCACAAATAGTGAAGGCCCATCTCTGCAATTATCGCTCTCGTCTTTTCTGAAATGCGGATCGCAGTTGAGGGACGCGGGATCGCGGAATTTGCCGATTTTTCTATAGAAATAAGTGAGTTAGGCTGGGTTTTTATTTGAAAGACTTCTAATAATGATAGAAGCGTAATTTTTTCACCAATAGATGCGTCTTGGAGAGTCTTCTTCATTCATCTAGATTAAAAGTTCATAGATTGGATAATTTGAGAATATTCGTTAAAAGTAAAATTGAAAATGAATAATCTGAACCTTATTTTTTTCATTGTTCCTCTGAGTGTTAGATTGTCTTGAAAGAGATGTGTTCAGTTTGCCTGGTTATAGATTCATAGCATGCAATATGGAAAAAAATCCATCAAAGCATGATATTTAATCTGACTAATTCTACCAAAATTAAACTTGAATTAAATTTTAATTAATAAACTTAAAAGATAGTTTCAGATGTGAATATATTATGTTCCTTGGGCTTGGTGGGATGCTGAGGGCTTAGGTCTACAACCAATAGGCTATTGGAATCATGGAAATGCCAGTAATTTTTTTCAAAGAAAACTTACATAATTATATACATAGTTTATTAATTAATTATTTGTTGGTTAATAGGCCTACATATTAGGCCCACATATATATGTCCCTCATTTGGTGTTCAAGTATGTAGGCTACAATAGGCCTTCTGTGGGTTGCCAACACTGTTGTCTAGTGAACTAATAAAACTCTTACTTGGAGTAAAAAAAAAATCAATTAGCAGTCCACAACGAAGTATTTGGAGCATCCAGTAGGCCATAGGCCTAATAGATTAGAATTTGATCATATGTTTAGGCCTAAAAATAATTTATTAAGTAAATATAGATAAATTCTAGAAAATGTTCTAGTTAGGCTAGGGCAATAAAACGGACCTCTAAAAATAGCTATTTTCAAGCCGAATTTAATAGTAAAAAAATCAAGTTTGTATCTTTGCTAGAAGTCACGCAAATTGCAAAAAACCGAATCCCGCATTTGCGGGATTTCCTCGGCTGTGCCCCGCATTTTAATATCAAAAGTGGGCGATAATTGCAGGAATGGGCACGATTTAACTATTTGTTAATGTTCTAAGTGGCCCGAAAAGATATTTAGAGATGGGCACATTTTGCCAATAGGGACTGCGTCTGCCAATCTCTTAAGTACCAATCTCCAAATATCAAAAAGACTGAAAAAGGCTTGATTTAGATATTGGCAAAGAAAAAAACCATACCCATTTCTCTAATTATCGCTCATTGAGTGTCTTTTCGGACCACTTAGAACATTCACAAATAGTTAATCCCCATCTCTGCAATTATCGCCCATATGTCTTTTCTGAAATGCGGAACGCGGTTGCGGGAAGCGGGATCGCGGGATTTGCCGATTTTTCTATAGAAATAAGTGAGTTAGGCTGGTTTTTATTTGAAGGACTTCTAATAATGATAGAAGCGCAATTTTTGCACCAATAGATGCGTCTTGGAGAGTCTAGTTCATTCACCTATAGGCCTATTACAGGTTCTTGGAAAGTGTCCAAATATTCGTTAAAAGTAAAATTGAAATTTAATAATCTGAGCCTTAAATTTCGCATCTATAATTTTTAGAAGTTCTTAATTCGAACTAAGGACTTCTAATAATGATAGATGCGAAATTGTTGCGCCAATAGATGCGTCTTGGAGAGACTTGTTCATTCGGCTAGATTAGAAGTTCATCATAGCTTGGAAAATGTTCTAATATTCGTTAAAATTGAAAATTGATAAATCTGTGAAATTTTGATTAAATCCCTGAACTGCTTGAAACTAAGAATCCGAGCTGGGTGGTCATCTGTGGTATGAGGGTGATGAGCAATGAGACTCAAGCCAGAAAGAAAGCTGAACAGTATTTTTTGTTTTTTAAATATTTAGTTTATTTACCAAAGGCCTAGGCCTATAGGTGGGAGTGTTAGCTCAGTTGGTAGCACACTGGTTATTAAATTGGCCTGTCAAATGTTTATAAATCAGTGATCCATGCCAGGTCCTTTGACATAATTGTACAAGAGCATAGGCCTGTATGGATTCTCAAATTCAGACTTTTAAAACAAGTAATTAAATGCATTAACCATGAATATCGGTCTTTTCAATCAGTCAATTTTGAATTTTGTGAAGAATTTATATTTTTATTCCAACTTTTGGAGATTTTCTGCACCAGAACTTTATGACACTAACTGCAAAAATTCTCGAAAATGTTCTAATCTAGCTACGGCGATGAAACTGACCTCTAAAAATAGCTAATTTCAAGCCGCATTTAATGGTACAATAATCAAGTTTGTATCTTTACTAGAAGTCACGCAAATCGCAAAAAACCTAATCCCGCATTTTTGGGATTTCCGCTAGTGTGCCCCGCTTTTTAATACCGAAAGTGAGCGATAATTGCAGGAATGGGCACGATTTAACTATTTGTTAATGTTCTAAGTGGTCCGAAAAGACATTTAGAGATTGGCAAATTTTGCCAATAGTTAGAATAGTGTGCCAATAGTTAGAATAGCAATGTTCTTAGTTTGAAAAGATAATTGTGGAGATTGGCAAAGTTTGCCAATAGTTAGAATAGTTGGCCAAAAGGAGAAATAGGAAATTGTGCCTTTGGGAAAGATGGCAAGATTTTGCCAAAGGAGAAATAATTTGCCAACAGTCGCAATAGTTTGCCAATAGGAGAAATAGTCATGCCCGTTTGTAAAATTGGGCACGATTTAGAGATTGTCTGCAGCAGGGACAATAGTGTGCCAATAGTTAGAATAGCTTATTGTTCCTTTTGGCAAAGTATGCCAATAGTTACAATAGTTTGCCAATAGTTAGAATAGCAAATTGCTTCTTTGGGAAAAGTTGTAAGATTTTGCCAATAGGAGAAATAGTTTGCCAAAAGATGAAATAGTTTGCCAATAGGGGAAATAACCATGCCCGATTGTAAAATTGGGCGGGATTTGGAGATTGTCTGCAGCACCAACTACAACTATATATTTTGCAGCAGAATTGTTTTTATGTATTTGACATCAAAAATGTCATTGTGAAGCGGACTGTCTTTGAACTTCCAGTTGAGTGCTGCAGCTGGAAAAACATTGCGGCCAAACAGATAGAGAAATACTGAACTAGTTCAATTTATTTCTTGCAGAGAAAATGAGAAACTCTACTGTGTTCACTGCTGTCTTAGCAATAGCTACATCAACATTTTATGCTGTTAACTGCGCCTGTGGGGAGACTTATCTCAGAAGTTGTCATCCGATCCATGAACCGGACCCTGAACACATTTCCCTAACGGATGTTGTGGCAAATTTCGTGCAATGTGTGGATTTGTGCAACTCCCAGAGGAATGTCTGCCTCAGCTTCGACTTCAGAAATCTGAATAACGGTTCCTTCAGTTGTCAACTTTTCAACAGAAGATCAAGATCGAACTGCGCTGTAACTCCAGCAAGTCAGCATTATGTGCGGGTGAGAAATTAAAATTAAATTCTGCTGTTCTTATCGGATGGATGGATTGGGCTTTATTTTATGTATTTAGGTATTTGGTAGGCTAATTGGGACAGGAGGAGGATACAGTAATGGGGCAAATAAAAGATGATTGAAATAGCTGTCCCACATAGGCGCACATGACCCAGGAAGAGCTGGATTCAAACTCTGGTCCGAGCGATTGGCCACCTTGCAGGCTAACACTATAGGCCTCGTAACATCTTCTTGACAAGTTTTAAGCTGCTTGAAGTAAGAGTAAAAGTTACAAGTTTCTTGTATGCACATCCTTCACAAGTCCTCTGTGTCATAATGATAAATATTATGTGATATAGGGGAACGCGGGAAGAGATGGGTTCCTAGTACGCAGGTTTTGTTTGTTTGTGTTTTACGCCTCTGCAGCACCTTAGTGGGCTATATCGAGACAGGCGATCGCCGTATGATGATGAGATGAGAAGACTGTGAGTCTGGTACATACCCTATTAATTCAGGGATTCCCAGGGTCTTTCAGTTGCCCCAGCATAGAACACTGGATACAACCCGCCTCCATTTAATGTCCCATGGGCTCGGACTAAATTGAGTTCCGGGGTGGGATTCGAACCCACGCCCTCAGAGCCAGTGGTTGTGCAAACAAGCACTCTTAACCATTAGGCCACGGAGGAACTCCTAGTACGCAGGTACATCAATAAGCAATAACAACTTGCTAATATATATTTTGTGAACTAGGGTGAGATCCATCATGAAAGCTAATGAAAATGTGCTGTTTTTCAGAGCAAAAATTGTAATTTCAACAAATTTAGAAAATGTAACTCATTTTCCCCCCATGCGAGGGGTGTAATTTGGAGGGGAACGGGGGACATAATATGTAATGTTCCCCCCACTTTTTTGAGTTAAAACAAAATGTGTTGTGGTTATTGTCCCGGACTCAATTTGGTAGGGAGCAGTATAGACGTGTCCCCCACCTTTTCACCATGTGCCGGGCAGGTTACTATCAGGGCTTTGGAGTCAGAGTCGGAGTTGGGTGGAGTCGGAGGTTTTTGGGTGGAGTCGGAGTCGAAAATTAAAGTGGTGACTCCTGACTCCTAAAAATAATAAATATAATTTACAAAAACAGTTACAAAAATGTGAAATGAATCCCAAATTTTACATAAAACTTGCTAAGCTAGTATTTACAGTGCCGCCTGTAAGTAAGTGAAACGCATGATATTGTGCCATTGCATCAATGTTAAACATCCTTAACCAAAATGCTTCTGGAAGGACGAATTCTCATCCGATGAGAGGAAAACATTTTGGGTCATAAAGGCCGATATGTGAGGCATGTGGGATAAAAATAGCAGCCAATTTTCTTTGCTGTAGTTGGGAGTTAGGTATGGGTCAAAGTCTTTGATAAGTAAGTGAAACGCAGGCCCAATGTTAAAACATAGGGAAGGGTGGTTCACTTACTTATCAAAGACTTTGACCCATACCTAACTCCGACTACAGTGAAGAAAATGGGCTGCTATTTTTATCCCACTTGCCTCACACATCGGCCTTTATGACCCACTTTGTTTCCCTTTCATCCGATGAGAATTCATGCCTCCACAAGCAGTTTGGCTGAGGACGTTTAGCATTGATGCAATGGCACAATGTCATGTGTTTCACTTACTTACAGGCGGCACTGTATGTACAAAATCCTATGAAAACTTTGTAAAATGACTTTTTCTTCTCTGTTAACCATGTAATATTTATGTGCAATAATGCCGACAAGTAGAGTCAGGAGTCGTAATTCAAGAGACCCAAGGAGTTGGAGTCACTTTTCAGAAAGCCAATTAAGGAGTTGCGAGTCGGAGTAGGTTCACTTATCACATGACTCCAAAGCCCTGATTATTATATGTCATCCAAAATTTCGGAATATATGAATGTAAAAAAAGGCCGGACTGACTTGCTTGATTTGCGGATCTGATGGTCGATTCCGACAGCACCACTGCGTGTCCCCCCAACATTTTCCACGAAAATGACCCCTCTGCCCCATGCTCTGAGGCAAAATGGAATATCATGTAGGGCAAATAAAGAATGGTAACACATAGCAAATTATTAATCAGAAAGTAAAATTGGTTGGTCTCTCATTTTACTGCACTTTCAATAGCAATAGTTTAATGCAATATTCACATGATGAGTCTACATGCATCCATGCATTCCAAAGCTCACCATATTGGTAAAATGCTGGATAATCCGATAAAGGTGTGGCTGTATATGCAAATAATAGTTATAATTCCCTTTCAGGATGAATTTCCAAAACACTGCAGCATCAATGGAACATTGAGAGCAGGTTGCAGCACGGACTACAAATTCATTGGTATTTGCGGCGATTATCCAATCTATGTGTCAGACAACGACAAACGGGTACTTGTTAGAAGTATCAACACTGGGACGTGGAAGTGCATTCCAAACAGCGCGGACATCAGTGGGAGGTGTTCTGCCGGGTCCTTTAAAATTACCGAAGACAGGGAATCTGTGGAAGGTTGGTGGTCATCTGATGCCTATGCGACGTGCCATTAAGCTGGTCTGCAGTCAACTGACTCTAATGCAACATGCCATTAAGCTGGTCTACAGCCAACTGACTCTAATGCAACATACTGAACATACAATTAAGACGGTAGTCTACTAACATGCCATTACAGGTGATTTCATTACCATGCGATTCTTGTCATTCACACTTGACTGTGAGGAATCAATGCATAACTAGTACTTACTATGTTTGATAATGCCAATGTGTGATGTTCTGTTGTTTCTGTACCAATCAGATCAACTAAAAATGTCATGTATTTGGTGGGTCTAGAACTCAAGAATCGCGTACTAATGAAATTACCTGTAAGCTGATGGTCAACTGACTCTAATGCAACATACTCTGAATGATAGAGTCCTTTGCTAAATATTGATGATTTCAGAGAAAGGACATTAATTCAGTACTTTGGCAAAGTATTATAATTTTTCATCAATGCCTTTCTATTTTTCAGCAGTTCATGATGTCCGGTAACCGAGTGGACAAAATTGTAGGGGTGATTTTGACCTAATATGAATTTGTGATTTGTGAATGTTAAGTTATGTACTTCACCCTAGCATAGCAAGTTTTTGAATTTGCGGTTTTGGTTTCATTAGAGCCTAATGTGGTGTACAAAATGTCCCTGAATTTGAGAATGACCAAACTTGTTCTAGTGAGAATTACTTTTGCAAAGCAGAAAGTCACAAGGAAAAAGGTTATCCCCTAAATTCAGCACCCAATATGAGATGATAGTGGAGGAGGATTGCAAAGCATTCATGAGGTCACGTGAAATCTTTATGTCTTCATCATTCCCACGGAGACACAACACAACAGTCTCCGGATCTATCAAAAATGCCCAATTTTCAAGGCTCTTGAGGGTCAGGTAAACAATGTTCAAATCTTAATTCTAAAATTGGGCACAGGTTCTTTCTTTGGGTGATAGCACAATTTGAGGGAGTATGCGATCAAATCGCAGGACACCTTTTTTTTTTTTTGGGACACCCTTATCTTCATGTCAGACAACAACAAACGGGTACTTGCAGTGGGACACGGAAGCGCACTTCACACACCGTACCTCTTGACATCAGTGAGAAACTATATCATCACTGTATTACTTCAGATTTGTGCTTTCTGGTGAGAAACCTCAATTCTGGTAAATTTTCAAGGCATTCTGAATCGGTCGAGAGGGAAAATTTTATGAAAATTGATGAATGACACAGTAATTACCCCTTTACCACTCTGTGTGAAGCTATTGATAAAAAAATTGCCAACATAATTCTTTCAAAGTGACCTGTCCAAAGGCTGTCAGAGCAGGAATTAAACCTGCACCTAGCAATTTGAGGCCCAGTGTGCTACCCACTGAGCCAACTCTCCCCCCTTTACTAGATCTGAGACAAGAGTTTTTTTCCAGAGGTGCCCCTGCATGAAAAGTGAAACGTGCGTATGTTGGTTCTTTTTATTTTCTGTTCTTTATCTGAAGAGCTGAGACAGTATATTGATTTTATCATAATATTTTATTGTTCCGTTATTATTCGAAATACCAATTGATCAAAAACTTTGCTGTGACGTTTGCTCATGTAATATTTAATAACACTTTAATATGTAAAGATCAATTGCTAGACGATTGAATGCTACCAGAGAGTCTCAGTGCACATCTATATAGACATAAAAAGCATCGCTAACACCATATGAGACACATGGTTACGGCTTAAATTTCTTTGTTCATGCAGGTGGTTAATTATCGCCCATGCTATGCATAGGGCGGTAATGCTTCTGTCCTGAACTGATGTGAGTCACAGGCCTACTGGCCAAACCAGGCTATTCCAAAGATTCATTTTATCAATATGACTCATTTATACATTGTAGATTCTGTCAATCGAGTATTTTTTTAGTTACATTCAATATTTTCCTATTTATTAATATCCCCTTATCACTGCTTATGCCCAGCGTTGGCTGGGTCTACGCTTCCACAGCGTCCGCCATTACGTCGTACACTGTATCTAAAATGCGGAGCAGCAGTTGCGGGCTAGCGGTCGCGGGAAAAGTGCGTAAAATGCGGATTCAAATTACGCTTTGGCTGCGGATTCCTTAATTTTTGAGGTATTCGAAAGATTTAAACATCTAGACGCATCAGAAAAAACGAGGATTTCGAAGGAATCAACCTCATGGTTCCTCTGCTCGCAATTTTACCAAAGATTTTCAATTATCTTCATACTAATATCGTTCCATTTAAACTCCATGATACACAAATGGGCGGTCCTGCATCTCTAAGAGTACTTGTTGGTTTTGTTTCACTGAATTATGTACCACCTCATCGTTCTGATGGATTTTGCATACATTATGATCAATGAAAATAGAACAAATGTGCAACAGTTGCCTTATCAGCTGATATAGTACCTGTAAGTTGTTGCTGAAAGCTAAGCTTTAATTGAATGAAGGAGACATATTAAACCTTCATTAAAACTGGCTTAATGTGCCATCTCAAATGGCTCACAGTGCCCCACTTCCCCTAACTGGATAAAATGTTCATACATTGAAAAAAAAAGGTTATATAGTGTGAAACAGATATAATGAATGTTAGCTGGTGTCTCTCCAGAATTGTGTGCAAATTCAGACAAAATGCTTGTGTATCATTGACATTTCATTTGTCAAATCACACAAATTATTTATCATGACTGCAAATTTCCTACACAAGATTTTGGACGGACACCAGCAAAGGTTCATCTTTTTTTCAGCTCTGGTTGGTTAATGTACTTTTGAGTTAAAATCTGAAGAAAAACTTAAACAAAAGGCCGAGGGATGAATTTTAATGGTAGAAATGCAAATAAGGTGTCAAATGAAAGTAGAGAAGCAGCACTATAAGATGGTGGAGGCGCTTTTTTGAATTTTGAATTTTAATCCCTGTTCCATGGGGTTTTAGATGAAACTGAGCCATTTTTGGCATCTTTATTGGGCAAAAAAAAGTACACATTAAACCAAAATTTAAAAAAGCGCCTCTAGGATCATATAGTGCTATTTCTCTGCTTTCATTTGACACCTTATTTGCATTTCTACTATTAAAATTCATCCCTCGGCCTCTATTTTAGTGTTTTTATCAGATTTTAAGCTAAAAATAGCATTTTTTCCTATTAAAAGATGCAGTGACCCCCCACCCCCGAATTTTTTTTTTCCCCTTTGACATGTTTTAATAGACTCCTGGTGCCAAAAAATGGGAGTAAAACTGCACAAATGCCTTTAATTGAGCATCATTTAAGGGGATGTCAGTTCTGTCCAAAAGAGGTGAAAAGTGCATTAACCAACCAGAGAGTGCACAATATATTTTACGTCTTCAATGTAAAGTAGATCAGCCATACGTGTAGAAGGTTAGAATGAGCTCTGACTAAAAATGACTCCACAGGAGACAAAAAGGAAGAGGTGGTCAAATTTGTTTTGTGCACAAATGTACTAAAAAAGATATCCCTGACATAGTCAGAGTGACCTCACGACCATGCAATCAACGCTCGGAAAGGAACAAGAGGGAAGTCTGGGAGTTTGTGGAGGGAATAAAGAAGGAATGGAGCATTCCTTTAGTCACTGACGACCAAACTGACAAGGAAACTGCTACCTCCAAGAGAGAGGTGGTTGAAGAGCTTCAGGTGGACCTCAAGACTGCCAGAGTGGCTATGCAAAATGATTTTGGCCTGAAATCATATGTCAGGACCCCAAAGACACCTTTCGGCTGATTTCATGAAGGCAAGAAGACAGAAAATTTAATGGTAAAAAAAATGACGGGCTACATCAGGAAGCATGGCTCGATAGTTAACATTTTTAAAAACTATAAACGTTTTGTTGTGGATTCTATTGTCAACAGAAGAAATGGCAAATTCTACATAAAATCGATAGAAGATGTCGATGGGACATTCAGGGCGAAGTATCCAGCTCAGGCAATGGTTTTGGGGGTCGCGAATTCAGATAGAAAAATTATGCTTTATTTCTTTTTCATGCGAGTAAAGAGGAACAGACTTGACGTATACTACTAGGTCTAGTCATGTCATGCCTAAAATTGTCCCAATGGCAACTATGGGTAGACTCAGGATAGTTCACCAAGCCATAAGTTCAGGATTTCCACTTAAAGAAATCTCAGAGACATCTGGGTGGCTAACTTCTGGCCCTCCTCCAGCTCAGACCTTAATTAATCCCCTGGACTTTCCGTATGGGGCATCTTAGAATAATTGGTCAACAAGACCTGCCACCATAATGTTGTTGTCCTCCTTACTGTCTTGATGGATGGATGGATGATGGGGCTTTATGTCCTGTATTTGAGCCCTAATGCCGTACGAACCTCATCTCTACGATTTAGGTAAGTCTGTGAATCGCCAAAATTGGCCTATTACAAACAAGTCACATGGCCCTCCAGTGGAACAGCCTGGCCCCCCGAAGAAGAAGCCTGGTGACGCCACTGGTAAGCTTTGAGGTGTGTCTGACTCAATCAGGGCAGACTCCGCTGAAGTGAAAAATACCGTGCAAGCACGTAAACCCCGCTGGCTCTGTGTGAAGCCATTGAGACCATTCGGATACTGTTACATGCATACAAAAGTAATAAATTCCAGTATTGTTTGCAAAGAAAAATACCGTGCAAGGCACTGGAAGGCGAGAATCTCAAATTGAAAATTCACTTGTTAGGCCTATTGTAAGTGTGGATTGCTGGGTGAATACATACAGCGATATTTTTATTTAGTACATCCCAATATTGACGTTGAGAACCAAAAAACAAGTTTCATTAACATGCCTCATCGATGTGTCATGTGAAATTTGCTTTATAATGTGATTACTTCAATAATCTGATGCCGAACCGTAAATGCTAACCCTCCCCCCCCCCCAGACTACCGTGTGTGGATCCACCGCCAATCAGTAATAAGCTGATCAATTAGTGTTTCTCATAACATTGTATTTAATGGCCTACTGTGTATAGAGTTAGATGGTTTGACTGTGTCAGTGCATTGGAAATGTGGAATGGCAGTAATTTACAGCATATATTAAGCAGAGTGGTCACAGGTCAGCATGCAGTAATACTTCCCCCATAAGCTAGCAATGTCACACAGGAATTATGCATTTGTGCAAATTAAATAGACCAGTGCTTAGTATAAGTCTCAAAACCAACACAAACTGTGTAAGGCCTTATCAGGGGTCTGTGTTGTAAAAATGTCATCACATTGCACTTTTGGAACCCTCAGTAATTGACACCACATGGCTGACACTCAGACAAATTTTCAACCCCAAATGAAAGACACACCCAAACAGGGTTTATTAAAAACTTTTAAGTCATGCTCTAGTTTCCTAAATTAATGGCAAATCAAATAACATTTAATATGATCTGAACAGGACAGGATTATTAAAAAATCACATGCACATTAAATTTTTGTGGAGATTCCACTCAGAATTTCTCATTGTGACTGATATGTGATATATGTGTTCAAGTTGATATTATTTGTCTTATAAAAAAATACAAAATGAATATAATTTGAGGGGGGGGGTACTGAGCAGTGAGCACTCAAGAATGCTTATTGCATGTTTTAACACAGATGACACTGTTGATAAGGGGGGAGCACCTGCGGACACAGGTTCAATATTGGGGGGGGGGGGGGGTGGTGGAAGTACCTGTCTGAGGTATGCCACCGAAGTTCATAATTTAGCATCATACCTTAGAAGTTTTAAGGAAATTGATATATCACCACCTTCTATTTCCCTGGGCCATGGGTGTATATCACATGATAAAGCAGTGTGGAGATGGATGCATGGATGAGTAGGGCTCTATGCCCTGTATTTATGCACTGGTAGGCTAATAAGGACAGGAGGAGGACAAGGCAATGAGGTGAAGGATCCAACATAGGCCCAGGTTAACTTATTGCCTACTGTGATTGTATGAATGTATGTGTGAATGTGCTCAAATCCACTGAAAGTTTCTGTTTGTAACATTATGAATGGACGAATAAAAGTATGTTCTATTCTATTCTATTCTATATAATGCCCCCCCCTCAGGCCATTTCTAGATACACCCCTGATAAAGCCCAAATCATCTATCCAGATAGACAGATAGATACGATACGATACGATAATACTTTATTGAATCATTGAAAACAATGAAACTCATTAGATAGATTTATAGATAGATAGACAGATAGATAGATTTATAGATAGATAGACAGATAGATACTATTAGATAGATAGATCGATAGATCGATAGATAGATAGATAGATAGATAGATAGTCATGATGGGACGACAGTTGCTCAGTTGGTACCACTCAGGTCATTCTATCACTGTGTCCCAAGTTCAAATCCAGCTCTGGCCTGGTCACCTTAATCTATGTTAGACAGCAGTTTCAATCATCCTTTGCCTCATTACTGTATCACCCTGTCCTAATTAATGTTCTGAGTGCATAAATACAGGATGTAAAGTCCCAGTCACCCATCCATCCTGAAAGATGGATATCTGATAGATTGATGATATGATAGATTGATGGATAGGTATATATTGTAGTAACTATCTTAGATCACATTCTTATAAAATAATTAAATTACTAGTATCTGATGACCACCAAAGATCATGCTGTAAAATTGATGTCCAATCTTTTATATGCCTAAGATGTGTGACAGCATGCATAAATAAATAGCAACAGCAGCTGTAGTTTCTTCATGGCAGAATGTACTTACAATCTAACTCTAAACAATGTAGTAAACATATATAACACATACTTGGGGATTTTAGAAATCCAGATGGGACTCATCAAAAGAGTAACCAAGGGACTGGGGCTATAACAGGTCATTTTGTGGTTTGTGGTTGAATTAACACCCCATTTGGGCAAGATTGTAAGTTGCTCACCATGATATTTCACACATGTAGCATTTCTTCACTTCTTTTAGTGAGTTTTTTGGGGGTTTTGTTTTCTCTCTTTTGTTCTCCTTTTTGTGTCCTCGGGGGGGGGGGGGACCCCCCCGAAGAGGACACATTGTTTTCAAAGCCACTTCCCGTCAACTACACAACTTGGTGTTTTCAGAAAAACGTTTCACAGGCCAAATGACAATCACAATGCATGTATCCTAGTGATCATAATGGTACTTGAGCTTCCCTACCTAAAGTTTCCTGCCTCTCCATCCTTTATTTACTTCATGCAAGCTATTTTGTTCGATGGCTCAATCACCTTATAAACCCCTTCTGCAAAAACCGGCTCTGTGTTGTGCTGTTTATCCGTAAGCAGTAAGGGGTAGTACTGATATTACCAGACTGATGCGCCACCTGGCTGGTAACTGTAAGCAAAGACAAACTCTCTCCCAGCACTCCTATACTTTGCCTATGTAAGTGAGTCAGGGTGGCCCAGTTCAGCCTTTACCCCTTTTTGGGAGTTATCACCCCTCCCCCTGGCCTGCCTGTGTCACTCCAACTCCATTGCAGCACATGCACCCGCAGCAACCCTGTTCACATTAAACTTACAAGTACAAAGGTAAAGCTACTTCATGACAAGTTGATGTACATATATTGTTCACTGATTTGGAATTTGTTTTATTTTTATCCCAATCAGATATTCTGACTTTTAATTGCCATTGCTTATACCTTTTTATTAAAACAATGAATGATTGTGTCCTTGACTCCTTTTCTAAGCCATCACTTTTCTGTAACAGTAATCACTTTTTCTGCAGTTTCGACTTGGAACATGTGGAACAATGCTTGTGCAGTCTGCAGAAAGGAGTGAGATCAGTACATTGAGACTGTGTTGTGGAATCTAGGCTGTAGAGAAATACAGGTCATTCAACACATTATCAATAGGTCTGCTACACAATACATGTAGGCATTGTAGGCTACACATGAACATGTTCTCCCATGCTGCTGCTGGTGCAGGAACCAGAGTGATCACTCCCAAAAGGGGTACAGCTGCTTTTATAATTTCCATACAGACTAGTCAGATGAAAAAACATTCTAACAGATTCAGATCAGACTCAAGATATTTTTATTCAACCAAAATTTAACAAACAACTCAGAATTCAATTTATGTGAAGTTACATCAGTTGTGACAAGTTGAATTTACAATGCTGTCCTCACTGCCTAACACTTGTAAATCCCATTGTTTCGCCTATTCTATCCTTCATGACATCATCTGCCATCTCCTGTTGCAACACTTCTGGTGATGTCATAACCAATACCTCAAAAAATTTTTGGCCCGAGGACACGGCGCATGCATTGCATGCTATTTTTTGTTTTCTAAAGGTCATGTTCAGCACTCAGAGACAAAATATAGTAGGCAGGGATGCATAAGTATATGACAAGGCTATTAGGAACATATCCGGGCACGCCACGTGCCTGGAAACCTGCCATACTCGAGAGCCCCCATAGGCATACGGGAAACCCGTTTCGCAGGGGGGGGGGGCTGTCGCTATTTTGCCCTGAAATTTGATTGGTCAGGACCTCCTCCCCCTCCAATACACCCTGCATTGTGAGGAGTGCTTTTCCTACCTCCAACATGCCATTAGCTTCCAAAATGCCATTAAATAATAATAAGCCATAGTGGAAATGTTGAGGGAATTTCATAGGCCTACCTGTGTACAGTGGCATAGCCAGGTATTTATAATTTCCAGAGGGGATTTAGCATGTTGAGTGGTGTTTAAGGGTTCCCAGCAGACAGGGAAATAGTGAAATCAATTCCATGCAGGGGAAAATCAGGGAAGTTGAAATTTGGCTCATTGGTTTGATTTATGGATTAAAATGGTTCTGGATTTGTTAATACATATACATGTATACATGGATGCTAAAATGCTCAAAATCACTTGTTATATAATATGATAGTTCACAGTTGAAAATTGTTAAAAGGGATTTGATAACCACTTGAACTGTACAGTAATTTGAGTAGAGCCAAAGGCAGATTACCAAAGGTGTACAACTTTCCATTTACGCCTCAGCCCAAGCACATTCCATTGAAGGGCATTTTTTACCCAACTCTCCACCCCTTTCAGAACACATGTGGCATGTCACTGGCACCTCAGATTGACAATTTATTGGTTTGTTTTCCCACATCATTACACATGACAGATAAGCACGTGCACTGTCAAGGATTTGCTGTAAAAACTTACTTGTTCTTGTTTACTGTGACAGTTCACATTGCCTAAGGTGGAGATCCACATTTCTCTAGTCTTTCTGAACTGACAGCTTATACCAGGTCTGAAGATTTTTTTGACACTGACATCACTATTTCGGAGAATGTAGAAGAAATAATGTAAGATATTTAGAAGTCAAAGATAGTTTTGAGAAAATAATTCCAGTCATTTTTGACAGTGTACATGAGATTCTTGGTAACAATCAATTACGCACATCTAATTGCTAGAAATGCCTGGAAACTTGTCATTCCCATCTGCATGACAAAATAAGATAACAGGCAAAATTTGAATGAAATATGAGCAACACAAAGTGAGTTATGCTTGACGAAATCCCCAGCACCAGTCTCGTTGAGGACTGCAGAACCCCGTAGGCTATGTATAGCCTGCGGGGTAAAAACGAAAAAATCTAGTTCAATAGCAATGATTCAAACTGAACAACGCTTTAACGGTTTATCATTTTGCTTATATTTCAATAAGACGAGAGTCATTTTTTACCCAACAACATTAACAATGGCTACTTTCAGTGAAAGATATCGGTCAAGTCTACAGAAAGAAATTTGATCATAATTCTAAAGAGTATCATTTGATAACATTTTTAGTCAGTTCAACGTTCATAATTAGTTAATATTCGTACAAAGTCACGATAAAAGTATGTACAACATTTCACAGTTCACATATATATCAGCCTAGATGAAAACTTAAACGATGCAGAAACTTCAGATCAATATTTAAAGCTGTAATATGAAAGTATGAACCTACATCAAAATAGAACTTCCAGAATGCCTATGAAGAAAAAAAATATGCATTCTCTTATACATGTACATAACAAGAAGAAAAAACAACAGATCAGACTTTCTTAATCTTATGGATAGATCTAACTTATTTCAGACAAACTTAGAAGATCTCTCTTTCTATAATATATCTCACATTTAACATCAGAATTACACATAGATGGACATTAGTTTTACTGTTTCTTGAAAAAGCTCATCATGGACATTTGTTTTGAATTAGAGGCGGCTTTTCCTTTCTTTGTAGGTGGCGACTTCTTTTTCTTCTCTTCCACGACCTAAAAAAGAGTCAATCAAGTATTTAGTGAATGTATGTCGTCTCAATCTTAGCCTCACACTGATATTACAACAGTACTGTGCCTCATTCTGGTTTAGCAAACAGAAATCTATTCAATACATCATGTATTATTGTATTAAACTTTAAAATTGATCAACAATACATATAATGTATCAAACGAAAGTATCAAACGAATATATCAAACAAAAGTAACATTATATAAACATATATCATATTACATACCTTATAAATCAGTTGGATTTTAATCACATTGGTTTGAAGAAATAGCTTATAGCCCAACAAATCTCAACAAAACAAATTTTAAATCTTACCATTTTTTTCTGTGTACCATTGGTCTTAGAAGGCGATTCTATTTTCACTTTAGCGTCTTCTTCTTTCGTTACAACAACATCATCATCGGAACAGTCCGAATATTCACTCTCCCAAACCTTTTCAGTAACTGAAAAATTAAGAAGTACAATTTACAAAGGAAGCCCAAAAATTCATATTTAAACCAGGGACAGATTCACGCTTGGGCTAGGGGGCCCGAGATTAAAAGTACCATTTGAAGAAAATATGCAATCACACGGGCCCGCGAATGCCAAAAAAAAAGTCTGCCCCCCCCTGGTGACCCTGTCTGGATCGGCCCTTCTCAACCGGATTACAAATTTGTAGCACCAAGAGAATCTGACAAGACAAGAATCAATAATATCATTGATCATTCCTTAATTAAATGTGGCATGGAGACCTCAAGGCAACTTTTAAAACTCTACAAAAGTAAAGAGTCCCAAGATTTTAAAATGTGTCAGTCAAGTGGCTCGAGACAAACTTACCAAAATACCCGTCCTCATTCTGAAACGTCTTTGTCTTCTGGACCCTTTTTCGTCGCTTTCCTTTGACCTTATTTTGAGAGATGATCTTTTGACTTCTCGACTCCTCTTTTGGAGTAGGAGGAATGGGGGATGGAGGAGGGCTTGCCTCTACCTCTACTGGAGGTGGAGTAGGGCTTCGAGGTGGAGTAGGGATGGGCTCCTCCGTTTCCATCTCTTCTTCTGAGTTGGATAATGAAAAAAATATTCATGAATGATTAAATAACAAATGAAAAATCTAAGTCAAACAACATTTCCTGCAGATTTTATAACTGACATATTTGAGATCCATGACAAAGTCATGTTTTCTATACAGTCTACAGTCTACATATAATATTATGCACTTGGATAAGACATTTACAAGGTTATCGTGCATGCAAAACTACTTACAAAATTCCAGTGCCAAACAACAGGATCTCATTTAAAAAGTCATTCAACATTCTCTGTAATAATTCCTGATATCAAGGAACAAGGAATCAAATCATCTTTAAAACGTTTTTCTAAATTTTCAACCTTTAAATAATTTCCTAACTTCAGTCTTAAAGTTAAATATTTCTAAACGAAGTTATTCGTCAAACGCAATGTTCACCTTCTTCGCTGCTGCTCTCCCATTCTTTATGCTTTATTCTCCTTCGTTTCTTCTGAGGCAGAGGATCTTCTGCAAAATAAAAAATACCGTGCAAGCACGTAAAGCCCTCAGGGGAAAAATTCATTTCAGCGGGCCTCCAAAGCTACAATCTTAACTTATTAACTATGCCAATGAGTTGATCAACATACATTCACTCTTGCCCAATGAAACATTGTTAGCTTGCCTAACACTGGCCGTAACAATATAGGTAAGATACTGTATTAGCGCACAGCACTGTTTATTACAGCACTGTTTATTACAGCACTGTTTATTACAGCACTGTTTATTACAGCACTGCTAATTACAGCACTGTTTATTACAGCACTGTTTATTATATACAGCACTCTTTATTACAGCACTCTTTATTACAGCACTGCATTACAAGCTATTACAGCACTATGATCATTTTGATGTGATGCCTATGGTTTGCAGCTGAGCAAATCAACTTTTTCCACGAGAGGGCAGCAGGAGTCAGTCTGTCTGGGTTGCATCGCAGGGCAAAACCTTTTCTTGAAACAACATTTCAGTGGAGTTATTCTGGCCAAATCTAGGCAATAAATGATGCTTTTCAATTAAATAATGCGACAGAAGATACTTCACAGGCAAATGGAACTGCCTATCATCCATATTCTGGTATGTTATTGTGATTTTCGGCGGGGAAAACATCGTTTTTTTCCATCAACAGGCACCTGTCAAATTTCTACACAGAATTGTTGGCAGAGGACGCCACCAGTCAGTGTCATTTTGGACCAATGAGAGGCAGCGAAAACGTTTGGTGCGGGGCAAGTAATGTTGCGATCAGATCAAAACATGTCGGAAGAGAGAGCGATGTGTAATGGAAATGCGTAACGAAATACGCTGTTTAGCATGGATTACAGATACACACATGGCTGAAAGCTTGTCGTTCCCGAGTTTACTCCACAATAAAGGGACTAGTGTAAATTGAGAGGAATATGTTGGTTGCACAAAAAGTTGTGCAAGATGAAAGAAACCAGTCGCCAAACCGTATGGGTAAAGTGACAGATTTTGGCTCGTGCACGATTGCAATAAGCCCCCTTCGGGCTTCATAACACAAATATAATTTTAACACAGTTCTAAATATATCTTCTAGCTTTTAGAGACTGCAAGTTTTCAGAAGAAAAAGCATGAATCATTAATTAGCAATCAGGAATATAAAACTTATTAGCTTCCGATAAGTAACTCAGGCCACTTTATCTTAAGTCAAGTGCACATCATAATCATGAAAGTCAAGTTAGTCAACACTTCTTGGCAATTTTAGCTTTTCTAACTTATAAATTTATAATAAATTTAACAGCCTTACCTTCATCGGACAAAACTGACTTCTTTCGACTGAAAATGGAAAACGCACAAATTTGAAAAACTCAATGAAAGACAATATTTAGTATATTTCATTGGGCCAAACATATTCATGTTTAGCTTTTGGGATTGACCAACCCGAATGTTTTTCAGATTTTGCAAAAAATAAATTGAATTTACTTCCATTCTTAATTATTTAACTTAGTAAAAAATTGAGATAATAGCGCCTTTTTTCGTCATACCTACCGACCCAAAAAAGTGCGTAACGGAGATCCGAGAAGCTAAAGATCAATTATGTTTTGCCCTTAACATCAAACTTATTATCAAGTATATCAGCTGTAGCAAGTAGACTTCAAATAATAAAATTTGACATTGTAAAGTTATAAATACATTATCATCAATGAATAAAAAGAAACATAATCTTTCCACTCTTGACTCTTCAATTGAGAAAATGATGGGAAAAATGTTGTTCAGAATAAAAACCCCACAGATATTCAATTAACATGAACAAATGCTCACCTATTAGACGTTTTCTTGTCATTTTTCTTGGGCTCACTCTTTTTAACTTCTGTTTTCGATTCATTCTTTGACTTGTTTTCTTTCTCCATTTCATCCTTGCTTATTTCTTCCTTTATTTCTTTTGGGGTTTCTGTTTGTGCTGGCTCTTTCTTGGGTTTTACAGCTAAAAACATTCAAAGAAAAAACATTCAAAACATTTATGAGAATCCAGGCAATGGAAGTTAGTCTAAATATTGCTGTTAGGCCACACATAATCATTGATCTTTAGCTTCTCGGATTCTCTCAAGGCACTTTTCTATAGTCGGTCGGTAGGACAAAAAAAAGGTGGAAAAAAAAAAATTTTTATAATGTCAAAAAATTATTACTTTTTTTTCCATTGGCAGGAAATATATTGTGTCGGCGGGTCAGTGAAGCTAATAATCAATTATGTGTGGCCTTACATCCTGGTTGACACTGATCAATATATAATTTTATTATTCATCACAGCCTTTAATACACAACCATTACATGCTTTATCACTGAATAAGCTGACCTGCCAACTCGGCCAAACAACTGTACAGAATCAACTTGTGATATTAGGCCAGGACTAAAGAGGTGGCATAATACAGCAAGACAGGGACAACCGTGCCAACACTAGTTCTGGTTTAGAAATGGCTTGTGAGCTGATAGATCACTTGGGCTTTACATCCTGCATCTATGCACTTTGGTTACTAATACAGGGAGAGGACACAGCTTTAAGCCAATGGATGATTGAAATTGTCAAACACAGATCCAGGTGAAATAGTCAAGGACTCAAGGCCTAGCGATTGGAAGCCTGGAGCATTACTAATAAACCAACCCCTCCCAAATGGTCAGCTGAAGAAATAAGACAGAAGTACAATGAACTGCTCAAAATAGTCTTCAAAGACCAGGATCTCGGTGATATTTACCATGATTTGAGAAAAATGCTACGACTCCCTTTGCTGGTTTTGCTGCAGGTTTCGTCTGGAAAAAAAGAACATTTAAAATTTTAACATTTCTTTTTTTTTAATAATTTAATTCAAAGTCATTGCCGTTTCGATGTTTTTGGAACTAACTTTGGTTTTTGTCTCACTTGAAGCAAACTGAACTTTGAATATATGTACAGCATTTAATCACATACTTATAATGTTTCCACTAATAACGTACTGCACATAATGCATACATGTACATACCCCGCTGCCTTGTCCCCATGAAATAAAATTTATTATAGAAACAAAGAAGCTTTAAAATAATTTTTTTGAACACATTTGCCATTTTGAAAAACACACCTCTGATTTAACTTGTGACTTCTTTTCGCTGTCTCCTTCACTAGCTTTGCTCGTCTTTGGCTTGGCGTTTCCAAACATTCCCGCAATTCCTGCTTGCTTGTTTGTAGTCCCATTCTTGGCTTTGGAGGAGCCACCCATTTTCTCACTTTCTCTCTATAACAGTAAAAACAAAATTTGAATTCAATAATAATTTCAATTTGACATAAAATCTCCGTAAATGATCCTTTGAGCATAATCGTCCACTGGATAATTCTTAGATAACATTAAGATTCATTTTGAAAGGTACGGATTCCAAAAATCGGGGGTAAGGACTCAAAATCACTACAGCAGAATTGTGAGTCATGCCTAAAGTGGCAAGTGCGAGTTTGTGTTTTTACGCCCCATCAGCACCAGTGTGGGCTATTTTGAGGCAAACTCCTCCTAAAATAGCAAACATGGAGGTTTACCAAGCTGAATTAAATGCTGACGGTGAGAGACAAGTATCAAAATAATTAGGCGAAAATAATAATACTGTCTTAACAAATCTTAAAACCTGATGAACTAGTCTCCAGATTCTCAGTCACTCCATTATCAATATCACACTAACTGTTAGGACAACTTGGGAAAGAAATCAAGGCCCCTTGATACAGATTCTTAACATTCATCATCCAATAATAACATAATATGAAAGAATACCAGCTACTTACCTCTGCACTAAATGCAGGTTCACTTTGAGTTGGCATAACATTTTTCCGGAGTGACTCTAATTCATCTGTGTTTCGACATACTACGGCTGGGCAAGTAATTGAGCTAAACCTGCAATTAACAGAATTGATCTTTCAAATCACAGAAACATAATGACACAATGGATGGATGGATGGTTGGGGCTTTACGTCCTGTATTTATGCACTTGGTAGGCTAATTAGGACAGGAGGAGGACACGGCAATGAGGTGAAGGATGATTGAAACAGCCGTCCAGCATAAGCCCAGATGACCCGGCAAGAGCTGTATTCGAACCCTGGACCCAGCGATTGGCAGTCCAACACGCTACCACTAGACCAACCCTCCCCCCATAATGACATAATGACACAATGAGACTACAACTAGTCTACAAGCTATACTGGACTACAGCATTTTCTGCGCTATGACATGTTACTACTGAGTAAGTCCAGGGCAGTTCAACTCATCACATCGCATATGAGATTTGGAGCACCATCAGAATTTTTTCAAGTATGTAGCCTCCCTGCATCCTAAAATTGCAGGCTTGTTTTGTAGTCTACTAGTACTAGACTACTATTGCATATCACAAAAGTTACAATTACCTATTTGAACTGTAGATATCTTCTTTAAAAGCTGAGTAGTCTGTTGTATAGAGGGGATTTGTGTCCTGCAAAGTCAAATGGAATTTATAAATGTTCAGTTAAAGCTGGAAAACATAAGCCGTAAGCCAAACAGGATTTTCTGTAAGTATAACACTTCATTAGACATTACACAAATCCATAATCAGCTGATAATAGATATCAGTTCTGAACTTTAACAAGGACAACAGTGCCGAAACAATTATATATAAAAAATACCTAAATTCTTCCTGTTATAAAATCGAATTTACGTACAGTGATAATTTACAACCAAAAATAATTTCAGTGTTTTTCCTAGCCATTACCCACATTAGCATTGGCTAATGCATCCTTCATGTGGCTAATGAAAATAGCTTATTATAGCAGCAAATTAGCCACACATTTCACTCAAAATTGGCGTCTGGGGCTAATGGGTTTTTGGTCCTTGGAAAAGCAGTGCTGAAGAGTGAAAACATTTTTAAACTTGTACTTCAGTACTTATCCAAGCCAATAACTTACATTTAATTTGCTCTTCTGGATGCTGTATATATGACATGATGTGAGCTTCTTCAGTTGTGATTTTGTAGCTTCAAGATCTTCTTCACGCACAACTTGAACTTTGTTATACTGAAAAAGTAAGCATTACAGTAAAACACCTTGCCTGAATGCTCAGTCAGTGGTGGGTAAGTTAACAAAAATGTTAGCTGAGTTAACAGTTGATAAGTTAACTTTTGTGAAGTTAAAGTTAAAAAGTTAAGTAATTTTTTTTTTACTTCGATAAAAACATGACAGTATCTGTGAAAAATATTTACTGCAAGTACCAGAATGAGGCTCTTCTGTCTCAAAAAGAGGCACAGGTTAAATTTCAAGATGAAAAAAACTGTCTGGTTTTCACTATTTAGATCTCTTTTGTCTACTCAAGTCTTTTTTGTGTAAAAATGTGTCTTTTTGCTACTTTTTTTGATGTAAAATTAGTGGACTTTAGCGGACTTTATTAACTAACGGACTTGTAATTAAGTAACGAAAGTTATTAACTTCCATTGACGTGAAAAGTCAACTTAGTTAATAGTTACTAAATTTGTTCGCTTCGTTATTAACGGATTAATGATTAACGAGTTATTGCCCACCACTGTGTTCAGTAATACTGCAATGCTGAGGCTAATTAGAGGATCAATGGTTTTTGCAGCAGCTGGTGTTTTAAAATCATAATGGGCTAATTAATTGCTCCCACTAAACCAACCCATAGTCAACATAATGTCATTCAAAGTATGAGCACTTACTGAAGTTCCGTGCTTGTCAGCTGCTTGTCCAGCCACGGCATACGTTACAGCTAAGTTGTCATTATCCTTTTTGTTTCTTTGTTCTTCCACAAACGCAAAGAGCATCCTGCAAGAAATTCCAATCAATCAATAATCACACAGATGACCAATTAAAGTTAGGTGTCAAGCAACACAACCATACTATGCTAGAGACATACATATTGAGTTTATTTTGTTTAAACACCAGTATTAATTTGATATTTGGTCTTATGTAAAAACAATGAAAGAGTTTCAAATTTACCAAATAGAGCACTCAGTAGAATTTACACCTGACTACATCGTATTGATTTACAAAGAAATCAAACTACTCCATTGGCCAGGGCCAGGCATTGGGCGGGGCATTGCATGTGTATGGTGTAAGCCTGGTACTTGTACAACATGAAATCAATGTCATCAATGATGACGCTATTGAACCATTTTGTGATGAACATGATGAAGAAGCCTCACATAGAATCATAACTACAAAGGTGTGGTATATAATTGAGAAATGTCTAGACTCTCAAAAGAATTGGTCCCAATGACAATTATTAAAGACAACATAAGACAAGACTTAGTTCAAATAGGAATACTGCAACTGTTTAAATGTCACAATGTATTTATCATAAATTTCTGTCGTTATCAATTTACATTTACATTTCCTATATAATCCTCTGCAGGGGTTTATCTAGAAATGGCCTCCAGCGGGAGGGGGCATAACAGAATGAATGCGCAGCGATCTGCGGTTTTCTCATCTTTCTCATGTTAATTGATGGCCGTGGGGGAGAGGGGGGCATGGGCCCAATGCCCCCCCCCCATACGCCACTGATCCTCTCAATAAACTTGTAAATTGGTAATGTTAAAATGAACACACACAACATTACATTGTCATTCACATGCATTGGCCAGGCCTATTAGGCCTACATTTTAATAAATTATGGAAAAACAGAAAGTACTCACTGTTTTGCCAAATTGACATGGACTTGCAATGTCCGACTGAGCCATTTGTAGGTAACCTGCAATTAAGAGTTTTCTTGTAAACAATGTCAATGCAATGAGCTGTCAGTCAGCTGTCAATGTCATGCCTTCACTCAAGGTGTTCTGTCAAAAATTGCGCGCACTTGGAATGGGGGCTGTGTTGACAACAAAAACACTGCAAGTCAGACGTAATTTTGACGGCTCTCAGACCTTTTCAAGCACAGCCACATGTTACTTTTAGACCTATAGTTCATCATTTACGATTTACTCACCAATTTATTCTCGTCAATCACGAATTCTTCAAGGTTTTGAAGAAACATCTCATCCACATCTTGGGCACCCATCTTCCCGCGATTTCATCTGTCAACAACGTTGCCTCGCTTTCAAACCTACACAAATAATTTTATCAATCTTCTACACATCTAAAATTAAAACGACGAATACTTAAAAATGATTGTAACATAGGTTTTTGATTCTTCTGACTTAATATAACAATATTTAATATTAATATCTTAGCATCTGTTTGAGAGGGCTCCCAAAATCAGTCTATTTTTAGAACAAGGATTCCCCTCCACGTGCACGGGGATACCCTCAGTGTTTACCAACAAGTGGGATTGAAGTTTCAAAGTTCAATTATTGTTTGTGGGCCACGAAATTGGATGACAAAAGATTGGATGTACTTTTTGGGCTGAAAACATTGGTAAGAATCACACTGAAGTGTATTTTAGGCATGTCATTTTCTTTTAGGGGTTATTTAAGTCAATTTTCCCATGCATGCATGGTCAAGACTGACAATAAAGACCAACTTGTCACCAATAGGGTGGGGTGATAATCATCAATGTCAGAATTTCAATGGCCCACCATCCTAACTTTGTTATGGTTGAAAATACGAATTCAGTGATGTATGACACAAGGGTGTACCTTCATTATTGATGCCTCCCAAGCGGCTTTGAAAATGAGACAGAAATATTAGTCTTTTGCCAATTTACGACAACTCGCGGTTCTCCGTAACTCATTTAATATTAGATGTACATTGAAGATAATGGTTTCTTTAGAAAGCTCTAGTCAAGAGCTTCGAAATGAATACCAACAAGCTATATTTCAATGCATTTTAAGTTTTTAACTGATTATATTTCCCATTTAGAAGCGAGTGTCGAGGCTCTTTTACAGGATTTTGTTCTGGTTCAAGCATCTTCAATGATTCTTCATGCAGAATTGATCAACTGACTAATGTAAGTTAATCATAGCATGCTGGTCTCAGATTTAATGGTTTTCACTTCCCACCTCTTTTTGTAAGCCCTAAAAATTACCTGAAAATTTGACCCAAAAATTGTGATTAAAATAATAACTTCCGCAAAAAGTTTGAGAAAGTATCTGAAGATAATCTTCACACAAAGCAACCTTTCACCAGCATGATACCCAAAATGCTTAGTCCATAGAGTTGGAGGGGGGGGGGGTTGGTCTAGTGAAAGTGTGTTGGACTGCCAATCGCTGGGTCCAGGGTTAAGAATCCAGCTCTTGACGGATCGCCTGGGCTATGTTGGATGGCTGTTTCAATCATCCTTTGCCTCATTGCCGGCTCCTCCTCCTGTCCTAATTAGCCTACCAAGTACATACATATAAGATGTAAAACCCCATCCATCCGTCCATGCAGCTAGGGAAATAATATGTATAGAACTAAAATGTTTGAACATTGTATCAATACAAAGCCAAGTTGAGTAAAAATATTAATCATTAATGTGACTTGGGATTCCATTGACACTGATAAGGTTTACAGAAGTAACATAAATATCATAGGCCTACAAATATTGGATAGCATGGGGTCCGACATACACTGTAATTGGACAATGGAAGCCTCTTGGTGTCAGGCAAGTTTTACATAATATTAGTATTAAACTGTAAAATTAGGCACACAATATGACACAAAGACTCTTGCATGTTTTGCTGTTCACCAAGATAATTGTCTTAACTAGTCTAAATGGAGGGTATTATGGTACAAAAATATTTTACAAAAAAGTAAATTGTGAAACATGATTGACACATGCAGGATTTGTAGACCTTCAAATGGCTTACACAACTTGCCTGTCAGGTTTGTTTGTTGCATATTGACATTTGTCACATTCCAGATTTTCTCACTGATATTTTACAATTGCACATTGTCCCGTATGACAATGATTTTCTTTTTACACAAAACTAAAGAAAGCCAGAAGTCCAGTCACATGAATTTGCCTTTACTAATTTTCTTGGAAATGTAGTTTTAGATCACTTATCTAAAATGCATTTTTGACAATTGAGAGAGTGACATGGCTCATCACAGCAAAAGTCAATGGGACTGATTCAAGCAAATTTGAGTACCGTAATATGGGGTGAATCGGGACACTGGGGTGAATCGGGACGGAAGAGGGACATATTATATTTGCCAAATAAACACCAACTTCTACTTGCCTTAGAAATTTGATTTTTGGCACATTTATAGTAGACATACAAGCGCATGTTGTGATAAAATTTGGTTGTTCTGACTGCAGGCAGTGAGGAGCTGCGGTACCTTAAACCAGGCACTGCAGAAATGATTTTTTTTAAGCTGGTCAAAACTTTGCTTGTATAATATAATGTATAAATACTAGAGTTACCAAACTTGCAGCCAACTTTAAAATCAGTCTAATATGGTTTTAGGGGACCATAATCAAAGATTTGATATGGGATTGTGAAGGTTTGGTGCCGGGTTCAGATCCAGGCCATGGCAAAGTTAAAGGATACTAACCAAAATAACCATGCTCATTTTCATTTGAGTGTACTCCCGTGGCTTTTTGAGGAATATTATTGAACTTGGTATCATTTACATTGGATTTAGTCCAGAATTATCAATTACTGGAAAAATGTATATAAAACTACATTTTTTATTAGTTTTCTGTCATTTATCACATTTTTTAAAATATGCATATTATCAATGAAATTAATTTCAGATTTTCCTCAAAATAAATTATTGGCTCGCAGAATATGTTTTCTAATATTTATTCACAACTAGCAGTCACTCAAAGAAGGTAAGGAGCATTGATTGTGGAGATAATGGACTGTCCCGATTCACCCCAAAGTAAGGGGTGAATTGGGACAGTGGTTTTCTGGGCCTTGAGCATTGAGATTTTAAGATATCATATCAAGCTCCAGGGGATAGTTAGACCCTGTGGCCAGACACAATTTGACACCAAAGTTTGATTTCTAGATCGATTTTTGACCATACTATGGCAGAAAAAGTGCCAATTCTGTCCCAATTCACCCCATATTACGGTACATGAGGAGCCTGAGTATGTCACATTTTTCTTGTATTTGATTGGATTAAAACAGCCTCAGTCCTAAGGGACCTTTTAATTGGCCTTGAAATACATTTATTTCTTGTTGAGTATACATGTATAGCCCATGTACTTTAGGACCCTCAGCCGATGGAACTCAAATAAATTATGCAATCTGAAGACAAATCTTTACTGATAATTTTGCTGTGAAGCAATTTCGGCTGTAATGATGTTCCAGTGTGTAACTGTGTATCAATGAGAAAAGTTATGCTAAGAATTTCCAAATGGTATAATTGGTCTCTGGTCCAGGTGGAGCAGATTATATATTATTATTACTTAGCCTTGTACACACTTGAGGAATATAAGTAGCTTCAAATTCAGGAATTAGCAAACAAATAATTAGCTCTATGGATACCATTTTCTACCATAGATTGCTTCAGATGTGTTACATTAGGTTATTTTCTGATTTTTTCTTAAACTATAAATAATTTGTAAAACAACTTAATCAGGTCAGTTAATTAAAACAATCATGCCTATACAATTTGTCATGGACAGTGACAACAAATAATTAGATTTGTAATTATAAGAAGGTAAAATACTTGGTCAGGCAATGAACTACTAGTCACAAACCCATGTTGTTGGTATTCAAATTGAAGCTCTTTTTATGCCAAGTACAGTGGTGGGCTTATTATGATTCTAAATCAAATATTAAGAAAGATACGGCTTTTCGCGACTTAGCGCTAATGCTAAAATTCATCAAAAAAGGTCAAAAGTTTCAATCGGTCTTGGGAGGCATCAAAAATAAAGATATATGGACATATTATACATCATTGAATTCGTATTTTCAACCATAACAAAGTTAGGATGGTGGGACTTTGAAATTTTAAAATTATTTTTTTTCCATTGATTATCACCCCACCCTATCACCAAGGCTTTGTGAACTTCTGTCAGTTCTGAAGAATAAGATTGCATTCATCCACGTGGAAGTGTTTGAGGTCATAAGTACTTACACTTTCTAGATTTTAAAAATTTTGTCTCTAGAGGGTGAAACAAAGCGACAAGATGCATCTAACCCCACTTTTGGACTGGAGGACATCCCTGTTTTAAAAATATTTTTGGAAGAACCCCATCCTGCATACTCTGTTGCGATTGCTAAAAATTTATGTCCTATCAATTTACAGTTAACTCGGATTAAATTTAGGGGGCGATCATTTAATTTTCAGGGAGGGCTTGAAGTTTTCCTCAACGGGAAATTATGCATTTCATTTTTGCCCAGGCCATTCCAGTAATGTCAAAATATAAATTTTTTGCAGAAATTTATTTTAATTTCAGGAAAAACAAGGGACAAAGATGGAAAGAGCTAGTATAGGAGATGGAGAGTTGGAGGCTCCATGGTTCTTGTCTTATTTCATAACTCACAAGTGCTATGATGTCATGTTTTTACAAGGGAATTATTTCGACTGTAAGTATAATAATATAAGTAAGACTATTATCTTATTTAGCAAGAGTATAACTTACTTATATCATCCAATAATAAATACATGTTTATTTAATGACATGATCACTGCATTTCGACTGCCCTAAACTGATTGTCTGCGCTTTGATATATACATTTAGATACTATGTAACAATTTCTAAGAAGCACTGATAAAGCATGATGCAATAATCTTACAGAGATAATGTCTTTCTTTTCATTTCTGATTGAGATTGATTGATGATTGTTTTGAAGCTACTTAGTTAACTTGTAGTAAACTAAAATTAACTATGCCTTTTTTTATGATAACTTTTTTTTTCTTTTTAGGCTGTACAATATATAGTTTGTAGAAAACTTTTATTGGCTATAAAGTCACTTCGTGGTGCTCCTCTATCCGTGCCATTTTTGGCATTGATTCATTGTGCTGAATAACATTGGCTCTCCTTGGCATTAAACGGAGCTCCAAAATCTGTGCCATCCTTAAAAATGGAGCTCCATAATATGTGCCATTCTTGGCATTTCTTCATGGTACTCCATAATCTGTGCCATCATTGCCAATATCCCACAATAGGCAGTGAAGTTCTGGCAAAAAACCATGTGATTCACACCATGTGGTTCATCGTTGTGAACCACATGCATCTCATTATCTGATGTTGTTATGCAAACAATCGGCAATGAAGTGATGACGTCACAATGTTTTGACGCTCTGATTGGTCGGTGTGGTTGCTAGGTATCTTTTTGCGGCCATTCAAACAAAATAGTGCCTCTTGAAATTATTAATTATTTTTACTGGAGGTCTATTTTCATTGTGGGATATAAATAAAACTTAATGGGAGTGTGGTTCACAGCAATGAACCTCATGAATGTCAGGTCGCACTGCTACATTATCTGTGCCATTCTTGGCATTAATTCACGGTACTACATAATCTCTGCAGATTGTTTTAATCAACCTGACTTTCTGCAATTATTGGCGTATGGTAGGGTTAAAAACAGGGGCGGACTGGCAATATTTCGGGCCCCTGGCAAAAATTAGTTAAGGGGCCCCACATTACCATTTCTTTCTATGTCTATGTATTTACACCAAAGCCCTTTCCTGTACATTTCTCTTACATTGGGGTCCTATCCTTAAAGTTTTGCTTTTTTAATTGTTTCTTGGTGACAAAGATCTGGACATTTTGGCATTTTTCCTGATTTTTTAGGCACCTTAATTGCATGGGCCCCCCTGAGTGTTTCAATTGTACCGTGGCAGCCGCCACTCTGCCACATAGGCCGGTCCACCCCTGGTTAAAGATGCTTTCAATGGCTTGAAAACAGTGAAAGGTTACAGTCTACCTTTTCTTATTTGCAGATCCGTGTATCCAATACCTTTTTGGAAAATTGTTGGGTTATGCAGTTGTTTTTGTAGCTTCAACAATGAGTAAGTTGACAATTTTTTCATTACTGAATGTTACTTTCATTCGTAGCAAGTTGAAAGTTCTGGTTTACTTTCGACATTGTGTGTGCTATGCAATTACTCAATATATTTTGTTTTCTTTTTTTTTTTTTCAGCAAAAATGCCACAGATTATGAAGATATTACAAGCAAGAAGTGGGGAAGGAGTCAGTTTAGTATCACAGAGTCTGATGTTACTGACTGCTTCGATTAATACTGCCTATGCGGTATCCAGGAATTATCATATCAGGTATATTTACATTGGAAACCGATTACTTTATCATGTAAGATTTATGTTTTGCGTTGTTCTGTAATTTCAGCTACACTGTTCAGGGGGAGATCCAAAAAATTCTGGTGGGGGCGGGGTCTATTGGGCTATCGAGTCGCTTGTGGAACGCACAGCTCGCGACATAACAAGACTGCGCGCAGATAGAATTAACATGTAAAAATATTAAAAGTTTGGTCTGGTGGGAGGGGGGGGGGGATGCATCCCCCCATCCCCCTCCCCTGCGTCCATCCCTGGCACTGTTATCTAATGATTCCCCCTTAGGCCACATGTAATTGATTCTTAGCTTCGCGGACCCACTGACACAATAGATTGTCTGGAGACGGAAAAAAAAAATTGTTTCACCTTTTTTATTTGTCCTACCGACCGACCCTAGAAAAGTGCCTTGAGAAGATAAAGATCAATTACGTTTGGCCTTACTGATATCTTGTTGTTTTTCTTTTCAGCTTGTGGGGTGAATCAATTGCAATAGCAGTCCAGACCCTCATCGTCTGTCTTCTCATCATTGGATATTCAAATCGCCAAGTAGCAGCTATAGTTTTCGCAGTAGTCTATCTGCTTTCGATGACCATACTACTATCTCCCATTGTTCCTTTCAAGCTGCTTGTAACACTTCAATGGTCTTGTGTACCCTTTGGTACTTTAGGCAAGGTACGTTGCAATTATTGTATTAAATGATATTTATTTTGGTATCATCTATTGGCTCTTATTGACTTTCTTTGTATATGTTAGTTTCCTATTAAAGCAGTAAAATCAATACCCTAATGGGAATTAAGACCTAGTACTATTTTTAAGTATGACTGAAACTCCTGCTCTTTTTCAACAGAATTACATAAAATTTTCTTCATCATTTCCAGATTGTTCAGTTGTATTTTATGAATTTTTGTGCTTTCTGGTACATCTTCTAGCTGCATTATGTGATCATACATGACATACAATAATATAAAATTAGGGATCACTCTCACTGTCATAATTTAAAAATCTGAACTTTATCGGTCATTCTGCACCCACATTTCAATCTGTGTTTTAACTTTTCTGTTAGTTCTAAGGTGCCATGTATTAAGGAATTAAGATAAGATTTCACCTCCAATCTGATGCTAAGTTTCCACTTTAGCTATATTTGGTAAGTACTATAACTCTCTTTTTCTTTATTTTTAATCATTTGAATTTTTGGAGTGGAATGTAATCAGATTCTTCTTTAAAGTCTATATTCTTTAATTGGTACACTATTTATAACAGGGACTCACAAGAGTTCCCATTGCCTAATGTTTAAGGTGTTTGACAGCAAATCCAGTGGCAAAAGAGGACATGGGTTCAAACCCCGGCCCTGAAACTCAATAGGAGTGAGCAAGAGGTGGCTGTGGCCAGATAGGGTGGTCAATTGTGTGGGGTCACTCTCCTGTATGGTGTGTAGCAGCAACATCTCTAGCCTAACTCTCCCAGACAGGAGGACTGCACTAGTAATATGAAGTAAATGCCACAAAAAGGCAAAATTATCACCAGTAGTACTGACTACTACTGAAAACGGGTCATTGTAAACTGAACCAAATAAAAAACGCAAAACTATTTCCAGGGCTGTATTTTTCTGTATAATCAATCTGTTGAGTTGATGCATATGTATAATAAGGTGTCAAAGGACTCAGTTCTATAAAATTGTTAAATTCTGACCTTTGTATCCACATCTGTGGCGAGGTTTGTCAAACTGGGGTATGGTGACTGGGCGGGGGTATTAGGCACTCGATAGAGCAAAACTAATGATTTAGTGTGAAAGATTGAAGAACATTATGAAAAAGGCCACACAATTTGTTTCAGTTAGTGCCTCCTAACTTGTTAAAATGCTGTTGTTCGAGAAGTCGGGTCAGAGTTTGTCATACCTAATGATATTGCAGTGAAATACTGCAACTATGGAAACAGGTCCAGGAATGACCTATACCATGCAACTGAGTAAAAAAGGCCTAGGGTTTGTCAAAAAAAAAAACTCTAAAAACCTGTATAGCATCTGTAGGACAAATGACAGTACCAATTGTGCCCTTCTTTTGCTTTTCTTAAAGGGCAGATTTGTGGTTGTGAAAATAGCAAAAGGAGGGCACAGAAAGTGCTGATGCTTAGCTCTGCAGTTGACACACAGGTTGTTTGAAGTCTTTCAGATAAACTCTAGTCGTTTTTTTATTCCATAGCTATTGTTTAGGCTGTTTGAGGACTTGTTTCCATAGTTGCATTGTTCCATTGGAATATCATTGTGTGTGGAAAACTTTCACCTGACTTCTCATAAAACAAATTTTTTAACAAGTAGGGTGGCACCAAATGAAGTGAATTGGGTGGCCTTTTGCATAATTTTCTTCAAGATTCAACATGAAATCATTAGATTTGCCCTATGGGGCGCCTGATACCCCTGTCCACTCACCATACCCCAATGTGATAAACTTGGCAACAGGCATGTGAAAAATGGTCCTCTGACACCTGATTACGCAGAAGCATACGCTCAACAACCTATATGAAGCATATCTAGAAAAATAAAGCCCTAGAAATAGTTTTGCATTTTTAATTTGGTTCAGTTTACATTGTAAATTTCACTGTAAACAGCTAACTCTGATATTGAAGATTACACATAGCAGTTTATGAATGAACAGATAATATAAAATAACCTCAAATCAATTTAAGCTGCATAATCCATGCATTTGCATTTGGGGTTCATTATAATTTTACCATTTCTATTCTGACAGGTTATTCAAATATGGATGAATTACTCAAACGGACACACAGGTCAGCTCTCTCGGACAGCGACACTGGCATTGAACTTCAGGAGTTTTGGCAGATTGTACACCAGTCTGAAGGAATCAAAAGACATTATTGGTGTGACTGAATTTGGTATTCATTGCTTTTTGAATGTTATACTATCTACACAGGTTTTATTTTTCAATAAGAAACAGAAGAAAGTAGAAAAAGACCAATAGCTTGATATTAACAATGTCATTTGTGGTGTGTATTTCACAAGTCAAATTTGTTTTGATTTTTTTACTGGTCAAGTTCTTCCACCAAAAACGTCATCAATGCAATCACAATTTGGTGAAGTTGTGTGTAAACAAATAAAATTTGTGTTTTGTGTTAAAATGCTTATTCATTTTTCTTTTGTTTTTTCACTGGCCTCATTATAGAGCTAATGCAGGCGGCTATAAATCAAGACACAACGAATGAATGCTTTTACTGCGAAATTTGATCTTTTAATTCTTTTTTCTTGGAACAATGTTCAGGAGAAGACATTCGATTCACATTGAATACAAAATTGCGGAAAATAAACCAAAAGAATATTTAATATTTGAAATGTAAATGACATACATGTACTCATTGTTACTTATAAAAGACATGGAAATTTGATACAATTGTACTGGCAAGAATATGAGCTGTTTCATGTAAATGTGAATATGAGCTGTTTTATGAAAATGTCAATCAGTTTTGTTTTTTTTTCTGAAAGTCTTCATGGTGTCGCTGTTGTCATTTCTTCACTGCTGCTACTAGCACCATTTCCATCACTACCAGAACTTTCCATGCTGTCATCTTCTGTAATATTGCCACCAACATCTCTCCTCTTTCTTAGAAGTGTTGGCATTTCTTCACTGCTGCTACTAGGACCGTCTTCAGTACTGTCATCTTCTGTACTATTGCCGCCAACATCCCTCCTCTTCCTAAGAAGTTTTGGCATTTCTTCACTGCTGCTGCTACTAGGACCATCTTCAACACTGTCATCTTCTGTACTATTGCCACCAACATCCCTCCTCTTCCTAAGAAGTTTTGGCATTTCTTCACTGCTGCTGCTACTAGGACCGTCTTCAGTACTGTCATCTTCTGTACTATTGCCGCCAACATCCCTCCTCTTCCTAAGAAGTTTTGGCATTTCTTCACTGCTGCTGCTACTAGGACCGTCTTCAGTACTGTCATCTTCTGTACTATTGCCACCAACATCCCTCCTCTTTCTTAGAAGTGTTGGCATTTCTTCACTGCTGCTGCTACTAGGACCATCTTCAACACTGTCATCTTCTGTACTATTGCTGCCAACATCCCTCCTCTTTCTTAGAAGTGTTGGCATTTCTTCACTGCTGCTACTAGGACCATCTTCAACACTGTCATCTTCTGTACTATTGCCACCAACATCCCTCCTCTTTCTTAGAAGTGTTGGCATTTCTTCACTGCTGCTGCTACTAGGACCATCTTCAACACTGTCATCTTCTGTACTATTGCTGCCAACATCCCTCCTCTTTCTTAGAAGTGTTGGCATTTCTTCACTGCTGCTACTAGGACCATCTTCAACACTGTCATCTTCTGTACTATTGCCACCAACATCCCTCCTCTTTCTTAGAAGTGTTGGCATTTCTTCACTGCTGCTACTACTAGGACCATCTTCAACACTGTCATCTTCTGTACTATTGCCACCAACATCCCTCCTCTTTCTTAGAAGTGTTGGCATTTCTTCACTGCTGCTGCTACTAGGACTATCTTCAACACTGTCATCTTCTGTACTATTGCCGCCAACATCCCTCTTCTTTCTTAGAAGTGTTGGCATTTCTTCACTGCTGTTGCTACTAGGACCATTTTCAACACTGTCACCTTCTGTACTATTGCTGCCAACATCCCTCCTCTTTCTAAAAAGTGTTGGCATTTCTTCACTGCTGCTACTAGGACCATCTTCAACACTGTCATCTTCTGTACTATTGCCACCAACATCCCTCCTCTTTCTCAAAAGTGTTGGCATTTCTTCACTGCTGCTGCTACTAGGACCATCTTCAACACTGTCATCTTCTGTACTATTGCCACCAACATCCCTCCTCTTTCTTAGAAGTGTTGGCATTTCTTCACTGCTGCTGCTACTAGGACCATCTTCAACACTGTCATCTTCTGTACTATTGCCACCAACATCTCTCCTCTTTCTCAAAAGTGTTGGCATTTCTTCACTGCTGCTGCTACTAGGACCATCTTCAACACTGTCATCTTCTGTACTATTGCCACCAACATCTCTCCTCTTTCTCAAAAGTGTCGGCATTTCTTCACTGCTGCTGCTACTAGCACCATCTTCAACACTGTCATCTTCTGTACTATTGCCACCAACATCCCTCCTCTTTCTTAGAAGTGTTGGCATTTCTTCACTGCTGCTGCTGCTAGGACCATCTTCAACACTGTCATCTTCCGTACTATTGCCACCAACATCTCTCCTCTTTCTCAAAAGTGTTGGCATTTCTTCACTGCTGCTGCTACTAGCACCATCTTCAACACTGTCACCTTCTGTACTATTGCCACCAACATCCCTCCTCTTTCTTAGAAGTGTTGGCATTTCTTCACTGCTGCTGCTGCTAGGACCATCTTCAACACTGTCATCTTCCGTACTATTGCCACCAACATCTCTCCTCTTTCTCAAAAGTGTTGGCATTTCTTCACTGCTGCTGCTACTAGGACCATCTTCAACACTGTCATCTTCTGTACTATTGCCACCAACATCCCTCCTCTTTCTTAGAAGTGTTGGCATTTCTTCACTGCTGCTGCTACTAGGACCATCTTCAACACTGTCATCTTCTGTACTATTGCCACCAACATCCCTCCTCTTTCTTAGAAGTGTTGGCATTTCTTCACTGCTGCTGCTACTAGGACCATCTTCAACACTGTCATCTTCTGTACTATTGCCACCAACATCCCTCCTCTTTCTTAGAAGTGTTGGCATTTCTTCACTGCTGCTGCTACTAGGACCATCTTCAACACTGTCATCTTCTGTACTATTGCCACCAACATCCCTCCTCTTTCTCAAAAGTGTTGGCATTTCTTCACTGCTGCTGCTACTAGGACCATCTTCAACACTGTCATCTTCTGTACTATTGCCACCAACATCCCTCCTCTTCCTAAGAAGTTTTGGCATTTCTTCACTGCTGCTGCTACTAGCACCATCTTCAACACTGTCATCTTCTGTACTATTGCCGCCAACATCCCTCCTCTTCCTAAGAAGTGTTGGCATTTCTTCACTGCTGCTGCTACTAGGACCATCTTCAACACTGTCATCTTCTGTACTATTGCCACCAACATCTCTCCTCTTTCTTAGAAGTGTTGGCATTTCTTCACTGCTGCTGCTACCAGGACCATCTTCAACACTGTCATCTTCTGTACTATTGCCACCAACATCTCTCCTCTTTCTTAGAAGTGTTGGCATTTCTTCACTGCTGCTGCTACTAGGACCATCTTCAACACTGTCATCTTCTGTACTATTGCCACCAACATCTCTCCTCTTTCTTAGAAGTGTTGGCATTTCTTCACTGCTGCTGCTACTAAGACCATCTTCAACACTGTCATCTTCTGTACTATTGCCACCAACATCTCTCCTCTTTCTTAAAAGTGTTGGCATTTCTTCACTGCTGCTGCTACTAGGACCATCTTCAACACTGTCATCTTCTGTACTATTGCCGCCAACATCCCTCCTCTTCCTAAGAAGTGTTGGCATTTCTTCACTGCTGCTACTACTAGGACCATCTTCAACACTGTCATCTTCTGTACTATTGCCGCCAACATCCCTCCTCTTCCTAAGAAGTGTTGGCATTTCTTCACTGCTGCTACTACTAGGACCATCTTCAACACTGTCATCTTCTGTACTATTGCCGCCAACATCCCTCCTCTTCCTAAAAAGTGTTGGCATTTCTTCACTGCTGCTGCTACTAGGACCATCTTCAACACTGTCATCTTCTGTACTATTGCCACCAACATCCCTCCTCTTTCTCAAAAGTGTTGGCATTTCTTCACTGCTGCTGCTACTAGGACCATCTTCAACACTGTCATCTTCTGTACTATTGCCACCAACATCCCTCCTCTTCCTAAGAAGTGTTGGCATTTCTTCACTGCTGCTGCTACTAGGACCATCTTCAACACTGTCATCTTCTGTACTATTGCCGCCAACATCCCTCCTCTTTCTTAGAAGTGTTGGCATTTCTTCACTGCTGCTGCTACTAGGACCATCTTCAACACTGTCATCTTCTGTACTATTGTCACCAACATCCCTCCTCTTTCTTAGAAGTGTTGGCATTTCTTCACTGCTGCTACTAGCACCACTTCCTGAACTTTCAATACTGTCTTCTTCATGATCAGCTGACCCTTCTTCTTCCTTGTCATTTAAAATGTCAGCAAGTTCTCTTGTGAAGCGAAAATGTGTCTTTATACCATCGAAATTGTCTCCTCCATTCTGAATACTGTCTTCAACTTTGAAAGTGTTCAAGGGTTTCCCTTTTGTCATTGTGGCAATCAACGCCAAGGTAAAAGCTGCAATTGCGAACCAGCGCATGTTTGTAGAGGTTTGAATATCTGAAAAAATTGAAAAAGAAAATTATGCAGATTATGTTGTATGAACTAGTAATTAAATAGTGCTTTGGTGTAAGTTATAGTTCCAGATACATACAGTTGAGCGTATAGCTAAACATCATATAAAACTTAAATGGTGTTAAACACATGATCAAAATTGTATGGAGAACTATCCCATGCCATTTGGACCAAAATCAAGACACTTTCCATATATTGCTTGCAAGTTGCAACATCAAAAGTCCCTGGTATTGCTGTCACATCAAGGGCAGGGGTGGACCACTCAGGGCGACCATGTAAGGTGAAAAATAAATTAAATCAGAAGAGAAGCCACAATTAACTTAGTAAGAAAACAATTCAGAAAATTATGCAATATTTTGCTGAAGATGGTCAAATAAAGACTGAAATATTGAAAATGAAATTCACGATTTTTGGAATTGTTTTCTTATTAAGTTATGTAAAACTTTTCTTTGGATATCATCGATTTTAAAATCCACAAAGTCTTACAAAAAGCAACCAATTGTTTGATTGTATGCATTAGTGATACAACTGTAATTTAGGTTAGGGCCCCAATTTGATAGGACCATGTTTGGGAAAAGGCGCCTCCACCTTGGCGTAAATGGAGTAATATCAAAAAAATTACAGGAATGCGGGGGTCCATCAACTTATTTCGCCATGGGCCAAAAATGGCACCAGTCCACCCATAAATGGGCCAGGATGATAATATGAAATTGATTTATTTTGTTTTTTGAGAGGTACGAGGGGTGTCCCAAAAGTTCTGACCAATTTTTTTGGCAGACCTTTCTATTAGAAGTAGCTGTATGAAATTTTCACAGAATCAATTTCAGGTATTTCACTATCAATTCTGAAAATATGGTACCTGTTCGAACATTTTAAATAACTTTTCTGTTGCCATGGAAACAGAAGGTCAGTGCACCCAGCGCAGCTCAATTTTTTAGGCCAAATCCAAGTGTCTAGGCTTGTAAATATGCAATGGATGATCATGAAAAATATTATTTGGAAACCTAACAGTGTCTCAAAGTTTTTTTTATTTACATTTAAAGTCACTGTAAATCAGTTTAATCCATGTGCTGAGGCGATCACCTGGATCCTCCAAACTGGGCTGTTCCTAAATTGTGGAATTTCAGTGTATGTGGCGACTGCTTCATTTCTCGTTATGACTATTATTTCTTTCATTTTTGAACTGGTATATATATTTTGGTATCACACAAAGTTACAGAAGGCCAAATCTGGTAATTAAAGCAGATCAGATTGGGTTTTGAACCTAAGGTTCTTGTCAACTGCCTCTTGAAATCAGATTGTTTCAGCCAAACCGTCTCAAGCGTTGCTAGGCAGCTACTGGAAAAAGCCTTTGGTAATTGCCTCAGCTGATCAGGTTGAAATATAAATAAAAGTTTATAATCTAATGGAAGATATCTTGATAGACTACAAGCTTATCAGGAAATACATTTTCTTGCAATCATTTGCTTTTTTACTATAAATTCTCTGACTTTTAACACAGCTAATTTGCTGAATTTCGTGTGAGAAATTGAGCTGCGCTGGGTGCACTGACCTCTCGTAACCATGGTAACAGAACAGTAACTTAAACAATTCTATGGCTCCGTGGTACAATGGTTAGCATTCCCGCCTTGTACACATGAGGACGTGGGTTCGAACCCCGCTCCGGCCATGTCCAGAAGCTATCACTATAATGATTGGTATGATTGCCGTTCAGAATGGTGAGCGCCGGTGAGCAGATTTATCTGGAATGGGCGCTATATAAAATCATACTATATTTATATATTTATATTAATTCTTACAGTCTTGATTTTTTCAAAATAGATGGTCAAATACCTGAAATTTATTGTGTGAAAATTTCATTTAGCTATTTCAAATAGAAAGGTCTGCCAAAAAAATTGGTCAGAACTTTTGGGACACCCCTCGTAGGTAAGCAGAAAAATTGTTCAGTTGGAGCTGATTCAGAAAGATGCATGTTGATCTACATTATTTGTTTAAGCAACCTTTAATATAAAGGATTATTTACAACAAGCCATCAGGGCTGAAAAGTTTTTAAGTTACGAGCTGGTGAAATTTATATTATCCCCATAAATTTAAGAACTACCTTAGACCACATTTTATAAATAATTATAAATAAAATATTGCAATAACATATCACAAATAAGAATATTATAAATAACTATAAATAAAATATTGCAATAACATATCACAAAATTTAATAAGAAAAGCTTTAGATGTGATTATATAAAAATTATTGACTTACCTTAAAGTTAATACTTCGGTTAGTAAGTTGTGTGAAATCTTGAGTAGTTGTGATGGCATGGTCTGAAGATGTTGGCTTTTATAGCAGAAAATGGGTGATTAAGAAGTGCTGACTAATAACTTGGAAGAAGCATAATTGCAAAGAAATTAACTCATGCATGATATTCGTGATGTAATATGCTGCTGAAAGGTATTTTTATTTGTGCTGCTGATGTTTTATTTATTTCATGCTTCTGTGATTCTGAGTCAAAATAATATTAGTCACCACAATTTCATGACATATGTCAGCCAACTCAGCTGGATAGCATATTTTTGGTTTTCAATGCTTTTCATGCCATTGCTGATCTGTCATGCATGCAGTGCAAACATTCTTAGTCCGAAGATCTTGGTTATGTGTCTAAATTTTATTTGACTGAGTGCACTTCAGATTACCTTACTTATAGCTGTTCGCAGATTAGTGGTCCAAACAGTTTCAAAATTAAATTTCAACTTGGTAATGTGATGTCGCTGGCTTAGAAATGTTTTGTTTGTGTCAATATGGTTAATTAGTTGAATCTGTGCTTCTCATATCTAGAAGCATAGGTTACAGTGGCGGATACAGGGGGGGCCTAGGGGGCCCGGGCCCCCCCCCTAGACCATCAAGATTAATAGTGGTATTTTGAAGAAAAATTGCGATAACGCGGGCCCGCGAATGCCGAAATACATCCAGGCCGCCCCTAGACTATCGTTTCTGGATCCGCCACTGGGTTATAATAAACAACCTAATTAAATTACTTAAGGTACTTCGTCAAATAAGAAGATTAGGAGACAAACAGATAACTGTCAATGACACGGCAAAGCCAGTTTGCCAATTGAAAATAAGAAAAATTAATTTTTGCAGTAGACTGCTGATCTGCAAAGAGATCTAACTTTTCTTTACTTATATTTCAGTCCTTAAACAAGTTCTGCCCAGTAACGTAACAGCCCGCGAGGGTCCCAAAGGGCAGGGACTTTTACAATTTACACTAATCAGTCTTGCGTCTTCCATAACGTTTTAGGTGTCTTATGTATTTTGTTGGCAGATTGAACTATGAAAAGTTTATAAAAGTCAGATTTTCTGGTTAATATTTTTCTTTGACCTCAGTACTGCATCTCGAATAATGTGTGCCAACGTCCGCTGAACATCGTGATAGTGATGGAAAATAAAATATAACCAGATGAAAGACTTTCAACAAACACAAAAGTCAGCAAAAATATTTTGAAATATGAATGTCTTCATTGAATTTGTGCATAGAAGTGTGAATTTAATTTGTCATGATTTTACTTCTTTGTCAAAGCATCAGTATTTTTTTTTGGAGTCGTGATTCTGGGTGAACCGTCAGTTAGGACCCTTAATTGTCATGTAAAATCATTTTAAAATAGCAGAGCAGCTGATGTTGCTGATTTGAATGTATGGATGATTGGGGCTTTACATCTGTAGGCCTGCCTATTTATGCACTTGGTCTTGGTAGGTTAATTTAATTAATTGTCGATTTTCTGTTGTTTACTGACGAATGTATCTGTTGATATGTAAATTGTCAATAAAACTGTATATACTAAACCATTGTACATGACATGAAATCATCATATATTTATTCCATGACACCAGTGTTACAAGTCTCATGTCACATTGGCCAATAAGCCACCTGCATATTGTAATGCTCACCTAGCTGTGTGTGACAGGCAGTTCAATATTTATAGGTTATCCCAGTCTGCTCACAGACTCTAAACGAACAACACAGCTGGAGAGTCTGCCAGAAATCGGATGACCTCAAGGTGACACAGATATCAATATTCAAATAGGTCAGGTCATTCAACCAGGCAGAGGGACCTCATCACTTGTGCTCATACGCACAGCTGAGCTGCCAGCAAGATGTAAACAAATTGTAATCAACAATGTTAAACAATCAATGAGTGCACATGCACTTACTGTCAGCCTTTCACTGTGGCCAAACTGCAGTGACACAGACAACACTAATTGATTGTTTATGGTTTTCTACATAGAAACTAATTGAAACAACAAGCAGACAACAATGAAACACTCGAGCATTAACTTAATTGCTTTAAGGGATCTGAAACTGTTAGCTATTACCTGTCACACAGGAGGAGAGTTAATCTTTTTTTACAACTTCACAAAATAGTGTTACGCTGTGGTCAGGGTAAGCTCAACAAGCTTACACTGAGAAGTGGCAGTGCTTGTGGCTGTCTGGCTGGCTGCCAAACATGGACTACTCACAATTCCCTGGCCAGGAAATGCATGATTCCTAAAAAAAAAAGTTCCTCAACAAGTACCACTTTGCAGCAATAACACAATTCTAAGCATACACTGGCCGATTAAAAGTTATTTAATATTCAATTCTAGACATAATTCCACAGACAAAATAGTTACTCCACAACACTGTAGAAAAGTAACAGTTGCTGAATCTGAAATCTGTTAGAGCCTCACACAGCAAGCTGTGTTCGATTGTAGTTTCTGTTATGGATTCCAGAGGGCACAAAGATAGCCAATTTTGTGAACCTATTGAGCTCTAAGTTTAGAGTGAGGTTATCCCATGGCTGGGCCAGTATTTCCCTGATATTTTCACCAGAGACCAAGTATTTTCCCGAGACCCGAAGGGTCTAGGGTGAAAATATCAGGGAAATACTGGCCAAGCCATGGAATAACCTATTTATCCCATGTTTTTTTTTTTTGCTTGAGAAAAAGAAGGGAAATAATAAAATTTCAGCTCCAGTGCTGGATGATTTAAAGGTCCGCCAACTTGCAGGACTGTGGATTTAAGGCATATTTTTAAAACATGCTATAACTCTGAACTTGAAAATAACTTTTCACTATTTCGTTTGCAAAACATTAATATTATTTATTCACAAATAATAAATAAATTATTTCTAATGCTGACATAACAGAAACCATCGCTTTTGTATAAAGAAGGCAGGCTTTGTATGACCCTCCTTATTTAAGGGAAATCAATTAACCTCCCTTAAAACAGAAAAACGTGCAAACTTGTTGATTGGGAGTGTATAATATTCGCGCAGCGAAACGGCCGAAGGCCGTTGAGCGAAGCGAATTGAGTGCAAGAGAAGACTCAAAAATCTGTGCAGTGATGGTCTCAACATCAACAGTCCACAGCTGGGAATTAGGTCAAGTGGGTCCAGCTTCTTATCAATGATTTAGTTTCGTATTTAACAAAACATAACATATTCATCTTCAAAAGTGTCTTAAAAATTCAATTTTCTCTAGTAATATATCCTGTACCAATAATTTTGTGGAATAGTTAATTATTAGCGTTGACAAGCTAAATCAAATTATTAACATGTGATTCATTTAATTTCAATCAGACAACAAGAAAACATAACAAAATTAAAGTTATATAATCTTTATAAACTGATGATTATGTAACAGTGAACAGTTAATCTACATGCAATGTTATTGTTTTTGTATTACTATATATTTATGCTATTATGTAATGTAATATCAACAATCTAACATAGACTTGACTTTGGCAGCTTTCAGTGCGGTCTGCCTTTTTACCATTTAGCTGATTATCTATCAATCTTATTTATCTATTTAATATATATCTATCTATCAATTTATCTATCTGTCTGTCTGTCAATATATCTATCTATCTATCTGTCTATCTATTTATCTCTCTATTTATCGATATATTTATCTATTTATAATATATTATATTTTTTGTCTTGTTTATATTGCTTCTACATTTTTCTCTGTCTTTCCATGTAGGCCTGTCCGTCTTTCTGATTTTCTAAAACAGTTACATAACTGCCTTTCATACATTGAATATGAAATAAACATGAAAGTTATGGTAACACTATAAGTCCTACAAAAATTCGTTAAAGTGCTGCGCGAATTTCATGGCAGTGCCATTTACATATTATAAATAAAACTTATTATTTTAGGTACTTCGACAATATCAATTTTACATAGGCCTATTATTTATTTGAACTCCCAATAGAGGAAAATTGGATAAATACAGTGCTCCTAAAACGTTTCTAAAATATATACAATAAACCAAATATACATGTAAATTGGTAAATAATTATATTTGGATAAACGGATCCAATAATACATTCAATTTAAGTAAGTATTCAGGTGTCAAATAAAACAAATTAATTGTACAATGTACACAGTTCACACAAATGAATCCAACTTGAACTGAACTAAGTAGCAATTGAACCAAGTGCTGGTGTTCTGATTGCAATAAAAGATTATTGATTTTTTTTTTCTGCTTGGCCAAACGGCCATCCTTTGGCGTCGGCGGCGCCCATGTGACACATCTCTGTTCTTTGATTTGTTTATTTTAATTAATGAATATTAATATATATATCATTTATTTCGCATCAAAAAAGATACATCATAAAAAGAGTTTTAAAAACAATGGAGAATTTACAAATAAAAATACAAAACAAATAACACAAAACAGTACCAGTAAATAAAAATAAAACAGATAAAAATAAGGTCAACTAACTGCAAGATTGTTAATAGTAAACTGACATTCATTAATGAGATCGTATTTCCCTCTAAATTCCGTATCTCCCGCAAGATGCCGTATCCTCCCGCATTTTGTCCATATCCTCCCCCATATCTTTATGACGTTTAGAATATTAACCAGGGAAATTATACAGTATCAGGGAAGAAATGTACTAAGACATGGAATAAGGGATGTCATTGACTGATCACTCAATATCACATGTGTTATTGACCTCTCTCGAAGATGCATAAGCCAAAAAATAAAAATTCCAAAAAAATAAAAATTTCCAAAAAAAAAAAATTACTACTCATGCAAAGTGGGAGTTTGCGCACATTCACCATTGCAGCAGAGGACTTCAGCATCTTTTTTTTCATTCTGCGAATTTCATAAGTCGGCCGCTTCGTTTGCACTTTGCGCCACTTCTATTGGGGTTAGAGACTTCTCGTTTGGAGCATTAGATGCGCGATTAAGAGTACTACATACAGCCGGAGATTCAGCCTGATCCCTATAACACATATTTTTTGCTAGTGTTTTTCGGCAAGCAGGTCTAATTTCTCAAAAATGACTTGTTGATATAAATAACTTTGTATATCAATTTTAAGTATGGTAGGAAGGTTTGTCTATATCATCATATTGTTCCCCACTATGTTTGGAAGTAAATGACAAAGAAATAAAAAAATCCTATATCGTCAATTTTTTTTAGCACTATGGTTTATAAAAAAGTGAAAATTCACAAAATCAAAACATTTATTCCGAACCTCTTGGAAAGTCCTTTAAGCTAAATATATATATCTTTGAAATTGTGATCAGCTTTTCCGTTAAAGTGTCTTCTTTAATTTCATGCTTCATTGAATAATATGGGATGCATGACCACTGAATGGCAGGGAAAACTTCACCGTGAAAAAGTTAAGAAAAAAATTGAATTTTTCAGGTTTGCGTGGACGGACTCTATAAACTCAAATATTTTGAAAAAAAGGCTGGCAGCGACCACTTTTATTTACACAACCTTGCTATTAACTATAATTTGGATCATTCTCAACTATTTTTAAGAAATCCTATCTTGGAAAGTTCACGAGTATCGAGCCACCTTAAAATAATTTTTTTAAATCACATTTTCTGAAAAAAAAATCCAACAAAACAATTTCCAGAAAAATAATGTACAAGAAAAATAAAACAAATAAATTTATCCCCCCTCCCCACCAACAAAAAAGAATAATCTCCCTCTCCCAAACTTTTCTTCCAAAGTTTTTATTTTCATTTCGCGACATTCCGTTTTTTGCCATGGAATTAACAAAACTTTGTGCGCTTGAAATAATTACTGCCACTAGGGCTGCTACCGTGAAATAAATAATTTCCTACCGAAGAAAACTCCAACTACCCCCCCCCCAGGATATTGAGTGGCCCCCTTGGGCCGGAAACAAATACCATTGCGCCAAGCAAAATGTTCAGGAAGAATGTTCCATTTAGTCATTGGCAATTATTCCAGTCCAATGAGTTAAATGTTGATACACTGAGTGTGACAAGAGTGGTTCGATACTTGGCAAATATTACTAATTTGTAGATATATGCAACTTATTTGGCATGGTGATATGTTAGTCATAATATAAATATATCAGAATGTATACTTTTTTCACTAATAGTAGTTACTGAAAAATTACTCATTTGGGCAATGAACTGTGTAAAATTTCCTTTTTTGAGTTTGGAGTAGAGCATGCATGATGTTTTGAACTTCGTTTCTCCAGAAAGAATATAGGTGTGCACACACGAAGTACCAATGCGGTGTTGACGTTGAAAATCAAATTTATTTCTTCAGAATTTTTTATGTAGAACAGCTGTAGGCCTTTACGATACTTTTGCAAATGGGTTAAAATTACCGCAATCACCTAAATGTGACATTATTATCTCCGGTGTTATCATTTATTAATCTGCAGTGTATTCAAGTTTATTTTTTGTCATTTGTCATGGACAGATAGATATTAGCAGAAATCAAAACACATTAAATTTGTGACAGATACCGTTGATCCAAAAATAACATTGAAGTGGCAAATGGTGCCGCTAATCACCCTGAAAATGGCAGTGGCATGTCTCCTCAAACATCTTCTTTTAAAGATTGTCTCACAGATGGAATCTTGCTTCAATTCAACTGCCCCTTATATGGAAGCTTGACCTTCACTTTTCTGAAATCTAGTTACCAATGGAGGAAGTCGAAACTCTGCGGGAAGAAGTAATGCTCAATACTATGGTCGGCCTATGTGTCATTGACATCACACCATGCTATATATATATATATATTTTTTTTTTTTTTGTTTTTTTTTACCCACGGGATTCCATGAGGGAACTTTTATTTCATGCGCCACTGTCTGACGTTGTCGGAGCTTGAACTCGAGAGGATAACTGCATTAGGCCTATCTGCAGCTTCGTATGAATCGTATCATGCATATAACCCACAATTTTCTTATATTCCTATTTCCTAGAACTAGTGACATAATAAAAAAATTATGCTAGTTTTAACAGCACAAAGGCCTAAGTTGACTCACTGGTCAGAGCTTTCGTCCATCTCTCATGGACTTCATGATGACATTGATGAGCCAATGAGCGGGGATCAGTCCCTGGAGCTGAAAGCTGTGAGTGGGACCACCCTTGAGGATAATGAATTGGGATGGTAAGTGGAGATGATGAAAATGTTTAGTACTGAGGCAGATACGAAACAATAAAAACTGGTAATTGACAGTCTGTTGCAATAAGGATATATACGGACAATAGAAGCTCTTGTCATAATTATGCATATATGTAGGTGATATACCAAGAAAGACAAAGGGAACTTTAATTACTATTCGACAGACACATGTGATCACAGTGCAGGAGTAATCTAGTGGACACATTCATTATCTGTGCTGAATACAGTGCATTTAACTTCACAACAAGCTACACATCACTGAAAGCGCTCCTGAAGAAACATTGGGGTTTAACCCTTGTAGCCGCAACGGATTTTGGGTACACAAAGCCGCAATGGGGGCCTCTGAGGCCCCCTCCCTTTCTCAACTCTCAAATATACAATGGTTTGAAAATTTTACATTAAAAGTAGTATTAGTACATTAAATCAAGTCAAAATGGAGTATAGCGACAGTGAATTTGGAAACAAATGAATTTGTATCGCTAAGAATTTGAAATAACATTCCATCAAATTTTCGCAATTTTTTACCAATTTGATTCGTTTTTGGAATTTTCAGTATTTTTCAAGTTTTTTAACTCCAAACTGTTCTGTAAATGATTGGGATTGTCTTCTGATTCCATCACAAACCATTTTGTAACCTAAAAATTGCAACAGATGAGAAAAGAAGCACCGAAAATGGCCATTTTGGCCCATGCCCTACAAGATCCATTCCTTCAGGGGTCCATTTTCGAGCCAGTTTTTTGCAAGAATAAAGGTCCCGCACTCTATTATACCAGCTTACAACTACAAAATCATCACTATAGGGGTTTTTAATGATGCTGAATCCATTTTTTAGAGGTATAGATCACTAAAAGGTCAATTTCACCTGATTTTAGGTAAATTTATACAAATTTTACTTGAAATGCAAATAGATATCATTTTAATTATGTTGAAAATGACTGACAGGCAACTATCAGCCCTCCAAACATACGAAAGTGACTGCATTGATCATGATTTGATCTGTCATAAGTGGCAGCACAGGTGCAGTATTTATCAATCACTTATATGACATGCACAAGGGTGGGGGCCTACGAGGCCCCCATTGCGGCTTAGTGTCGGAAAAACGCTAGTACTCTTGCCAGAGACCACGTTCAATATTGATAAATTCACAACTTTTGGATATTATTTGAGATTAGTTGGACTAGGATTACATGACATCTTCAATGCGATTGACCAAAAATTGTGCGAGATACTAAAGCGATAAGTCCCAGGGGGGCCTCAGAGGCCCCCATTGCGGCTACAAGGGTTAAAAAATGAACCGAAAATGGGACCTATGGCAGATTTCACGAAAAGTGCTCTCAGAAGGTACCTTAAACTTTACATCCCTTTTGTTATCTCTCTGTTGCTTCCTGAAGCAAGTTAACCTATTACTAAGTACATCTGTGAGCTAAAGAATAAATATCAATAAAATTATCCTCAAATATGCAGCTTTTTGCTCTAAAAATTTTTTTTTATCCCTCATTAGGACAATTTTGGACGACCAAACTTACTGGTCATCAGACGTGCTTACTTTGGCACTCTGTGGAATCTGCTAAATGCAATTCAGCAAAATGTATTGATATGTGATTGATAAAAAACATGTTGAAAATTATTTTGAAACCATTTGTAAGTGTGTTAGTCATTAAAAACATGGAAAAAAAAGATAAACAAAAAAAGACTGCTAATGTAACTCGATTCCGTCACAGGACACTGGGGTTACATTAGCAACTTTTACAATGGCCTTTTTCTGTGTTCTTGCTACTTATGTCAATTTATAATGTGAAATTCTAAAATTCTATTGATAAACATGTCTTATTTGCCTATAAACATCACCAAAAACATAAACAACTGCGTGAGGTAGCTGTTTTTTTAATGCTAATGTAACTGCAATTTCGCATCTGTCCATTTCAGTGTGTTACATTAGCAAAATTTATCTTTCCAAATTACGTTAACAAACACATGACTGGATCTCAAATTTGTTCTGAACTAAAAGCCAGGTCTCCGCGGAGCAGGCCAGGTGTGTTACCCTGCTGGTGTTTTCATTTATATTGCAGTAGGGTCAGCATAAAAAATTCCGTCCTCCATCATTTATCGTTGTTACATTAGCACAAGGCCGTATTTTTAGTTACTCTGATCACCAATCCAACAGAAAACAGTGTTTACCAATGATTTTATTTAATTGAATGACACAAGAAAAGATTTAGATTTCAGTTTTTTTGTTGCCCTGTCTGCTTTCCTCAGAAAAAGCACCCTTGGAAAATCTGAGCAACTGCGAATCGATTATGTCTGACCTTATCAGTGCTAATGTAACTACATGTCCTGGTAAGTAATTTTGCAAATTTTTGTGAAATCTGCCCTATACCACCTGAAATTGCACAATCATACTAACATTTTAAGACAAAAACGAAAAATATCTGTTGGGAATTTTTTGAAAAATTCAAGTTTTTTAATTTATCTTGTTTATCTCATCAATTGAACACATAAAATGGCTAATAATGCAATGAACAAGCTTGAAAACGCAATGAAACCTGTCAGCTTAGCTCTCTAAGGAATTTCAATCAAGTTAAAACAATGAAATGAAAATATTTTGTTACTTCTTTAAAGTAAATGTGACACATTGTTTTTATCACACACCATATAAATGCAAAAATGCTGAAAATAACCAAATTCCCCGTATTTTCAGTCTGTGGCTGTTATTAAACTAATTCATTATCATTTATCTGGATATGAAAAGCTTCATACAGCTTTTAAAAGTGAAAGCATCTAAAACTGATATAAACATGTCTTCAAGGTTTCACAGCATTTGTCAGTTTACAGATACCTCTTCCTCAACAAAAAAAGGTTTCCTATTTTTCTCATACATGTGTATTCCACTGACAAAGAATGCGCATGGGCGGTGCTGTGACTCTAAGAGTGCTTGTTTGTTTTACAAAGTATCCTTATATTTATCAGAATTGATAACTAGTTTGTGCTGTTCAGTTTATTAACTATTTTGTGCTGTTCAGTTTATGATTATTAGCACAAACTTTAGGATTGTCTGATCATGAAAAATTAATTTGCCTTTTTACGGTCTTGAATGATGCTATTTTGGAAAAGTTTGTTCCCCCGACTTTAAAATTAAAGGCAACATGTCCAAAAAATGTATGGTGATGTCAAGTCGCCCAGATTAATGTTTCAAGCTGGACAGGTACTATGCGATCGATCAGGTGTGCCTTTTAATGGGAGACCCTAAAACTACAAAATAATTAAATCAATCTTTTACAGATTTAAAATTAAAACCATCAACACTTCAAAATGATTATAAAATAGGTGAGGGTGTCTTGTAACTTAATATAACAATATTTAATATTAATATATTAGCATCTGTTTGAGAGGGCTCCCAAAATCAGTCTATTTTTAGAACAAGGATTCCCCTCCAGTCCTCCACGTGCACAGGGATACCCTCATAGTCCGTGGGCCAGATATCGAAACCCTCCCCCCCCCTTGGGAATTTCGGAGACCCATATATTTTGAAAGATATATATCTTAAGTTACAAAATTTGCTTGTTGGTCAATCTTAGACCTCAACGATAACCAACTGGAGCTATATGAGTGCGAGAAGGTTGAAAATAAATTTTCGCCAAACCGAGTGCCGCTATTTTCAGAAAATATACTGTTATTCATAAACTAATCCATGTATAGATGCTTAAATGGTACCATTTTGAAGGTATTTAATTCCTCTATCTATTTAGTGCAAAAATTGATTGATTGGGATATCTATTTTGGTCAACAGAATGGAAAACATGCGGCCATAACTCGAAATTAAAAAGAAAATTTCATTTTATTTCACGAAAGTTCCCCGTACGGGTCACTAGGGGTCAGAAGCATCCTGAAGTTTCTTTCACATCATTCTGTATATCCATAGCTTCAAAATGATGTATAACACAACCATGTAACTGCAACAATAGCTTACCTGCAGTCAATTATTCATTATTGCATTTATGTACGATTAAGTCAAATTTTCCGATATAGGGGATGAACGACATAGATTCTGCTGTGAATATATCTTCCAGGATTCTGTGTATCTTTATGAAAACAATTGTAGATATTTGTAATAGTCTATATTCTGTTAACTACGTTTTCAGGGGTTTTAAAACAGGTATTTTCATGTTTTTAACTTGGTTATGGCGGCCATATTGCAGATTGGCAATCAAACATATTTTCTTACAAACATGTCCGGGTGACCTACATTGATGGTTTTCAGGATAAACATAATTTTTCCTGAAATAAGAACTTAATCACAACCGGTTTTCCTTTTCTGAAAGGAAGATAGTGCATTTACCCCTTGTTTATTCAAAATGGCAGCCTCAATCCCAGAAAAAATACATTTTTTCTGAATATCGGGTGCCAAATTTAATTATTTTTAACAAGAAATGCTTTATGCCACAAAATTGGCAAAAACTGCCTCAATAGTCATTTATATAACAAAATGTAGGTATCATTGAAACCACAAATTAGTAGGGTACATGATGCTATGTTGATTTACCCCAACATTTTACTTAAAACAAAAGAAGATTTCCACACACATACAATCACTGTAATCAAAGGTAAATTCTATACAAAAGTCATGAATTCAGCCATGGTTAATAAAAGAAATTGGTTATTTATTAAAATATTTCTCATTTATAACAGGAATGCTCATAACAAGAGAGGCCCTTTTTCTTCCCTTACCCAGTTTTTCTTTTGCCAAAAATTATTTTTGCACAGAAATGGTAACAAAGATGTTAAATTAATTTTTTATTATTTTAAGTAAAAACCATTATTATTTTAAAGATAATATTGAGTATTATATGGTAATTTTTAATATATTTATCAGGCTACCTGGCACATATAGTTTCATTTTGGACCAAGGGTCCGGACTTTCTAGCCACACTTTGTAAAATTTGGACTATCGCAGATTTTACCTAAAATTCAACAACTCCTAAACTATGAACTGGCTTAAAAGTGGTTATAAAAATGGCCAGGCATATTGAATTTTATATCGTAATTTAATATATTTACCAGGCTATCTGGCACATATAGTTTCATTTTGGACAAAGGGTCTGGACACTCTAGTCAAGTTTTGTAAAATTTGGACTATCGCAGATTTTTGCTAAAATTCAACATCTCCTAAACTGAGAACTGGGTTAAAAGTGGTTATGAAAATAACTAGGCATATTTAATTTTATATGGCAATTTAGTATATTTCCCAGGCTATCTTGCACATGTAGTTTCATTTTGGACCAAGGTTCTGGACACTCTAGTCAAGCTTTGTAAAATTTGGGACTATCGCAGATTTTTGCTAAAATTCAACAACTCCTAAACTATGAACTGGCTTAAAAGTGATTATGAAAATGACTAGGCATATTGAATTTTATATGGCAATTTAGTATATTTCCAAGGCTATCTGGCACATATAGTTTCATTTTGGACAAAGGGTCTGGACACTCTAGTCAAGCTTTGTAAAATTTGGACTATCGCAGAATTTTGCTAAAATTCGACAACTTCCAAAATATGAACTGGCTTAAAAGTGGTCATAAAAATGGCTAGGCATGTTTAATTTTATATGGTAATTTAGCCTATTTACCAGGCTATCTGGCACATAAAGTTTGATTTTGGACCAAGGTTCTGGACACTCCATCCACACTTTGTAAAATTTGGGCGATCGCAGATTTTTACTAAAATTCAACAGCTCCTCAACTATGAACTGACTTAAAAGTGGATATAAAAATGACTAGGCATATTTAATTTTATATGGTAATTTAGTATATTTACCATGCTTTCTGGCACATATGGTTTCATTTTGGACCAAGGTTCTGGACACACTAGTCAAGCTTCGTAAAATTTGGACTATCGCAGATTTTTGTTAAATTTCAACAACTTCCAAACTATGAGCTGGCTTAAAAGTGGTCATAAAAATTGCTAGGCATATTGAATTTTATATGGTAATTTAATATATTTACCAAGGCTATCTGGCACAGATAGTTTCATTTTGGACCAAGGTTCTGGACACTCTCGTCAAGCTTCGTAAAATTTGGACAATCATAGGTTTTTGCTAAATTTCAACAACTTCCAAACTATGAACTGGCTTAAAAGTGGTCATAAAAATGGCTAATTATATTGAATTTTATATGGTAATTTAGCTTATTTGCCAGGCTATCTGGCACATATAGTTTCATTTAAGACCAAGGGTCTAGACACTGAAGCCACACTTCGTAAAATTTGGACTAGCGCAGATTTTTGCTAAAATGCAACAACTCCTTAACTATGAACTGGCTTAAAAGTGGTCATAAAAATGAATGGCTAGGCAATAGGCATATTGAAATTTATATGGCAATTTAGTATATTTACCAGGCTATCTGGCACATATAGTTCTATTTTGGACCAAGGGTCTGGGCACACCAGCCACACTTTGTAAAATAAGGACTATCACAGATTTTTGCCAGATTTCAACAACTTCCAAACTATGAGCTGGCTTAAAAGTGGTCATAAAAATGGCCAGGCATATTGAATTCTATATGGTAATTTAGCTTATTTGCCAGGCTATCTGGCACAGATAGTTTCATTTTAGACCAAGGTTCTGGACACTCTAGTCAAGCTTCGTAAAATTTGGACAATCGTAGATTTTTGCTAAATTTCAACAACTTCCAAACTATGAACTGGCTATGGCTTGGGTGTCCAGACCCTGAGTCCAAAATGAAACAATACCGTTTCCTTGTCCCTTATTTTAAAAAAAAATACTAAGTTATATATAGTAATAGTTTAGTGTATTAAAATAGATAGTATAACAACAAAGATCCTTGGTATTATTATATCGATAAATGAGGCAAAATAAATGGCCGCCATTTTGAAAAACGGGGTGAAACTGCACCTAACTTCCCATGAGAGTATCAAAACCTGTCTTAATGAATTCCTGACCCATGAAAACATATATTTAGACCCAAAAATCATTGTTCTAGTCCAATTAGATCAAGAGATACGTGCGAAACGGTTAATTGGCGGCCATCTTGGAATTATCCATCATGGCCGCCAGTCGTTGAGGTTATATAACGACCAACAAGCAAAAATGTGTTCTCTGGAATATTAGCTTTCCGATGGTATGTGTCTTCAAAATTCCCAAGGGGGGGGGAGGGGGGGTTATGGTGGCCCGCGGACTAGTCCGTGGGCCAGATATCGAAACCCTCCCCCCCCCTTGGGAATTTCGGAGACCCATATATTTTGAAAGATATATATCTTAAGTTACAAAATTTGCTTGTTGGTCAATCTTAGACCTCAACGATAACCAGTAGGAGCTATATGAGTGCGAGAAGGTTGAAAATAAATTTTCGCCAAACCGAGTGCCGCTATTTTCAGAAAATATACTGTTATTCATAAACTAATCCATGTATAGATGCTTAAATGGTACCATTTTGAAGGTATTTAATTCCTCTATCTATTTAGTGCAAAAATTGATTGATTGGGATATCTATTTTGGTCAACAGAATGGAAAACATGCGGCCATAACTCGAAATTAAAAAGAAAATTTCATTTTATTTCACGAAAGTTCCCCGTACGGGTCACTAGGGGTCAGAAGCATCCTGAAGTTTCTTTCACATCATTCTGTATATCCATAGCTTCAAAATGATGTATAACACAACCATGTAACTGCAACAATAGCTTACCTGCAGTCAATTATTCATTATTGCATTTATGTACGATTAAGTCAAATTTTCCGATATAGGGGATGAACGACATAGATTCTGCTGTGAATATATCTTCCAGGATTCTGTGTATCTTTATGAAAACAATTGTAGATATTTGTAATAGTCTATATTCTGTTAACTACGTTTTCAGGGGTTTTAAAACAGGTATTTTCATGTTTTTAACTTGGTTATGGCGGCCATATTGCAGATTGGCAATCAAACATATTTTCTTACAAACATGTCCGGGTGACCTACATTGATGGTTTTCAGGATAAACATAATTTTTCCTGAAATAAGAACTTAATCACAACCGGTTTTCCTTTTCTGAAAGGAAGATAGTGCATTTACCCCTTGTTTATTCAAAATGGCAGCCTCAATCCCAGAAAAAATACATTTTTTCTGAATATCGGGTGCCAAATTTCATTATTTTTAACAAGAAATGCTTTATGCCACAAAATTGGCAAAAACTGCCTCAATAGTCATTTATATAACAAAATGTAGGTATCATTGAAACCACAAATTAGTAGGGTACATGATGCTATGTTGATTTACCCCAACATTTTACTTAAAACAAAAGAAGATTTCCACACACATACAATCACTGTAATCAAAGGTAAATTCTATACAAAAGTCATGAATTCAGCCATGGTTAATAAAAGAAATTGGTTATTTATTAAAATATTTCTCATTTATAACAGGAATGCTCATAACAAGAGAGGCCCTTTTTCTTCCCTTACCCAGTTTTTCTTTTGCCAAAAATTATTTTTGCACAGAAATGGTAACAAAGATGTTAAATTAATTTTTTATTATTTTAAGTAAAAACCATTATTATTTTAAAGATAATATTGAGTATTATATGGTAATTTTTAATATATTTATCAGGCTACCTGGCACATATAGTTTCATTTTGGACCAAGGGTCCGGACTTTCTAGCCACACTTTGTAAAATTTGGACTATCGCAGATTTTACCTAAAATTCAACAACTCCTAAACTATGAACTGGCTTAAAAGTGGTTATAAAAATGACAAGGCCCATTGAATTTTATATCGTAATTTAGTATATTTACCAGGCTATCTGGCACATATAGTTTCATTTTGGACCAAGGGTCTGGACACTCTAGTCAAGTTTTGTAAAATTTGGACTATCGCAGATTTTTGCTAAAATTCAACATCTCCTAAACTGAGAACTGGGTTAAAAGTGGTTATGAAAATAACTAGGCATATTTAATTTTATATGGCAATTTAGTATATTTCCCAGGCTATCTTGCACATGTAGTTTCATTTTGGACCAAGGTTCTGGACACTCTAGTCAAGCTTTGTAAAATTTGGGACTATCGCAGATTTTTGCTAAAATTCAACAACTCCTAAACTATGAACTGGCTTAAAAGTGATTATGAAAATGACTAGGCATATTGAATTTTATATGGCAATTTAGTATATTTCCAAGGCTATCTGGCACATATAGTTTCATTTTGGACAAAGGGTCTGGACACTCTAGTCAAGCTTTGTAAAATTTGGACTATCGCAGAATTTTGCTAAAATTCGACAACTTCCAAAATATGAACTGGCTTAAAAGTGGTCATAAAAATGGCTAGGCATGTTTAATTTTATATGGTAATTTAGCCTATTTACCAGGCTATCTGGCACATAAAGTTTGATTTTGGACCAAGGTTCTGGACACTCCATCCACACTTTGTAAAATTTGGGCGATCGCAGATTTTTACTAAAATTCAACAGCTCCTCAACTATGAACTGACTTAAAAGTGGATATAAAAATGACTAGGCATATTTAATTTTATATGGTAATTTAGTATATTTACCATGCTTTCTGGCACATATAGTTTCATTTTGGACCATGGTTCTGGACACACTAGTCAAGCTTCGTAAAATTTGGACTATCGCAGATTTTTGTTAAATTTCAACAACTTCCAAACTATGAGCTGGCTTAAAAGTGGTCATAAAAATTGCTAGGCATATTGAATTTTATATGGTAATTTAATATATTTACCAAGGCTATCTGGCACAGATAGTTTCATTTTGGACCAAGGTTCTGGACACTCTCGTCAAGCTTCGTAAAATTTGGACAATCATAGGTTTTTGCTAAATTTCAACAACTTCCAAACTATGAACTGGCTTAAAAGTGGTCATAAAAATGGCTAATTATATTGAATTTTATATGGTAATTTAGCTTATTTGCCAGGCTATCTGGCACATATAGTTTCATTTAAGACCAAGGGTCTAGACACTGAAGCCACACTTCGTAAAATTTGGACTAGCGCAGATTTTTGCTAAAATGCAACAACTCCTTAACTATGAACTGGCTTAAAAGTGGTCATAAAAATGAATGGCTAGGCAATAGGCATATTGAAATTTATATGGCAATTTAGTATATTTACCAGGCTATCTGGCACATATAGTTCTATTTTGGACCAAGGGTCTGGGCACACCAGCCACACTTTGTAAAATAAGGACTATCACAGATTTTTGCCAGATTTCAACAACTTCCAAACTATGAGCTGGCTTAAAAGTGGTCATAAAAATGGCCAGGCATATTGAATTCTATATGGTAATTTAGCTTATTTGCCAGGCTATCTGGCACAGATAGTTTCATTTTAGACCAAGGTTCTGGACACTCTAGTCAAGCTTCGTAAAATTTGGACAATCGTAGATTTTTGCTAAATTTCAACAACTTCCAAACTATGAACTGGCTATGGCTTGGGTGTCCAGACCCTGAGTCCAAAATGAAACAATACCGTTTCCTTGTCCCTTATTTTAAAAAAAAATACTAAGTTATATATAGTAATAGTTTAGTGTATTAAAATAGATAGTATAACAACAAAGATCCTTGGTATTATTATATCGATAAATGAGGCAAAATAAATGGCCGCCATTTTGAAAAACGGGGTGAAACTGCACCTAACTTCCCATGAGAGTATCAAAACCTGTCTTAATGAATTCCTGACCCATGAAAACATATATTTAGACCCAAAAATCATTGTTCTAGCCCAATTAGATCAAGAGATACGTGCGAAACGGTTAATTGGCGGCCATCTTGGAATTATCCATCATGGCCGCCAGTCGTTGAGGTTATATAACGACCAACAAGCAAAAATGTGTTCTCTGGAATATTAGCTTTCCGATGGTATGTGTCTTCAAAATTCCCAAGGGGGGGGGAGGGGGGGTTATGGTGGCCCGCGGACTATCAGTGTTTACCAACAAGTGGGATTGAAGTTTCAAAGTTCAATTATTGTTTGTGGGCCACGAAATTGCATGACAAAAGAGTGGATGTACTTTTTGGGCTGAAAACGTTGGTAAGAATCACACTGTAGTGTATTTTAGGCATGTCATTTTGTTTTAGGGGTTATTTAAGTCATTTTCCCATGCTTGTTCAAACTTCAAAGAGACCTAGTCTAGACCTAGCCTAGGCTATGTCAATAGCTGTCAATGTTGGCAGCTTCTGAATCCGAAGAATGAGATTGCTGCATTCATCCACGTGGAAGTGTTTGAGGTCATAAGTACTTAAATTTTCTAGATTTCAAAACTATTTTCTTGGGTTACAAGGTTTAAGGTTTATTTGGGAGATAGCGATCAGCAAAGGCTGTGTTTAAGGCTATGCCCATGGGTGAAACAAAATGGCAAGATCCAGATTCCAGAACCCCAGTTTCTGGAGGAACATATATATAGATCTGTCAAATATTTTGACCCCACCAATGGGCCACCATGCATTCTCTGTTGCAACTGTTCAAATTTCAATCAATTTACAATTCACTCGGAACAAATCTAGGGGTGACCATATTTAATTTTGAGGGAGGGCTGGAGTTTTACTCGGCGGGAAATTATTTATTTCATGGTAAAGGCAGCATGCTGCAGTATTTATTATCTATTTTAAGCGCGTAAAGTCCCCCAATATTCATTCCTAAATCAAGCGACACCATGTTAAGAAATACCCCAAGCAAAAATTATTTAGACTGCCCAAAAAGAATATATTTCGGTCATCAAACTGAGCAAGAAATTATTTATTTATTTTTAAACACTTAGGGGGCGCGCTGGCGCCCCCCCCCCCCCCACTTGATATTAAATAGTCACCCCTTATGTGAAAGCCCACTCTCACATTACCCAAAATATTATCATAAACTTCTGATATTATATATGATTTTTAACTTTTAACTTTTTACCCTGGCCATTCCAGTTAAGGGCAAAATATAACTTTTTTGAAGAACTTTATTTTAATTTCAGGAAAAACAAGGGACAAAGATGGAAAGAGCTAGTATAGGAGATGCAGAGTTTGAGGCACCATGGTTCTTGTCTTATTTCATAACTCACAAGTGCTATGATGTCATGTTTTTACAAGGGAATTACTTTGACTGTAAGTATAATATCAGTCAGACTATTATCTTAATAGCAAGAGTAACTTGCCTATGTAATCCAATAATAAATACATGTTTATTTAATAACATGATCACTGCATTTCGACTGCCCTAAACTGATTGTCTGCGCCTTGATATATTACATTTAGATACCATGTGACAATTTCTCAGAAGCACTGATAAAGCATGATGCAATAATCTAACAGAGATAATGTTTTTTCTTTTCATCTCTGATTGAGATTGTATTTGATTTTTTTAAGCGACTCAGTTAACTTATAGTAAACTAAAATTAACTAGTCTTTTTTCATGATTACATGTTTTCTTTTTAGGCTGTAGAATATTTAGTTTATAGAAACCTTTCATAGGCCTTAAACTCACTCAAAATCTACATTACAAGTTCATTTAAATTTGTTCAATGTCTCAACCTTACACAGACCTTTAAATCAGTCTGTTCCTTGTCATTGCTTCATTGTTTCATGGTTCTAAAAAATTAGTGCCCTTTGCATTGCTTCATGGTGTTCTATAATATGTGCCATCTTTGGCATTAATTCATGGTGCTCCATAATCTGTGCCATCCTTGGCATTAATTCATGGTGCTCCATAGTCTGTGCCATCCTTGGCATTAATTCATGGTGCTCCATAATCTGTGTAGCCCTTTGAATTGCTTCATGGCACTTCATAATATGTGCAACCCTTGGCATTAATTCATGGTTCCATAATACGAGGGGCGTTCAGAAAGTTTGAGGCTTTTTAAGCAGAGCGAGTGATCGCTCTGCTTTTTACAGTTGGTCAACACAAAAGGGAACTGGACAATTTTCACATGATTTTCATGAATGACCAACTCACCTTTTTCTCAAATTCATGCAATTCCTGGTGTGTAAGCTTGTGTAGCATCTCCAAATTCAAGAACCCTAATAAGCAAGTAATTTCTAGTTCTCTAGCTTCAAAAAACTCTCTTGATGAAGTATTGTGTGGTTACTAAATCATTTTTTTTTACAATCACTGCACATCTTATGAATGGGCCATATATGGGCAATAACAATTGGTGGGACAATTCTAGACCAATCAGAAAGTTGGAAATTACTAGGTTGTAATATTCTGTGTGCTGATTGGCCAATTCAGGATCACCAGCTTCCTCACCAGGTTCAGTCATGTGACTTGATCATGTGATTTGTAACTTGCAGAGAGCTTGCAGGTGCTGCCCTCTTGTGTATTGTATATGAATCAGGTCCAAACTGATCATAATTGATTAGGACATTCAGAGGAGTGGTTTGGCCTTGAAAGGGAAGAGTTCTGCCTTGAAGGCCACAAAAAAAGGCACAGAAAAACTTAGAAGCCAGACATTGAATGGAATTTGACATAAACTCTGGATGCCATCATTTTAATAGTATAGAAGATATTTGATTCACCAGACTCAATTTGACAATTAAATTTCACTGTTGCAGTAGCTTGTTGCATGTTGACCTGTCAGATTTTGCTGCCATTTGGGATTTAAGCAACCGCAAATAATAAATAGCAACCAAAAGTCTTAAACCCTGCTGAGTCTGGAGAAAATTGTTTGATGTCTGTAGTAACAATAGCATATGTCTTTGGACTTAAATGACTTGTAATAGGCCTATACTATATACTATAGAACAAGAATCCATGGATTCAAAGCCAGGGCTAGTTTTTATTGTCGTGTGGTGGCATGCGGCTGGCAAGTGATTATATGATTATATTCCACATAGTGTGTAAGACAGTGCAGGACACGTTTATGATGTCATAGGTAATTTTAGTGATGTCGCCGGTGACATCACACACCAAAGCCAGGCTGATTGCTGTTTCTTAATAATTTTTCTGCATTTTTCTAATTTAAAAGTAATTTTTAATGTGCCGATCTTTGTGAAAATTCTACCAAAACTATTGCCCTCAGTAGTAGAATATGTGGGCTGCTCAAATCCAAAATTTCATCAAATTTTCATAAAAATTGTCTTATTTAGACCAATTCTCCCAACACCATGTTAATTGCTCATGATTTTGTAAGGGCAGGGCCACCGGTGTGGGGGGGGGGTACATATCCCCCCCCCAGATGAACTTCCCCCAATCTGAGAATCGCGTGCGCCTCCGGGGCGGGCCCTGGCTAAAGGGGTTTCTTTCCATTGCCAAAAATGTTGCCAAATAATGCAAAAGTGATAAAATAAGGCGGGCTGGTAAAAATTCTGGCGGTTCGGTAACCATCAGTTTTCACCTGCCCTTCATGCCCAATTAAAGGTCAGAGTGTGTTTTAAAGGCTGCTCCTACAGAAATGCCAAGCTCTGCTTTTGAATCCGCGGATTCTTGTTTTTATATGGACACTTATTTTCAATCTAGAACTATGAATTTTTCATAGGACAAAATTTAGCATATTTGGAATGGATTTCCAAAATTTTGGACAATTTGGACATTTTTAAGTCATTCTGTGGTTGCCATAGAAACTGAAAGTTCAGCTAGGTGGGGCATTTAATACTGAAACCAAGAAAGCCAAGAAATTGCGACTGTAAGAGACTTCTCACCAAATGAGTGTATTCTTACACTGAACCCATGTAGGAAAGCACTCCTGCATGCCAGATTTAGCGATAAAAATTCAGGCGGCAAGGGTGTATTTCCCTGACTACATAAAGACAAGTGAAAAGCTTTGACTCACTGGCATGAACGAGAGACCCAAATGGACATCATTATCTATCCCAGCTATTCCTGTAACATGTTGCTTTACATAAGTCCTTGGTTTTCCCTTAATTTAGTCCATGGGGGCTATGGTTTCAGGCACTGGAGGAGAAAAGGCTTTGAATGACCGAAATTCCTTCAAAGAACTTTGTTTGGAGGTCTTCAAGGAACATTTACTTCAATGAGTCAGGTGTATTAATTAATGCTTTTGGTGAGCTTGGGAGAATTTTTAAAGGCTAATATTATATTTTGTGTGTCAAATATTGTCAATCTTACTAAGTGATAGAGAGAGGTCTCTCACAGCCACAATTCATTGGCTTTCGTGGGTTTCAGTATTACCTGCCCCACCTAGCTGAACTTTCAGTTTCAATGGCAACCACAGAATGACTTAAAATTGTCCAAATTGTCCAAAATTTTGGAAATCCATTCCAAATATGCTGAATTTTATCCTGTGAAAAAATCACAGTTCTAGATTGAAAATAAGTGTCCATACAAAAAAAAGCCTCGAACTTTCTGAACGCCCCTCTTACGCATCACCCTTGGAATTGATTCATGATGTTCCATAATCTGTGCAAATTGTTTTCATGAACCTGAATCTATGCAATTATTGGTATATGAGAGGGTTGAAGATGCTTTCATGGCTCGATAAACTGAAAAGTTACAATTTCCCTTTTATTTTTACAGATCCGTGTATCCAATACCTTTTTGGAAAATTGTTGGGTTACGCAGTTGTTTTTGTAGCTTCAACAATGAGTAAGTTGACCATCTTTCAGTACTGCATTTTGCTTTCGTTCCAAACAAGATTTGGAAAATTCTGGCTATTTTTTTTACATTGTGTACATGTAATTACGATGTAATTGCTCAATATGATTTCTTCATTGTTTTTCAGCAAAAATGCCGCAGATTATGAAGATATTACAAGCCAGAAGTGGGGAAGGAGTCAGTTTAGTATCACAGAGTCTAATGTTACTAACTGCTTCGATTAATACTGCCTATGCGGTATCCAGGAATTATCATATCAGGTACATTTATTACAAATTAATATCATGTATGTAAGATTTTATGATTTGGGTTGTTTTGAAACTCATAGGAGCTCATTGGTCCGGTGACAAAGATCTTCTATGCGCGTCTGCTCTATCTACCTCCAATTTGTCTATTTTTCAGTAAGGAAGCTTTGATCTATCAATATATCGATCCCTCTATCTATCTATCTATCTATCTATCTATCTGTCTATCTCTCTATTTATCTATCTATCTATCTATCTATCTATCTATCTATCTATCTATCTATCTATCTATCTATCTATCTATCTATTGATCTATCTGTCTGTCTATCTCTCTATCCCTTCTTTCATTCCTTCCTTCTATTGAATTTGTAAACACTGCCAGGTCCGGTTGGCACTCGGCTGCTGCTATTGCTGCTGCTTTCACCCCATCAAGACATTTGAAATTCACACAAAAAACAAATATTTCAGTTGAGCAAATAATATATTGTCATGAAAGTGTACCAAAAGTTGATAGAAGCAAGATAAAATTATGTTGATATATGCTAAGTTTCCATGTGATAGGTGAAACAGTGGGACCTAGTGGGACCATATTCATGGCAAAGTAAATGTCTCCTGACATTAAAATAATTGAACTATGTTTTTTATTCATTGTAACTGTATATTCATGTCAAATAAATATTTCTGTCTGTCTGTCTGTCTGTCTAGCTGTCTAGAGCCCTCGCAAGGGGCCATCAGCCTTCTCAACTTTCCTCCTCCAGAAGAGGTGTGCAATAGGGTGGTCCAACATCCAATGGAAAATAATAAAAGTGTAAAATTTGGTGATGGTACCCCCTAACTTTTTTCCTTTAACCATGTGGAAGACCTGTGCAAAATTTCAGCCAAATTGGTTAATATTTAGAGGTGGCTCATCTAGGGTGAAGTTTTGCTATATTTTGCATTAAAACGCCTATCTCTGAATAGCGAAAATTGTGTAAAATCATATTTTCCTTTCATTTGAGGCTTATTTTAAAAGGCACTAACCAACTAAGGAAAAAGCTACATAACACGTGTTTGTATATCTTCCACTCCACGTTGAAAAAAAAGTGATTTGTCACTTATATCATTAAAATTGTTATGTCAATTGATGTGTATTGGGCGAAAATTTGGCAAAATGGGGACACCAATATAGATTTATTAATAAATATTAACATTTTATGGAATGGTTTTTGGAACATGACTCAGTCATGCCATACTACTTTCAATAAATTATTATGATGAAAGAGATGTTGAGAACATCACACTATCAAAAGTCACGGCAGCTTTCCATTACACAGTATGTAGAATCCTTCTGATGTCTAGTGAATTATCTCCTCTGATTCGATCCCATACCATACTGTCTTCTCAATTTCTGGCCTAGTGCTATTTTGACACATGCTACAGAAACTTATAAAAAGAAGTGAAAAAAGGTAACAATTCCATCATTCTCAACAACATGTTCCACATTCAATATACCAGTATGCAAATGACCTATTAATAATTCTTAGGCGAGATCTTGGACAAATGACTAAGTTTTATGTGCCAAGTAATTCATGCACCCCTTTGGGAATTAGAGATACCCTAGAAAAAAATTAGTTGGTTATGTAAAGATCCCTGCTCAAAAGTTATTAAGTAATCTTAAAATCAAAGTTAGTTCTTTGATAATAGAACGTAGTACATAAAGTCATCTTTCCTGGACAGGTATCCCTGGAAAAGATGAACGGCTTCAAACATTTTACTGTAACTGGCTATATACAGCAGGGGAAAATGCTGTTGGATTATAAGAGTGTGTGTGTGTTTGTGTTTTACGCCTCTGTTGGATTATAAGAACCCCTGACACAACTGATTGGTCTTACTAATTTAATAAGGTGTCAAACAACTTAAATTGTATTGGGTAAACTAATAATGTTAATGTTCACATCTGACGCTTCTGGGAGTGTGAAACTTCCAAGACTGGCTTATCTGAGGAAAGGGGCTATAATAATTACCAACCAAGAGGACGTGATTTAAATTCTTTATTATACTGGACTATACTACTTTATTAAAAGTAGAATGGCATGACTCAGTCATGATCCAAAAACCTTTCCATTAAATTTTGATATTTATTAATAAATCTATATTGTCCCAATTTTGCCAAATTCTCGCCCAATACACACCAATTGACATAACAATTTTAATGATATAAGTGACAAATCTTTTTTTTTTTAAACATGGAGAGGAAGATACACAAACAAGTGTTATGTTGCTTTTTCCTTAGTTGGTTGGTGCCTTAATAGGCCTCAAATGAAAGGAAAATATGATTTTACACAATTTTCACTATTCTGATATAGGCGTTTTAATGCAAAATATAGAAAAACTTCAACAGTGATGAGCCACCTCTAAATATTAATCAATTTAGCTGAAATTTTGCACACGTCTTCCACATGGTCAAAGGAAAAAAGTTAGGGGGTACCATCAATGAAATTAAGACATATATTTTTTTGGACCACCCTAGTGTGCAAGCACTCTCCATTGGCATATTTTGGGCCAAAAATTAACATGGAAGAGATAGAAAAAGCCGCGGAGCGCTGCACATTTGCCCCATGTAATGCCCCCCCCCCCCCAGGCCATTTCTAGATGGGTCAAAATTTGAAAAACCTTGAAATTTCAGACGAAAATTTTTTTGAAAATTGTTCACTCCAGAAATGCCTTTTAAGTTTGCGTTCGGTAGGTACAACAATCAGCTATCACTGCACTTTCATGTCCAAGGGTCCCAATGCTCTGCTGATCTGTACTGAGGTGATAAACACAGCTATAATGTTTTTGACTGTCATCGAAATCACACTTATAACTAAAAAATCCTATTTATTTAGGGCTAAACAATCTGTTGCCAATGATTAGGCAAGTTGCTTGCACATTTTGGGCCAAGTTCCAAGTCTCTAATGCCATATGTTTTTGGAGAAAATGCATTTTGATCAATTAAAATACCAAATATGTGTGTCATTAGCATCATGCCTATAACTTAAAATCCGTACCACTTAGAGCTGAAGAATGTATTACCAACATATGGGAAAGTGGCTATTCTGCACACATTGAGCTATATTTCAGGTCTCTATGACCAATAGTTATTGAACATATCCTTGAATCAGAAATTTACAAACACAAACAAAAATACTCTGTTCATTAATAGTTTGCATTCTGAATAACAAGGGTAATCTCCACTACTCCCTCCAGCGTCCAATGTCTTTGCTGAACCATATAATATTTCAAATGCTACACAATGGTAAAATGTTACTGGCACCCCATATTTGATTAGTAGTTTCAGAGAAGCATCAAACTTCATACTAAGCATGTCAGATGCAAGGAAAATTCAGAAAAGTTATGTAATAATCTCTTGAAACATTTATTGATATATATATTCAACTAATTTCAATTCCAGTCACATGCAACGAAATTTTAGTTAGGTAAAGGCAGAGTCCGCGAAAAGTGGTTTTGATGTACAGGACATTCGGGCAGGTAATTCTTTAAGTCTACCTGCCCGAATGAAATTTTACCTGCCCAAAAATTCTCATTTCATAAATTTCAAAAGGCACGTCTCTACACAAACAGATCCCTGTTTTAACAGAGACAACTAACTCATTGCTTAGGCTTGTTAAACTAATAATATATAATAATATAATTACTAATAAATGATATAATAAATGCCACATATATAAAAAATTAGGTATTAAATGTAATTGTGTTGGTATTATTGCACCAGGAAGGACACCATCTAAGAAGTCAAAACAGGTTGAAAATCTTTCTGTGCTATGCTAATGTAATTCTGACTAAGGACTTCATGCATGTTAGATGCATGTACATATTTCTTATTGAAAAAGTCAATCAGTTGAGAGACTTTCATGATAATCAAAGTTATGTCTAATTGTCTATGTATAATTCACTAGGCATTGAAGAAAACCTGTCAGGACCACTGTTAACTGTTCCACCTTGCAAGACCTCCAATTTTGTGCAAAAACATGCATGTACTTTTTCAAGAGGAAAATTGCTAATTGCAATCTTGACCTATTCACCAGTGGAGGCATTGATCTGATGTTTAATTGCAATCCATTTGACACTTGTGTCACCCAATTTGTGTCATTGGTGTTTGTCAATTACACTGGATATTTCCAAAGCCAATGCTAATTGCATTGCTTGCTGTACATCAATTTATATGCTCTTCAAATGACTGTCGGACATTTGGGCAGGTAACCACTTTATTTTTGCCGGTCACACGCTATTTTTGCCGGTTTTGACCGGCAAACCGGCACTTTTCGCGGACTCTGGGTACAGGCAATAAGCCATTTTTGACATGATGCTAATGATAATTAAGGAAAAAAATTGTTGTACGGGCCAGCGCAAAACTGGCAGCCTGGCAATATGTGCATGCATTGACCTTATGAACACCAGAAACATGTTGACAGTGATTTTGGTCCAGACATATGCAGTCAAAATAGAGTAGCAAGGCGTTTGCTAGTGACAAATTGAGATAGGACAACTGACATAACAACAGAAATACTCTAATATTTTGGTTTACATTAATGATGCAGAGCTACAGATAGTTCAGTTATTTTCTTGGGTTCTCAGACAACGTCAGACACAAGGTTTTCTCACAGAATGTGTGTCCCTTTAATTTTTTATTAAGAAACAAGTCCGGTGTGATGCTAATGACACAATATTGGAGACATTGACACCACAACCTCCTGCTCTTATACAGAATATTATTTCAGCTATTGGTAACTAGATTTTAGAAGACTGAGAGTCAAGTCATGTATCATGTATGGAAGAGTTTTATTGAATCAGGATCCTGTACTAGTTTTTGTGATGCGATCTTTCTAAGAAAATGTTGGTGGAGACAGGCCATTTTCAGGGGGGTTGGCCGCTTCAATGCTATTTTTGGATGGGATAAAAATATTCTGCCACATATTTTTTGTATTATAAGTTTTGCTAATATCCTTGTCTATGACAAATGACAATAAGAGGTCCTCCAGTGCCTTCCTGCCATCGTGAATTATTGTTAAACACTGGAGACAAGAGTTTCAGACTTATCAAATTTTGACCCAGATACGCCCCTTGCGGGGTTCTAACTTGAGAGCACTTCTTAAAACCCTAGGGCATCTGTGTGAAACATTTATTTCCTATTTATACTGATGTCCCAACTAATATCTTGTTGTTTTTCTTTTCAGCTTGTGGGGTGAATCAATTGCAATAGCAGTCCTGACCCTCATTATATGTTTTCTCATCATTGGATATTCAAATCGCCCAGTAGCAGCTATAGTTTTTGCGGTGGTCTACCTCCTTTTGATGACCACACTACTATCTCCAATTGTTCCATTCAAGCTTCTTGTAACACTTAAATGGTCTTGTGTACCCTTTGGTACTTTAGGCAAGGTATTTTGCAATTATTGAATTGTATGGTATTTATTTAGGTATTATCTATTGGCTCTGATTGACTTTCTTATAAGTTTCCTATATCCTATAGCAGTAAATACCTCAATTGTAATTTAAGCCCTTTTATTATTTTTAAGTATGACTGAAACGCCTGCTGAGTCTTGCTCTCTCAACAAAATTAAAATCATTTGCTTTATAATTTCTAGATTGTTCTGTAGTAAATGATTTAGAACTGTGCTTTTAACCGGCCAAAGGCCGGTTATTAAAGGAGGGCTTAAACAGATTTTAGTTAAATGGGACTCTTGTCCACTTGTCCATATGTAAATGTGTCCTGTCCTGTCCATGTCCATGTCCACTTGTCCACTTTCCTTGCCCCTCTGAACACAGTGCTGCAACCCAGTGAGCAATGGGGGCCAATGCCAAATATGGACCTGCCCATTATGAATGGGGGATTCAGTTACCTGTAAAGGGTTACCATGGTTACAGGTGCAATGAACAGCTGCAGCCAGCAGTGGGCCTGTGAGCCTCATTGGAGAAGGTGCCCCTGTGTCAGGATTGCTTATAATTCCAAAGCACTGTGAAAGTCAAACCATTTCAGTGCAAGTATGTGTTTTAAAATAATTGTTCATGCCTAGATGAGGCATGGTTGCTCAGTGGATCATTATGTTTGCATAACACTTGGCATTGTCTACTTCTTCTCCAGCTTTCTGTACAGTGCTATGATGTGGTTATGTACCATTCCTCAAAGCAATGTCTATCAACACCCATCCACTAAACTCCACCAAGAGACCAGAGCCTTTCTTATTCTGACAGTATACTTTGACAAACTTTATCCTTTTACAGCCTGTAAATTTGATATGCATAAAATAGGTGTTTGCTTCCAACAGATTGTGCCACTCTGTGACTGTGAGTCATAATAACTGATGAAGTGTCATCTTCCCAAATTTAACATCCATGGGAAACATAGAGGCTGTTTGATTAGTCATGGGTGAAGAGAAGGCTATTTGATTTGTCATGTAACTAATCTTAGAGTAAAATTATCATGACAATTCGTCAATATGATGATTCACAAAGTGCCATTTCCACAGTGCAACAGTCCACTCAGTTTGGATATCAGTTTTACAGATTTTAAACTAAAGTGGTGTTTTAATTGCAGTCTGCAGAATTGGTTGCAAAAAGATGCTTGCCACCACAAATAAACGGACCTGTAAAAATTCTGGCGGTCCGGTAAACCAGTTTTTACCGGCCCGCATGCCTTGTGAAAGGTCAGAGCGAGTTTTAAAGGCTGTTAGTATTTCTCTTGGATTTATGAAATTTGTTGTAGGGATTCACTTTGGGGTCTCCCTCAAAATTTTTTGGAAAAATCCAAGATGGCTTCCAAAATGGTTGCCATATTTCGAATTGCCCACTGTGACTTTAGTATTTCACTTAGATTTATGCAATTTGGTATACGGATTCACTTAGGGACCCCTCAGAAATTTTTGCAAAATCCAAGATGGCTGCCAAAATGGCCACCATATTTTGAATTGCCCACTCTGACTTTAGTATTTCACTTAGATTTATGCAATTTGATATAGGGGTTCACTTTTTCCCCTAAGAATTTTTTTAGAATGTCCAAGATGGCTGCCAAAATGGCCACCATATTTTGAATTGCCCACTGCGGCTTTATTATTTGGTTTGGGGATTTTCTTAGGGGTTCCCTCATTAATTATGAGAAAACTTCCAAGATGGCTGCCAAAATGGATGCCATATTTTTAAGTTCCCACTGTGACTTAAGTGGTTCACTTACAGTTCTGAAATATGGTATAGGCATTTGCTAAGAGGTTCCCCACAAAGTTTTTATGGCCTGCAGCAAACACTATCAGTCTGGCAATCACTGCTCAATACAAAACAATCGAATTAATAATATATAAATCACCCTCTTCATGATTTCAATCCCGACTATACAATTGCCAAAGGCCGGTTTTGAATCCATGGATTCTTGTTGGTATATAAATGCATAATATGATCATACATACAAAATTAGGGAGGGACCACTCCCAAAGTCATAAAAGTAATAAATTCTTAATTCATGGTCATTCTGCACCCATGCTTCACAGGCACACTCCTGTATTAGTCAATTGAATTTCAGTATAAACATCATTGTAATTTCAAACAGACTGTGTCAGTCCCGGTGACTGCCTCTGCATGCTTCAATCTATATTCTAACTTTTCTGTTAGTTCTAAGGTGCCATGTATTAAGGAATTAAGATCGAATTCCACCTCCAATCTTATGCTAAGATTCCACTTTAAGCTATACTTGGTAAGTACTCTAACTCTTTCTTTTTAAATGTTTACATGTATTCATATCAATTTTTGGAATGGAATATAACCAGATTCTTCTTTAAACTACTCTACATATATTCTACAGATTGACACTATATAACAGGGACTCAAAAATGTTGCCATTGCCTTATGTTTAGAATGCTTGACAGCGAATCCAGTGGCAAATAAGGATGTGGATTCAAACTCCGGTCCTGAAACTCAATCAGAGTGAGCAGGAGGTGGCTGTGGCCAGATAGGGTGGTCACCTGTGTAGTGATGAGGACCGGGCCACCCCCCACCGGTCCAGAACCGCCCGGTCCAGAGATGAGGTGGTCTGATCCAGGGGAGAGGTGGTCCGGTATACCGGTACTTACCGGTTTTCGATTTATGTGCAATTTTCGCCAAAAATCCCCAGAAAAGTTCGAAAAATGAAGGTGTGAAAAAATAATTTCTTAAGTTTTTCAGAGTTTTTACCAATTTTTCCTGTACCGGTACGGACTGGTACAGGAAAAGTTGGTAAAAAGGCGGTCCGGTACTAAAGAGGTGGTGGTACTGGACCATACTGGAGCAACATCTCTTGCCTGACTCTCCCAGACTGGAGGAATGGACCAGTAATATGAAGTGAATGCCACAAAAAGGCAAAAATGATCACCACTAATGCTGACGACCAGTCATTGTACATTGTAAATTTCATTGTAAACCATTTTTACTTTGGTATGGAAGATTACACATAGCAGTATATAAATGAACAAATAATATAAAATAACCTCAGATCTATTTAAGCTGCTTGATCCCTGCACTTGCATTTGGAGTTGATTATAATTTTACCTTTTCTATTCTAACAGGTTATTCAAATATGGATGAATTACTCAAACGGACACACAGGTCAGCTTTCTCGGACAGCGACACTGGCGTTGAATTTCACGAGTTTTGGCAGATTGTACACCAGTCTGAAAGAATCAAAAGACATTATTGGTGTGACTGAATATGGTATTTATTGCTTTTTGAACGTTATACTATCTACACAGGTTTTATTTTTCAAAAAGAAACAGAAGAAAGTAGAAAAAGACCAATAGCCTGATATTAACAATGTAATTTGTGGTGTGTATCTCACAAGTCGAGTTTGTTTTGATTTTTTAATGGTCAAGTTCTTCCACCAAAAACGTCATCAATGCAATCACAATTTGGTGAAGTTGTGTGTAAACAAATAAAATGTGTGTTTTGTGTTAAAATGCTTATTCATTTTTCTTTTCTATTTTCACTGGCCTCATTATAGATCTATAGCCAGAGCTCATGCAGCTATAAATCAAGACACAACAAATGAATGCTTTTACTGCGAGATTTTAATTCCTATTTCTTGGAACAATGTTCAGGAGAAGACATTCGATTCACATTGAATACAAAATTGCTGAAAATAAACCAGGGAATATTTAATATTTGGAATTCAAATGACATACTCAGTGTTAATTATAAGAGACATGGAAATTTGATACAATTGTACTGGCAAGAATATGAGCTGTTTTATGAAAATGTCAATCAGTCTTTTTTTTCTGGAAGTCTTCATGGTGTCGCTGTTGTCATTTCTTCACTGCTGCTACTAGCACCATTTCCATCACTACCAGAACTTTCCATGCCGTCATCTTCAGTATCATTTTCTCTGACATCCCTCCTCTTTCTCAAAAGTGTTGGCATTTCTTCACTGCTGCTGCTACTAGGACCATCTTCAACACTGTCATCTTCTGTACTATTGCCACCAACATCCCTCCTCTTTCTTAGAAGTGTTGGCATTTCTTCACTGCTGCTGCTACTAGGACCATCTTCAACACTGTCATCTTCTGTACTATTCCCACCAACATCTCTCCTCTTTCTCAGAAGTGTTGGCATTTCTTCACTGCTGCTGCTGCTAGGACCATCTTCAACACTGTCATCTACTGTACTATTCCCACCAACATCTCTCCTCTTTCTTAGAAGTGTTGGCATTTCTTCACTGCTGCTACTAGGACCATCTTCAACACTGTCATCTTCTGTACTATTCCCACCAACATCTCAACTCTTTCTTAGAAGTGTTGGCATTTCTTCACTGCTGCTGCTACTAGGACCATCTTCAACACTGTCATCTTCTGTACTATTGCCACCAACATCCCTCCTCTTTCTTAGAAGTGTTGTCATTTCTTCACTGCTGCTGCTAGGACCATCTTCAACACTGTCATCTTCTGTACTATTGCCACCAACATCCCTCCTCTTTCTTAGAAGTGTTGGCATTTCTTCACTGCTGCTACTAGGACCATCTTCAACACTGTCATCTTCTGTACTATTGCCACCAACATCCCTCCTCTTTCTCAAAAGTGTTGGCATTTCTTCACTGCTGCTGCTGCTAGGACCATCTTCAACACTGTCATCTTCTGTACTATTCCCACCAACATCTCTCCTCTTTCTCAAAAGTGTTGGCATTTCTTCACTGCTGCTGCTGCTAGGACCATCTTCAACACTGTCATCTTCTGTACTATTCCCACCAACATCTCTCCTCTTTCTCAAAAGTGTTTTCATTTCTTCACTGCTGCTGCTGCTAGGACCATCTTCAACACTGTCATCTTCTGTACTATTGCCACCAACATCCCTCCTCTTTCTCAAAAGTGTTGGCATTTCTTCACTGCTGCTGCTACTAGGACCATCTTCAACACTGTCATCTTCTGTACTATTGCCACCAACATCCCTCCTCTTTCTTAGAAGTGTTGGCATTTCTTCACTGCTGCTGCTACTAGGACCATCTTCAACACTGTCATCTTCTGTACTATTGCCACCAACATCCCTCCTCTTTCTCAGAAGTGTTGGCATTTCTTCACTGCTGCTGCTAGGACCATCTTCAACACTGTCATCTTCTGTACTATTGCCACCAACATCCCTCCTCTTTCTTAGAAGTGTTGGCATTTCTTCACTGCTGCCGCTACTAGGACCATCTTCAACACTGTCATCTTCTGTACTATTGCCACCAACATCCCTCCTCTTTCTTAGAAGTGTTGGCATTTCTTCACTGCTGCTACTAGGACCATCTTCAACACTGTCATCTTCTGTACTATTGCCACCAACATCCCTCCTCTTTCTTAGAAGTGTTGGCATTTCTTCACTGCTGCTACTAGGACCATCTTCAACACTGTCATCTTCTGTACTATTGCCACCAACATCTCTCCTCTTTCTTAGAAGTGTTGGCATTTCTTCACTGCTGCTGCTACTAGGACCATCTTCAACACTGTCATCTTCTGTACTATTGCCACCAACATCTCTCCTCTTTCTTAGAAGTGTTGGCATTTCTTCACTGCTGCTGCTACTAAGACCATCTTCAACACTGTCATCTTCTGTACTATTGCCACCAACATCTCTCCTCTTTCTTAGAAGTGTTGGCATTTCTTCACTGCTGCTGCTACTAGGACCATCTTCAACACTGTCATCTTCTGTACTATTGCCACCAACATCCCTCCTCTTTCTTAGAAGTGTTGGCATTTCTTCACTGCTGCTACTAGGACCATCTTCAACACTGTCATCTTCTGTACTATTGCCACCAACATCCCTCCTCTTTCTTAAAAGTGTTGGCATTTCTTCACTGCTGCTGCTACTAGGACCATCTTCAACACTGTCATCTTCTGTACTATTGCCACCAACATCCCTCCTCTTTCTTAAAAGTGTTGGCATTTCTTCACTGCTGCTGCTAGGACCATCTTCAACACTGTCATCTTCTGTACTATTGCCACCAACATCCCTCCTCTTTCTTAGAAGTGTTGGCATTTCTTCACTGCTGCTACTAGGACCGTCTTCTACACTGTCATCTTCTGTACTATTGCCACCAACATCCCTCCTCTTTCTTAGAAGTGTTGTCATTTCTTCACTGCTGCTGCTACTAGGACCATCTTCAACACTGTCATCTTCTGTACTATTGCCACCAACATCCCTCCTCTTTCTTAGAAGTGTTGGCATTTCTTCACTGCTGCTACTAGCACCACTTCCTGAACTTTCAATACTGTCTTCTTCATGATCAGCTGACCCTTCGTCTTCCTTGTCATTTAAAATGTCAGCAAGGTCTCTTGTGAATCGAAAACGGGTCTTAATGCCATTGAAATCGTCTCCTCCATTCTGAATACTGTCTTCAACTTTGAAAGTGTTCAAGGGTTTCCCTTTTGTCATTGTGGCGATCAACGCCAAGGTAAAAGCTGCAATTGCGAACCAGCGCATGTTTGTAGAGGTTTGAATATCTGAAAATTGAAAAAAATATTATGTAAATTATGTTGTATGAACTAGTAATTTAACAGTGGTTTGGTGCATGTTTGTTATATTTCCATGTACATGCCGTTGAGTATAAAACTAAACATTATATAAAACTCAAATTGTGTTAAACATATGGTAAAAATTGTAAAGAGCTATTCCATGCCATGTGGACCAAAATCAAGACACTTTCCAGATATTGCTTGCAACATCATCCTAAGTTTCCATCACCAGTCCCGCCTTGTTCTTTGGCCCCTTAAATTTGCTGATTTCTGACATTGCGGTTTATTAGTCTCAATATACATCAAAAACATTAGAATCAGAAAAATGAATATATATATACATTATTTGTACTAATACAGTACTTGATGATTTCTGCAAAGTTTCAACTTTTGAACACTTGTTTTTTGAGTGAAAAAATTAAAAAAACAAATTTACAAATTTTTTTCAAAAAATGAACCAATATTAATTGGATATTAAGTCTTAATTTCTGCAAAGTGTCAACTTTTGAACACTTGCTTTTTGAGTGAAAATGAATTTTTTGGGCCTAAAAGTGGGGGGGGGGGAGCACTGCGGGCATCTCCGCCGCCTCTGACCTTATGTAATAATTTAATTGAAATCCGAAGACTTCATGTCAGTGGCTGTATTGATCCATTCGGCATGAAATGGCCCCAAAGCAAATTAATTATATTTATTACAATGTAAGAGGCTGTCCAAAATTAATGATAATTGATTTTTGATTCAGTATCGGATCCAGAGCTGGGTGGGTGTTCAGATGGTTAATCTTTGCCTTTTTCAGAATATTCAAAACAATGGCATTGCGTCTAAATTCCTGTCTACGATTAACCCTTGACCAGCGGAACAAAATTTAAAGTATTCATATGTGTTTGGGTACATATATGTACGAATTTTGTGTCAGTTTATACATTTGAAATTAATTTTTCTAAATCACTAATTACTCAAAAAGGAAAATAGCCTCTTGTATTGCTATCGAATCATGGGAAGGGGCGGACTGACCCAGTGGCGTAACTGGGGGTCCTTGAGCGGGGGGGGGGGCACCTGGGGGGGCACGCGATTCTCTGGGGGGGCACCCACTATACTAATTGTATATTTTAGCCAGAGTTGGAAAGTTCATATGGGGGGGCACCTGGGGGGGGGACAGGTCCAATATGGGGGGGCCTGTGCCCCCCCCCATAGGGACGCCACTGGACTGACCTATGGCTATGTGGCAGAGTGGGTAGCTGCCGCAGTCCAAACCACTCAGTGACTAATTTTTTGATTGTGTGAATAAGTGATACAACTTTAATTTAGGCTAGGGCCCCAATTTGAGAGAACCCTCTTTGGGAAAAGGTGCTTCAACTTGGCGTAAATTGGAGTACTTAATATCGAAAAATTACAGGAATGCGGGGGTCCATCAACTTATTTCGCCACGAGGACTAAAAAATAGCACTAGTCCGACCTAATCATGGGCAAGAATGATGATATGAAATTGATTTATTTTGTGTTTTGAAAGAAAAGTAGGGAGAAAAATTGTTCTAGTCAAGCTAATTCACAAAGATGCATGTTGTTCTTACGTTACATGTATTTTTAAACCAACCTATAATGTAAAGCATTATGTACAGCAAGCCATCAGGGCTGAACATTTTTTAAGTTACGAGCTGGTGAAATTGATATTATCCCCATAAATTTAAGAACTACCTTAGACCACATAAAATATTGCAATAACACATCACAAATAAGAAAAGCTTTAGATGTGATTATATAAAAATTACTGACTTACCTTAAAGTTAATACTTCGGTTAGTAATATTAGGTTGTGTGAAATCTTGAGAAGTTGTGATGGCATAGTCTGAAGATGTATTCTTTTATAGCAGAAAATGGGTGATTAATAAGTGCTGACTAATAACTGGGAAGAAAGCATAATTGCAAAGAAATTAACTCATGCATGATATTCGTGATGTAATATGCTGCTGAAAGGTATTTTTATTTGTACTGCTGATGTTTTATTTATTTCATGCTTCTGTGATTCTGAGTCAAAATAATATTAGTCACCACAATTTCATGACATATGTCAGCCGACTCAGCTGGATAGCATATTTTTGGTTTTCAATGCTTTTCATGCCATTGCTGATCTGTCATGCATGCAGTGCAAACATTCTTAGTCCGAAGATCTTGGGAATATGTCAAATTTGATGTGACTGAATGCACTTCAGATTACCTTACTTATAGCTGTTGGCAGATTGGCGGTCCAACAGTTTCAAAATTAAATTTCAACTTGGTAATGTGATGTCGCTGGCTTACAAGTGTTTTGTTTGTGTCAATATGGTTAATTAGTTGAATCTGTGCTTCTCATATCTAGAAGTATACATATGTAGGTGACGATAAACAAACTAATTAAATTACTTTTAAAAGGTGCTTCATCAAATAAGAAGATTAGGAGACAAACAGATAACTGTCAATGACACGGCAAAGCCAGTTTGCCAATTGAAAATAAGAAAAATTAATTTTTTGCAGTGAACTCTCCTCTGCTGCTCCACTATAATCAGTCTTGCGTCTTCCATAACGTTTTAGGTGTCTTATGTATTTTGTTGGCAGATTGAACTATGAAAAGTTTATAAAAGTCAGATTTTCTGGGTAAGATTTTTCCTTGACTTCAGGAGTGTGCCAATGTCCGAACATCGTGACAGTGATGGAAAATAAAATATAACCAGATGAAAGACTTTCAACAAACACAAAAGTCAGCAAAAATATTTTGAAATATGAATGTCTTCATTGAATTTGTGCATAGAAGTGTGAATTTAACTTGTCATGATTTTTTTTTTTTTGGAGTCGTGATTCTGGATGAACCGTCAGTTAGGACCCTTAATTGTCATGTAAAATCATTTTAAAATAGCAGAGCAGCTGATGTTGCTGATTTGAATGTATGGATGATTGGGGCTTTACATCTGTAGGCCTGCCTATTTATGCACTTGGTCTTGGTAGGTTAATTTAATTAAGACCACTGTCAGGGGCTTCTTGTCGATTTTCTGTTGTTTACTGTCAATTGACAAATATTTCTGTTTGATATGTAAATTGTCAATCAAACCATATGTATAGGTTATTCACCACGGGAGAGGGAATATGGGATTTATCAACCGAGGGCTTTAGCCCTAGGTGTGATAAACACATATTCCTGATCCCATGGTGAATAACTGGCTTATACCATGAGACAAACACTCAAACAGTCAAATATGAGAGGATAACTGGACAACAAAGAATATGGGAATTATTTCCCTGAAATACTGGCATGTGATTGGCTGACAGAGGTGTCGAATGGTATAAGCCAAAAAATATAAATTCCAAAAGAAGAAAACATTTTAAAAAATCACATTTTCTGAAAAAAAAAATCAAACAAAACAATTTCCAGAAAAATAATGTACAAAGAAAAATATAAAAAATCAAAAATAAATTTATCCCCCCCCCCCCAAGAAAAAGAGAATAATCTCACTCTCCCAAACTTTTTTCCAATGTTTTTTATTTTCATTACGCAACATTCTGTTTTTTGCCATGGAATTAACAAAACAGAATCACTGCCACTACTACTGTGTAATAAATAATATCCTACCGAAAAAAACTCCCCTCCCCCCCCCCCAGATATCGAATGGTCGCCTCCTTAGGCCTGAAAAAAATACCATTGCCCCTAGCAAAATGTTCAGGAAGAATGTTCCGTTTAGTCATTTGCAATTATTCCAGTCCAATGAGTATACAGTGAGTGTGACAAGAACGGTTCCATATAGTTGGCAAATATTACTAATTCATATACATATATATATAAGCAAGTTATTTGTCATAGTAATATCTGATATGTTAGTGTGTGTTAGTCATAACATGACTTAAAGCAGAATGTATATTATTTATTACTGTAATGTTAGTTACTGAAAAATTACTCGTTAGGGCAATGAACTGTGTAAAATTTCCTTTTTGTAGTGTGAAGTAGAGCATGGTATTTTGATCTTAATTTCTCCAGAAAGAATATATTAAATTGAAGAAGAGATTCCTCTTCAGTGGCATCACTAATGGGGGGCTAGGAGGGGCTGAGCCCCCCAAACGGAGCATTCAGCCCCCCCCCAAATTGTGAAAAAAAAAGAATTCTATGCATGATGTATTGATAGTGATTGAATAACCAGAGCACATGAAAAGACATTGTACACACAGTAAGTATGTTGTGCATTTGTGTGCATGCATCAGCAGACATCAAAATTCTTTAGATTCCGGGTAGCGTGCGCGCTTCGACCCTTCAAGCCTCTTACAACGCTTGTTAACTCCGGGGCTCAGCCCCCCCCCCAACTTTAATTTCTGGTGACGCCACTGTTCCTCTTCCGGTGATGGAATGTCGCACTCGTTTTGTGACAGTCAGGTCTCTATCCAAAGCTCTAGCTATTAGATTTCCATTCCAAGGTTTTGTGCGGGAGGAGATGGAAGGTTGGACCCCAGGCAGCACACATCGTGATTTCTACGTTGTAAATTGGTAGAAATCCCGTTGCGTTGCGTACTACGTCATATTCACGTTGTCACGACATGTTTTTCTACGTTGTAAATTGGTAGAAATCATGTTGTGTTGCATACTACGTCATTTTCACGTTGTCACGACGTCGTGTTTTCACCTTACACTGTAAGGGGATGATATTAGTGTTACAAATTTTCCATAGGTGGTTTAAGTCGCTTCACATCATGCCACCTGGCGATTACTGGACTATCTTTCATTGGCGCACATGTGACAAAGAGCTGCAAGGATTTCTGAACTGGAAAGTGTAAGTGCATTTTTCATATATATATCAGTCACTTATTGATTCAATTGCATGACTATGAAGGATTGGTGTTTGTGGTTGTATTATGCACTGTTCACTGGTTGTTTTTCCTACTAGTTTTTCATGGGAACCAAATAGACTTGAGTCTGTGAATGTCCCATATTATCACTCAAGTAATTTTTCTGACAAATCGCACGATTTCGTTCTTTTATTTCTAGAAGATGTAATATAGAGCTGCAACAGTTGAAATAAATAGGTTGCATGCGTTTCTGGCCCATGTGCTCCAGAGCATTCAGATGATATGCAATTGTTTTTAATTGCTTTGTGCTCCCTTTTTAAAAAAAATGATTTCATTAATTATTTATAGTATTACCCTTCAAGTGACAAAATTCCGTTGTTTTAGTGGAGGACAGCACTTCAGACCGGAATGAAGTAAGCGATGAAGAAGAGGCCTTTCTTCAAACCCTCCTTCCTATGGAAGTAGTACAGTGTCAGGTAATAAAGTTTGAATCTACATAATGTTTTGTTTGTTACTTGTATGGCTGACTATTGTGTCACTCCGCATTTTTGGCCCATTTGCATACTTTCACTGCCCTGAAGTAGTCTTGCGGAGATGGTATCCTTACAACTGTATATAAATTATGCATTATAATTGAGCTACTTAGCACCTTTTGGTTGTGTAGTGAAATAAAACAAGCTTTAGTCAAAAAAAATTATATTGCACTTTATATAATATAATCTTCATTTTTATAGAGCTAGCTGGTTCCACTACACTGAGGAGAAGAACGGAAAACCCTGCCTGCAGTGACGATGAGAGTATTACGATGGAAAACCTCTAAGATAAATGAGCAATAAATTTGATGAAAATCACAAAGAAATCGTATTTGTCGAGTAATAATGAAACATTGCTTCGACTGTAAAACTTAATAATTCATTGCGTTAAGTCAACTGCACTACGTTTTATATTATCATCTCTAATTGTCCTGCAAAACTTGACGTGTTTTCATCATGTTTTGTTTTCATATTTCGTTAGATCCATGAAGTTCTCCCTCAGAAAGTTGCAGGTTGAGGAAGCAAGATACATCTTGCAAAGGGTCTTCGAACGGCCAAAAGAAACGCCCTCTGTCAGGTAAATAAAGTAAAATATATAAATGATAAATCTTGCTGATTGAGCCCCTAAGACTACAGAGGGAAATACTGTAATGTATTTTTCATCTAGTAATTATTTATTCATTAATTATTTAAGAGAGTATTTCAGTAAAAGCATTTGTTTGAATAGGAAGATGAAAGACTTAAACAGTCTTCCTTTTTTTTATACAGCTAATTTCATGTATTTTTAAATTGTGATATTGTTAGTTTATAGTTTTAAACTTATTTTTTAGTTTGAGCGATGTGTAAAATTTATGAAAAAGTTGTTATCCATTCTAAATTTTCACAAATTTTAACCTAAAGCATCTAATGTAATATGTAATCTAAGCTGAATCACAAGAAATCAAGTATCATATGAAAATTTTATTTCAGTAATAGCATTTGTTTGAATAGGAAGATGAAAACTATAAATTGATTCTCAGGTTGATCCCCATAATAGGGTGTGGGATCTAACCCCCAACAGCTACCTAGAGGCTGGTTACTGGCCAGTCCTGTGCAGTTGAGCTTTGGCTAGGAAACAGTGAACATGTATGTATCAGTATATCTACAATACTTGGATTTACAACAACCTGGATCCATAGTCTTCATTGAATAAGCTCTACCATCAGAGCACCCTAATTACATAATAATAAAAAAGCCTCTAGTCTGGCAAAATTTTAATTAAGTTTATATAATGTAGTCTCTTTTTTCTTTCAGAACTCGCTGGTTCCACACTACACCCAGGGGCAGAGTGGAATATCCTGTGTTCAGTGACAATGGCAATATTAATGTCATGATCTCTTAGGTAAATGATGTAACACTGTTTGAGTCGTTTGGTATGAATTATCATTGTCTTGATTGAGCCATTTAACTCTTGTTATTGCTAAGGATAATTTAATAGAAACGATTACTTGCTCAAATTAAACCATTTGTTTCGTTACAGTCTTGCCTTAGCTACTCATGGGTCTCCACATCCTGGAGTAAAACCAGAGGGAAATGATGACAATGCTGAGGACCCTGACAGTGGCAGTGCGTCCTGTGAAAGAGGCTGAGGATATGCTGCCATGGCCCCTTGACACCATGGAGGAGCTGGATGAGTTTCAAGACAGACTTGAAGATCCGGTCTTCAAGAAGCAGCTGGTAAATATTGATATTTCCGTGCATGCAAATACTTGTCTTGTATCATTCATTGTAAATTTTAAAGGCACGTTGATTGTTTATGAATCTCAAAGACCTGTAGCAAAGATACAGGAGCATAAACTTGTAAAAAGTCCTGTCACCCACATCGTCCATTTTCTTTTTAAATTGGACTCTGTCAAGATTAGTTGAGACTTATACGTACAGGCCTATATGCTGCTGATATGTGGCATATGAATCCATTAAACGAAAGATAATTTGATAGGTCACTTATAAATATATATAAATGTTTAATTTTTATTCTCTTTTAGAAGTTATACTTTTCATCACTCAGGGGCCACAACCAGGAATCAGGATGATATCGTATGCAGGCTGCTGGGAATTCATAAACCGACTTTGGTCAATGTTTACTTTGAAGGGCGAGTTTGAAGGGCCAGGGGCCTCTGGAGAAGCGTTCCTTCATTGAACTCCCTGTTTCAAGGACTATCATTCGTAAGTACCGATATATTGAATTTTTTGCAAGACTGCACAAGCTGTGCAGAGAAGTTTTATTTGACATTATACCAATTTTGTCAACATCGCTTTTATGACTTTTAAAGATGTCTTTCGCTGAAGGTTTGCTGCTGCGCAGCCTATGTTTTTAGTACTTCTAATTTTTTGAATACTGTTAAAAATATAGACATTTGTACATATATTAGTGCTTTAATTGTATGTAGTAGTGCTTATTGATTATAGAAATTTTTTTGTTGCTTCTTGAGTTGAAAGTCTGTAAGGATTTCAACTGAATGAGATTTTGTTTGAACAGTGAGACTGATTATATTTTCAGGAGCATGCTTGAAAGTCCATCCGGGGTCAACTGCCAGTGAAGTTGAGCAACTCATCGCAAAACCGTTGAAGCATTGCCCCAAGAAAGGAGGATCTAGGTACAAGGTAAAAAGCCTTATATTCTTCATAGTGCCTTTTTGTTTATCTATTGAATATAAAAATTACCAGGTGCTCGATCCTGTACATGTGGACAATGTTTCCCTCAACTTTCCTATTTCAATTTTGGGCCCAGGAAAATTCTATTATACCTGTGATCTCTTTATTCCCTATTTTTACAATTTGTTTACTTGTGATTTGCAGCAACAAAAAACACCGAGAACGACTGGTGGAACTCAGCTGGTTGACGGATCAGACTCCGAATAGGCCAAGATCAATACGAACTTGATTGAATTAAATTTTTATGTATAATTTAAAATAAAGTGTAAATGTTTCTTAATTCCAGCTTCTGTTGTTATTCAGAAATGAACTTAAATATTTAAGCAATTAATGGGGTTGTGGAGAAGTGAAACTTTCACCTTGTGACCACTTGTGACCACGTCGTGCCCAAGTTGCTCAGAGGTGAAACTTTCACGTTGTGGCCACGTGGTGACCACATAATATTTAGACGTTGCCTTTCACGTTGTGGCCACGTGGTGACCACATAATATTTAGACGTTGCCTTTCACGTTGTGGCCACGTGGTGACCACATAATATTTAGACGTTGCCTTTCTACGTTGTGACAACATAATTTCAACCATACATTTCCAGGTTGTAACACGTAGAATTTTCACGTGGTAACAACCGAAGTATGACGTGGTCACAACGTTGTAACAACGTAAATTTGCTGCCTGGGACGTCCTTAAAGGCCTTAACATCACTAAGTCCTAAGTCTCACACTTTCTTACACTCTAAATATATTTGGATTTTAGTGGTATTTCACTTACTTAAGGGCCGACCAGATGATCTTTGGTGGGGGGGGAGGGGCTATGGACTTTTGATTAATAAAAAAGTTGTTTTCCAACTTGACACTGAAAAAATACAGTCTGGTGAAAATGAGAACTGCATGCTGCTGCCACCTGGCACAAAAGTTGATTTTGTATGCTACATCATTTGCTGTCCCAAGAAATAGTTCCAATTTCATTGCACATTCACAAAATTTCTATTCAACATTGATGTATACAATAGTCAGACTCGGCAATCACATTCTCTAAGGAAGTAGACAAGGCCATCAGCACACTAAGAAACAGTACCGGTGTCTTCCAGACAAAATTGTGTGTGTTCCCCTGATCGAAATGATGTGGACGCTCGCAGGAGCTCGCGGAATAGCACACTAATCACTAGGTGGGAACACAAGACAGCATATGTTCTGATCTGTGGCAATGCAAGAGCAGTCAACTTGTATACAGGAAAAAAAAAGTTTGTTCAGCACATGAAAAAAAAAAGTTTGTTTCCACCTCTAGCTAGGGTACCCCAATGGTAAAATTGCAATGAAATAGTTTGTCATACGTTGCATGCAAAAAAAATTATTTGGCAACGCATCGTGTACAAAAAAAACCAAGTTCATCCAGGGGGTAAAGTCCATAGCCCCCCCCCCCCCAACTATCGTTTAGTCTGCCCCTTTAATACAGGCGGCACTAAAGATTTAGGAGCGGCTGATTTTTTCCGGTCTTGAGTGATACTATTTTTGAACAAAAACAGTTTGTTCCCCCGACTTTAGGGGCCGATCAGAATTTATGACTGGGGGGTTGGGAGTTTTGGCCTAGGGGGTACTAACTTTTCACACGAGTTTCAAGGGGGGGGTATTAATTTTTGACAACACTTCCAAGGGGGGGGTAAGAAATTTTAACAAAGAAAAAATGTTAAAAAACAGGCATGAACTCATTTTATGTGGACTTTTTTACACGCGAAAGTCCGCGAAATGACGGGAATCTGTACGCGTGGCCGTGTATAACAGTATATATGTATGTATTGCTTTGTATGTTGAGGGGGGGGGGTACTAAAAATACACGTGAAACCTAAGGGTGGGTACTAAAAATCCGCATGAAACTCAAGGGGGGGTATCAATTTTAAATTTGACAGAAAGTTCCAGTAAAACTCCCACCTCCCCCCCCCCAGTCATAAATTCTGAACGGTCCCTTGGAATTAATGGCCTAGTCGCCCAGATCAGTGTTTCCAGACAGGTATGCGATCAGCCTGATCAGTTGTGCCTTGATTTTATCACCAGGGTGCATGTTATTACAGATTAAAGGTGTTTCATATGAGGGAGACATCTGTTGGAGAATACATGTATAAATCAAACTCAGTCAATTACTTTCAGATGTTAAATTGAAAGGCATTTAAGGCAAATTTCAGGGGCGTAGATTCTAGGGGGGATGGTGGGGATGCACCCCACCCCCAGGATGAGCCTGGTGGGGGGATGATCATATGATTATCCCCCCCTAGAATCTCTAATATAACAACTTGGTATTGACAATTATTAATTATATTTAGTTGTTTTTCCATCACACCAGTAGGATGTCATATGGAATATACAAGCAACAGATCTGTGTCTTAGAACTTATATTAGATAAAGTCAAATATATTGGTTTTGTGTGCCCCAAGTCCCCGGATGCGCGATGTTGCCTTCGCCGAAATCATTCCCCCCCCCCACCAAAACGAAAAATCTACGCCCCTGAAGGCAATAGGAAGTAAATCAAATAATTTTTTTTGCGGTTTTGCTCAGTATGGAGAAGACAAACGTGTGCTCTTGTGGGATCTGTTCTCTTGGAGGGCAACCATTTCATCTTCAGAGGGCTTGGAGTTGTTTTAAACAGCTAATTCCTATCCAGTTATGGTGAAAAAAGGAAGATTTCTTTATGGTCGGGGGTTATTCTCAACATAGTGTTATTTGATTAAGAAACAAATATTTTAAATTATCTAATGGTCCCCCTCTTATAAATGATGCTGCAATAAGATTCTGGATATATTTGTTAGTTTTCAGGAAATGTTGTTTTTATGGGCCAAAATATTGCAGAAGTGCTTCCATGACAATCCATATTTAGAGATCATGGATTCAAAAAGAGAATTCTTTCTTAGGGACCGTTCAGAATTTATGACTGGGGGTGGGAGTTTTGCCCGAGAGGTTACTAACTTTTCACACGTGTTTCAATTATTATTAATTTTTGACAACACTTCCAAGCGGGGGTAGGAAATTTCAACAAAGAAAAAATGTTATAAAACACGCATAAACTCACTTTATCTTGATAGACTTTTTTACACGCAAATTCCACGAAATGACGCGAATCTGTATGCGTGACCTTGTATAACAGTATATATATATGTGTGTTTTGCTTTGTATGTCGAGGGGGGGGTACTAAAAATCCGCATGAAACCTGAGGGTGGGGTACTAAAAATCCGCATGAAACTTAAGGGGGGATATCAATTTTTGACGGGAAGTTCCAGCAAAACTCCCACCCCCCCCCCCACCCAAGTCATAAATTCTGAACAGTCCCTTATACGTTTATAATCATGACGACGAACATTCATTTTTGAATCTTGACTTATTTTGAATCTTGTCACTTATTTTGCAATTTAATCATTAAAAGTTGGATCATGAACATGCCTTTTAGATCATCCATTACCCCTGTACACAGGGCCAAACTCACATTTGGCCCTGCTATGCTTAATGAAGATACCAAGGTGTATGACTCAAGTGCCCTCTGGTGGATTTCAAATTGAAAAACCTGATTAAAATTGCTAAAGGAGCAGTTTTTGAGAACATTCTTTATGGTCCTTTGCAAGTAAAGTCTTTCAGCAATATTTGGAGAAGATTAGCATCAATCACACTGCATTTGGGTTCAAATTAAACCTTATTTTGCCAATCCTACCTGTGTGTGCACTCATCTCAGCGTACATCACAAGGGAATTCCCTTTCACAGCCAATCAGAATTCAGGACTACAGAGCCACCTTCTGGGATCATGGGATACCTCACGGGACTACTTTGATCCAATTTCAGAGTGCTCTCTATCCTGGATCACTATTTCTGGGACCGGGAAACCCATTATATTGGTGGAGAATTATTTTGGAGGCAATTTTAGGTTTGTTCTTAATCCATCTGCTTACAGTCGAATATAGGATTTACTTCCAGATTTTTTATTGAGATTTTTCTTGTGGTAAGTTTAATAGGCCTTTTCTTCACACGCCAATGAACATAAGGCAATAAATGGATTGCCTTATTATTTCAGATATGCTTGTAAACATATATATGTATATACTTCAATCAATTTGGTAAACTAGATTTAAAAAAATTCCATTTAACTGCATGAAGACTTTGTCCTGAGTAATTCAGGTCAACCATGAACTACTGAGATTAGACCTAAGACATTTGCAACATTGACATTACAATGAGGATATATTTTAATTTCAACCATGCCATAACTAGCATGCATTATGCGCATGTTGTATGTTTTTTGTCTCTTACAAGGTTGTTTTTTTTTTGGGGGGGGGAGTTTTTTTAGTTTTTTTTCAGGGTAACTAATGTCAGCTGGAATGCAAGCAAAACAACAAAAAGAATAAAATATATTTCAGCTGGAAAACTTTATTTTCATCACTTCAAAGGTATTTAATAATATTGTGACCATCAATATGCGCAGTGTAACACTAATAGATATCACATCAAATCAACGGCAGTGCAAGAATACATGTTATTGCAATTTATTTGGTAATCAACAAAGCTAGGTAATTCAAACAAAGGCATTTCCAGTTGAAATACAAACTTTGTAATTTCAAGTAATTCTTAACAATTGAGGTTGTTAAAATATTTATATATATATAAATATATAGCCCCTATATATAATATCAGTTTGCAATAAACGAATGGGTATGGTAGTCTGTGTAATAAATATGATTTTTCAGTCTTTATTTTTGACTTTTGATTCAGCCAATCTAGGCCAGTGGATAGGCCCATCTGTTTAAATTCTAAAAATCTTATTCTGTAGCAATTGCCATGGACGAATAGAAGAATCTGGACGAGTAGTCTGTTTAATGGGATGCTTTGCTGCCAATAATCTTTTCTGTGAAGAGATGTTTGCAATAACCATGACAGAGACTGGAAAATAAAAACAGTAGCAGTAATGATTACAATTAGCGATTTGTTTCAGAAAGGAATTATGAAATCTCCGCTTATAAAATCAACAATAACATATTACCTGAATGACAGCCAGATGAGATGTTAGGCCTGTGTTGAATGTGTTCTACATTCAGAAATCCAATTCAGGACCTTCAACTGGGAAGGCTTTGTTGGGGGTGCTTGAATTTTCCACAATCGTAGAATATTCCCTTTTTTCCAGAATATGGAGACTGCAGAAAAAGAAGAGAATTAGCAAGATTTCATAGTTGTCTGAAAATATTATTAGACCTATCAAATGATAACAAATGGTGAATTTTTACAAAATTCTTCATTCACCTTTTTGGTGTCATTAGATTGGCCCTGATACAATTATAAAATAATAGGCTGATTGGAACCATATCTTATAAATCCTACACCACGATATATATTATGTATTTGTTCTTTTTAAAATTGAATTTTGCAAACTAGTAATGCTGGGCACTCTTAAAATACACTGTGAAGATAAGACCCAAGTGCTGTCATTGAACTGAGTTAAAAAAGGTCAACCTGCCCTTTGCCTGCTCACTTAGGCCTAAGTCAATGCCACTTCAATCGATAGTGGAGTGCAATTAAGCTAAAATGATCTTTCAACATGTACACAATTAGCTCTGACAACTACAGACATTACCAAATTGCAATTACAGCTGTGGAATCGATTGCAATTCAACATAATCTTGGAAAACAATGCTCACCTTCATCCTGCTCATTACTGACTGCTGTGGGGTTCCCCAGTCTATTGCAGGTGTTGGGATTCCCCAGAATGACATCATTCATACTTGCGTGATTCGGCCGGCGGATGAATATGGCCATTTCAGGGATAGCCCAAGGGAATCCCCAAAGTATTCTATTTATAACAACTTCCGCAAATATAACCACACACAAGGCCTATGTTTTATCCAAAGGGGGCGCTTGAGTCATACACCTTGGTATCTTCATTAAGCATAGCAGGGCCAAATGTGAGTTTGGCCCTGTGCCCTGTATGAGAGAGGAGGGAGGGTGAGAAATTGTCAGGAGGTTTTTGCCTGAAGGGGGAATCCCCTTTAGGCTTTAGAGTTAAAATGAGAAATTCGCCATTTTTGGTGACAGGCACACAGCATCAGTCAGTGAACACAGGGGCATATGTTGCATGTTGGAGTGAAGGTTTATCACTCAAGGTGGACGCTACATGAGGATGAGGCTACACGATACCCTGTAATGACACAATAATGATTTTCCCAGACGTTGCTTTTTTTGTTAAAAGTTGCTTTCTGATTGGTCAGCACAACAAATGACGTCAGGGAATTCCCAATTTCCTTGGGCCTTCGACTATCATGAACGTGTCATCCGCATCATTGCATTGCCACTTCTCTGCTCATTCTACTACCAAATAGCCTGTCATTCAAGTCAACACACCACACCAGTCGCCGCACAAGCATATAATCTCCATACACACAGCATTTCACCTTTGTCCTGTGTCTATTTATGCATTTATTAACAAATTCTTTCTTATAGTAACACCAGCAGCAGGTGTTCCACTCACCGTGACACTCGGTCAACTGACTCGAAGCGCTCTGTGTGACGTTATTAAACTTGTTTTTCTTCTTCTTCTTCTTCCATTACTCTCTTCCGTCCCCTGGGACATAGCATGGCGCACCCTGGAAAGGTCTGAAGTTAGGTCTGCTGCCAGCAGGCTGCAGGCTGGGCCCATCACTGATTTTGAGATAATTTATTTTCTGGATAAACCAAGCATCATGCTCTACACTACTATACATGTAGGTTTTAATTACTTCAGATACATTGATTAGTTTAAAAAGCAATTCAATTTCATCATTCACTTTAATTTTATTCTTTTACTGTCATTTTTGTCTGTTTCAGTTTTTTCAAGTACTTTTTTGTTGTTGTGCCGTTTAGGCTATTTTGGGGTTTTGAAACAGGGACCAACCATTTAATAATCTGGGGATATGGGGTCTTCCTTGCTGGGAAATTATCTATTTTGTGGTAACTTCTAGTAATTATTTCAAGCACTCGATGGCCCTAAATATTCATTCTTAAATCAAGCAACAACTTCTTAGGATAACCCCCCACTAGAAATTAATTATTTTGTGTCCGCCCAAATGGAATAAATATATTTTTAATAATCAATGCTGCATCAGCTAGACAAATCACAGACTTTATAGCATGGGCTAATTAGATCAATAATCAGTCGCGGATCCAGGGGGGCCCCACATTATCCTGTATTCGGTATCTGGCTGTTTTCACTCTCCGTGCATCTCTGTACCCTCTTGTATTAAATGTAAAATCGGCGGTGATTTAGTCCCTTTGGGACAGCATTGGGCGATTCATTCATTCTCCACATTAATTCTAGTTATTACAGATTGACAGATTTAATCCTTAAACAGTTTTAACATAAAAACTTTAAATTAGGTGGCATATTATAGAGAATATAATTTATGGTGTATGGCTTGGTTCAATGACTGACTTAAAAACATATGGTATTCAATACTGCTATAGCACTATTTCTTGAAATCGTCAGTTGGCTGCTTTTGAGACATTCCCTGGCAATTAATGGGGAGGGGAGGGGAGGGGCTCTGAGAGGAGTGGTGGAGGGGGGGAGTGTCCTGTCAGGCTGATTAGACTGTGTTATGGACCTCGAAACACGCGGCCCCATTGACAATGTACTGCCTGGTATTTCCGGAAATAGTTTTATGTGCACGGGAACGTCGGAAAGCTGAGAAAAAGTGAGTTCCACTGTCGCAGCCTATTGGTGCCATTGTCCCAGTTTTAAGGTTTGTGTGACTGTCCATTTGTGACCTTAATATTTCACTATGAAATTTGGTATAGGCATCGGCCTGTGGGTATGGGTCAGGAAAATGTGAAGAAATCCAAGATGCCAAAATAACCGCCGCAAAATGGCCGCCATTCTTGATCTGCCCACTGTGACCTTAATATTTCCCTTAAAGTTATGAAATTGGTACATATATATTAACCTATGGGTATGGATTGGGAACATGCCAAGAAATCCAGGGGGAGGGTTGGTCTAACATAAGTGGTGGCGTACTGGATGGACTGCCGATCACTGTGTCCAGGGTTCGAATCCGGCTCTTGCCGGGTCACCTGGGCCTATGTCAGATGGCTGTTTCAATCATCCTTCGCCTCATTGCTGTGTCTTCCTCCTGTCCTATGTAGCCTGCCAATTGCATAAATAAAGGACGTAAAGCCCCACTCATCCATCCACCCTTCCAAGACATGCAAGACAGCAGCCATTTTGGCAGCCATCTTTCTTCATTCTTGAACTGCCCATTGTGACCTTAATATTTTGTTTACAGTTATGAAATTTGGTGCAGCCTGTGGGCATGGATTGCGAACATGTCAATAAATCCAAGATGGTGGCCATTTTGTTGTGGCCATTTTGGCTGCTATCTTTCTTCATTTTTGAACTGCCCACTGTGAGCTTGATATTTTGCTTAGAGTAGTTAAATTTGGCACAGGTATTGGCCTGTGGGTAGGGATCGGAAACATGTCAAGAAATCCAAGATTGCTGCCAAAATGGTCACTACAAAATGGCCGCCATTCTTCAACTCACCACTGTGACCTCAATATTTCCCTTGAAGTTATCCAAATTGGTGCAGGTATTATTGGCCTGTGGGTATGGATCAGGTCCATGTTGAAAAATACAAGATGGCTGCCAAAATCTCCTATGTTGTCCTTTTTGTTATACCAGTATAAAGCTGTGTCCCTTCTTGTTGCACACATGCCTTTCTTTAGGCTTTAGCTATAGTGTGATCTGTGGCGTTAGTTTAGTTTTCACAATCACTGGGTGGCAACAACTAAACTCCTATAACCCTCATCTTACCTGACATAAATTCAACTTGACACAAGCCGCCCTTCAGGCATTGAATCCATGGATTCTTGTTTTAAATTACATAATATAGAAATAAAGGGTTTCTTTTAAGTTACTTTGAATCATTTGAAAGTGTACTGACTTAAATTAACAGTGAAATAATTTTTAAAACGTTTTTACATTTTACAAATATTCAAACATTAAGAATACATCTTTCCAAACTCCCTTCAGTACCCCTGCAATTAGAGCTGATATCTCCCACCAGGGCCCCTTGATCTCACCTGTAATTTGGGATCCAAACGCAGAGTCACGTGTTCCCTCATTTTGTTGTAACATGGTGACATTACGTTTTGGTCTCTTGTGAAATTACACAAAATGGTATAATGTCATTTTATACAAGGTAAGTGGAATTTGTGGATTATTACAATTTGTTGATTTACCTGTTTGTTGTAGCCTGTAGCTATTTTTAGAAGCTGTTAAACCTCATAGCTGCTGAGTGTACACATACACTGTGATAGGATTAAAACGTATTTTAAAGCAGGATACATGCAGCCAGGGTGCATACAATTTTCAGTACATTGTACTCTGAGGCATAAGCAGGTAATGTGGTATTTTACTATGTACGTATCCAGGCCTGTTTTGATAAATTCTGCACTGTGATATTTGCTGAATTGACAGATAGATAATTACAGGTAAAATCCTACATTTTGTTGTTCTTACGTAATTGGGCCTATAGCTGTACATTTCTATTATTTTTCACTGTAGAATATCATTGTCACATTAGTTTACAAAAATGTCACTATAATTATAAAATTGCAATATTTTATCTTGCATCGTTCAAGGGATTATATAATGAAGCGATGAAATAGGTTGGGACTGAAAATATTGTGTATCAGACCAAAAGGTAGATTACCAAAGACGCACAACTGCAATAATTTTATCCTTTAGGCCCATTGAAGCTGTGTGAAAACGTATTAATAAAGTTACACTATTAATTAAATTAAAACAAATGCAATTATATTCTAGAAGTATTAAAAGAAAAAATCTAATTATACCAGGCCTATCATAAACTTAAATTTTGTGCTGTGGTGTGCCCCTGGTCCTCTGGTTGAGTTGTTAATTTCACCACATCAAACACCATAATTTTGCACCTATTTCATGTGTCACCAATTATTACATCAATACTATTCATTTCCTCACTTTGAACATAGGGGAGACCAATATGGTGGGGGGGGGGGATCTATTTACCAACTAATTTTATGGTCTGGTGCACCTTTCAGTAAATATAACACCTTCAAGCTGGGAGGTTGATTATATCATTGGGTGATTATGGCTGTATTTATAAGTGAGTGATCTATTTTGTCTATATTTAGCTATGTGTGTGTGTTAATTTGATTGTATTTATAACATATAGCTAGCTGATTATAACAGGTGAAAATTGATTCATGTCATCATGATAGTGTGAATAATTATTTGTCTTGCCATCCAGTAGTATTTACAACATCAGTGTCAAATGTACCAGAGATACATACATTGTATATAAATCATGATGTGTGATAATTTGATCATTTAGAATTACATAACTGTGTCAAGTACTTCCAGCAAGTGAAACAGGTTATATATTTTCACTGGATCAACCCTAAAGGAACTAAACAAATAATCACACAAAATGTAATGAATCAGCTTGTTACCTTATAGTGCTGCAAGAAAGTAAGTGAAGCAGGATTGTTTTGTCATTGGTAAAACCATCCTCAATCAAACTGCTTGTCAGAGCAAGAATTCTCATCTCATGAACATAGTTATTATTTGAGGTACGTGCTAGACAAATGCCTGCCACTTTTACCTTAGAGTTACATGTTAAAAATTTTGAAGTATAAATAAGGGCCAGATTGGGCCAAGAAATAGAAGACATCAGATCTTCCCTTTACTTAAACCCTCATTTTGTTATTTGGAAACAATAGAAGCATTTAATAATGTATATGCCTGTATCTGATACCGATGGCCTAGTGCATAAGGTGTTCGCCTGGTAACTGAGACGTTGCAGGTCAGACTCCCGTCCATGGCATGGAGGAACTGAGCAGATCCTCCATAACTCTTTGCTTCACTTCACCCAGGTGTAAATGGGTAGGCCTATTTGGCTGTAGGCAGTGATGGCGATTGTAGAGTGACTTAGCATTGTGTGCGCTGGAAACGGCTGCCTGGCTGTATACTCCCCGGAGAGTTGAGAAAGGCTCATGCTTGAACAGGCCTGCCAATGGTGTAATTGTAAAGTCTGTTGAGACTGACTTTGTCGGTGTAATGGACAATAAAAAAGTCTACACTTACATTTAATTTTAGAGAAAACTGAAATCCTTTTAAATTCATGAGACTTGGAATTTGGGTTGAAAAAAAATTGGAAAAAATGCACTGTTCACTGCTTCACACACATTTAATTATTTCCCTTGTTAAATACTGTTCCAAAGTCTTTTGTGTCCAAGTATATCATGAAGGTAGTTTTTGTATGTAGGCCAATGTTGTACAAAAATTGTACATGTTCTTTTATACTTCTCATTCTATTGAATCTACAGAGTCTATTCAGGGAAATACTATATTGGCAGTGTATGTAAACACATGTGGTTACTGCTTTTGCCATGCAATCTTAATGTACATGTAGCAAACAAAAGTATATTTATTTATGGTCAGGTGGCAATGTGTCAAAAGAATGTCATATTTGCATGCAAAAAATAAAAGTAGCATAAAAATTATTTGCTTGCCGTGAGAAATTAGGTAATGTATCATTTACTTGTCCTGAGAAGCAGTGGGTTTACCATTTGACTAATTATCACTAAAAACATTCCGTCAACAGTTGGCCCAGTAAACTTCTGCAAGGAAGATAGGCAAGAAGCTCTCGATAAGGGACTCACAACTGGTATTGTAGCTATTGACCTCTCTAAAGCTTTTGACTGCATGTCGCATGAGCTATTGGTAGCTAAACTTCATGCTTACGGATTCAATGCAGATGCCTGCAATATTATGGCATCATACCTGACTAAACGTAAACAAAGGGTGAAGATAGGAAATACCTTCTCGGATTGGGTTCATAACATAAAAGGCGTTCCTCAAGGATCGATTCTAGGACCCCTCATGTTTAACATATTCATAAATGACCTCCTCTTTCACAATCTTAACTCAAGAATTTACAACTATGCTGATGACAATACTCTAAGCTTCTCAAGTCTAAGTATTGAAGATGTAGTAATGAAATTGAAACAAGATTGTTGCAAAGCCTTAGATTGGTTTCAGCTAAACAAGATGAAAGCGAATGCAGAGAAATTTCAACTCATGTTTTTAAATAGGTCTGAACCTGTCAATATAGGTAACATCCAAGTCAATAATACCAAAATAAATTCTTCAAAATCAATCAACATTTTAGGCGTGGAGCTTGACTGCAAGCTTAACTTTGAATATCACATTGATGACATATGTAAAAAGGCAAGTAAACAGATAAATGCACTTAAACGTATGAAATGTAGTTTGGATAAATCATGCAAAACTACCATATATAATAGCCATGTAAACAGTAATTTCAACTATTGCCAAAGTATCTGGATGTTTACAAATAAGACAAACATGGAAAAAATATAAAAAAAACTAACAAGAGGGCCTTAAGATTAGTGGTAAATAACAATGAAGCAAATTATGACGCTATTTGTAGGGAAGAAAACCAACTGAAAATATATAAAAAATGTATAAAGCAAGTGGCTATCTAAATGTATAAAATAAAAAAGGAAATCTCCCCACGATATTTGCAATGCCTATTTAGTGCTAGGGAGAGAAATTACGACTTGCGAGACAATGATCAATTCATTATTCCAAATTTCATGACAACAAGCTATGGCAAAAAGAGTCTCAGGTACTATGGGGCTAAATTATGGGCACAGATTCCTCTAGAGATTAAAGAAAAAAACTCGCTAGTAAGCTTCAAATCTGCTGTGGATATTTGGCTAAGGAGTACAGAGGACACAACCAACATAGACTTCCTGTGAAACATGTATACATAAAAGAAATGTATTTGATGCTAACCTGAATATTGCATAATCTTATTTGTAAATGTACAACTAACTCATGGACGAATTTGAGCTTACTTTGACACTGTGGTGCTGAATTGTGGAAAAATGATGGTGCTCCTGAAATGTACCTCCGGATGCTTCTCGTATTTTGTAACCTTTAGCTTCATGTAGTTAAGTGCAGTTAGTTTATATAGTCGTATTACAGAGAAATTGTTTGATATAATTATTGGTTCAGTATTATTATTATGGACAATGACAGTAGGCTGTGAGAGCTGCGGGGTATGGCCTTATAGCGGTTACCGCTGGCCTATTCCTCGTGGTTCTCGCGCCAACTTAAAAGAATCAGTTATGTACATAATATTATTCTGTAAGATGATCTGATTTGCCTATTCTGTATAACTTATTATACTGTAAATACTGTTCTAAATGAATGTCGTACAGAAGCTTTTGCTTGGGCACTGCGTTGCCACATGATTTAATACGACTTGAAATAAAATTTTACCATACCATAATTACAAAATGGTATAAAATGTTATGATCTCCAACTAGCTCCAGACTGACACAGTCTCTCTTTTCCAAGCAGCTTTTGTTGGAGGAGACTGACGGATTTCAATGACCCAATTCCATGCATGAGTAAATTCACTTTGTAGTAAATTCACTAATTTTCTATGTAAAATTAGGCTGTGCTTTTTGACACCTATATTATTGGCAGCTTAAATTTTATAAAGAGAGAGCTCTTTGAGTAAATTATTGTGTACTTTTAACACTAATGTTGCCTACACCTCAAAAAAAACACAATTCATATAAACAACATTTAATTATCAGATTATTCTTTTTCAACTGCCACATGAGAACGCTTGCTAATCCAATGGGGCAGTTGTGTTCTCATTTCGTTGCTTACTGCATGTGAATTCTAGCAGAGTCTTCATGGCAAATGGCACTCAGAAGTAGGTCAAGCAATTCGGTGGCATGCACACAGAATGCCAGCTTACAGTGACCATAGATATTGACAGATTTAGTAAATTATTTGCAGACCTGCATGGATTAGATTCATATTGTGTAACTTGGTATAGAATTGAAATAGATTATGGACTCTGTATGCAGAGTGGGTTAGCTCAGTGGTAGCATGATGGACTAACAATCGCTTGGTCCAAAGTTTGAATCCAGCTCTTACCGGGTAACCGGGGACTAATGTTTTACGGCAGTTTCAATTATCCTTCGCTTCATTGTCGTGTCTTGAACCGTTTGCCTCCTGTCCTCATCAGCCTACCAAGTGCATAAATAGTTATAAATACAGGACATAAAACCCTAATTATCCATCCATCAATCATGACATCTGAAGTTCATTTTGCATATTATATAGGAATGAAATTAAATCATACGTTTTTGTATTTGTTAAATGATGTACAAGACCTGTTTGTGAAAAATAAATCTAATCTGATCTCAATTCGATTTAATGGTAGCTGACAAAATTGGATCACTATAAAGTTTAAAGCATGCTAAATCAGTAGGATTATTATGAAGCCATGAAAATGTCACTTTCTTTTTTTCTTTTTTGGTCATTTGATATTGAACACACTTTGCATTTGATTTTCATTATTTTTGGCTTTGATTTTAATTTTTGTTTCATTGAATTCTGGTGCTGTTTTTTTTATTATTGTGACTGACAGACTATGTTGCTGTTTGGTTACCTATAAAATCCTGATCATGCAGGTTCATTGACCTGCCAACAATACTGAATAGAGATAGATAATTAATCATTTAATTATTCATGGAATTCCAGAATTGCTCTCAACATTCCAGCTGAAGTTGATGGCTTGTTGAATGTTGATTTTGACCTTGGAATGATGAAATGTTTATAAACATCAATTATTTGATCAATATTAAACTATAGTTGATGAAATATTTCAATTCTTTTAAAGGACATAAAGTTACTTTGCAATGACCAATGCACCAAGTACAGTGCCACCTGTAAGTTAGTGAAACACGTGATGTTTTTCCACTGGGTCAATGCCAAACATCAACCAATCTCCTTGTGGAAGAAAGGATACTCATTCGAGGCAAAGGGAACGTATTTATGGGGATGTTTAATTAATGAAGATAGCACATTTTGACCTACAATAAGAAATTTCAATTTGCCACATTTTGAATGACTCGGCTCGGGCTTCGTGTCTTTGTGTAAAAATATAATGCAGATTTGTCGAATATTTGGTTAATCACTGAATTTTTCTTCCACAATCGTGCTTGTAACACAGCTATTCCAGTTATTTTTATAGATATCTAACCTTGACACTAATAAAATGAAATTTCATAATGTAGATATAAACAAGCACTTTTTTTAGTTGGCACTTTTTTCCATTCAAGGTGAAGGTGGTGAGGCTATTGTTATCTTTTTTATGTTTTTTTTTCCTCTTTGAAGAAAAAAAAATTGTATCAACACAAATAGTTGAACAACAATGCAGGATTTATCAATTTACAACAGCTGTATGTAATGTAATCTGTTTGTGCTCTGTGCAATTATGCGGATACGTTTTACATTAATGTTGAGGTATGTGGCACAATAGGATCATATATGAAGTTCTATTCGGATTGTCATTTATTTATGCCTTAACTGGATTATATTCTGTCCAGTTATATTCTGTGCAGAATGTGCTCAGTTTTTTTTTTGGTGACAAAATTAGGTAAGTGGGAGTTAATACACCGATCATTGGTGAATACAATGTCATGGAGATATCTAGATGAACATGCTGATATTGCTGACAAAAAACTGATGAGTATTTGTGAGGTGTTTTGCTGAAGTACTTGCTTATTGGTAGATTTGGAATCAGATTTGATTTGTGAATACTGAATAGTTAATATTAGTTATTGCATGTGATTTGCAAAGTTACTGAATAATTAAATGGTTGACTGACTGGTTGCTTTACAAGATTGATCATCTAGGCCTTTTTGAAAAGGCCTTTTTGAAACCAATTGGTTCTAATCTTTTTACTGGTTTATGTGTTAAAAGTAGAGTGGCTCTTGGGGACCAGGTTCAAATCCCACTCTGTGCCCTGAAATGGGGAAGGGGAGGGTTGGTCTTGTGACAGCGTGTTGACTTGCTGGGTCCTGGGTTCTGCCCAGGTGACCCGGCAAGAGGTGGATTCGAACTTCGAATCCAGCTCTTGCCGGGTCACCTGGCTAGGCCTATGTTGGATGGCTGTTTCTATCATCCTTTGCCTCATTGCCGTGTCCTCCTCCTGTCCTAATTAGCCTACCAAGAGCGTAGCATTACAGGACGTAAAGCTCCAATCGTCCATCCATCTGTGCCTCAAAATGGCTGGGAATCTCCGTGCCAATCACCTCACTGTGGATTAGGTCTGACAATTAAGGGCCGTAAACTCTAAAATCATTTAATTTCATGGTAACTGTATGCCCACCAATTAGCCTAGTTATTGCTATGACAATTGCATTTAATTAGAACGCCAAAAAAATATATATATATTAGTAATATTACAAGAATAAATCTCTTTTTTCTTATTCCATGGACATTTTGCTCTCGAAAAGCAAGTTTTGTGCTACTGTTGTTACACACTAGATTCCTACTGTTTTTAATTTTGATTTACAACATGACCAGACAGATTTAACATTGTACAATACACTTTTTTTTATTAATTGTTAAAAATGCTCCATGTCCTCATTTGTTCAACAGAAAAATGCAATAAAATGTATTTTCCTGTATTTTTACTATGGGATGTTTCACAGATGAAGAGTTTTAATTTAAAAAGAGCACAGAAATTGTTGCATCGCCATAGATTGCTTAGATAATGTGAGTCATGGTGGAAAAAATTTGATAGTAGCAAAGCTTTAATATTGATATTGTTTAAGCATGTGCAGTTGAAGTACTAATAAATTGCAGGAAATTACCAAAATATTGAAAAGGTAATGAGTATATTTTATGTTGGTTTCCTGCTCCAAAAGTGATTATAATTGTAGAGTACCACATGTAAGTGAGTGATATTTACCATTGGGTCAATGCAAAACATCCTCGACAAGACTGCTTCTGGCAGCATGAATTCTCATCCAATGAAGTTGAAAATATATTGGGTCTCAAATGTCAGTATTTGAGGAATACATGGGATAAAACTTGGTACAAGTGGATGTAATATAAGTTATAATTGAAACAAAATATTTTTTGGTAATCAATATTTTAACTTCTGACGCTGAATAATTAGCTAAAAGCCCTGTGAGCATGTCAATTATGACCGCATGAGAATTCTCTTGATCTCATGCAGTCAATGTAATAAAATTGTACTTATATGATAGATTAGAATATGATCTAGTATTATGTTGCTTCATATGTCTTAGAACTCTTGCATTGCTGCCCTGTGCATTGCTAAGCAAGGATTTGCTGTGTCATTTTTTCAGACAGGATTCCAGGGAAATTTGGCTGCTGGCTAAGGTTCGAATCCAGCTCTTGTCTATACTTCTATGCCTATGTTGGACGGTAGTTTCAATCATGCTTTTCTTTATTGTGGTGTCCTCCATCTATCCTACTTAGCCTACCAATAGCGATGCAGACCGGACCAGCTTTAAGAGGGTGGTATGGAATTTACAAAAGTGGTCCGGTTCTAGTCCAGGGTGAGATGGTCCAATTTTGTAACTGGACCGGTCCAGAAGCGGATCATCTGCACTTCAAATATTCTGAAAATGAGGGTTCAAAAACCTATATGACTGACATGAAAATAATTGGAACTGCAATGGACTGGTCCGGTCTGGCACTGGTCCGGTCTGGCACTGGACCGGTCTGGCACTGAACCGGTCTGGCACTGGTCCGGTCTGGCACTGGTCCGGTCTGGCACTGGACCGGTCTGGCACTGGACCGGTCTGGCACTGAACCGGTCTGGCACTGGACCGGTCTGGCACTGGACCGGTCTGGCACTGGACTGGTCTGGCACTGGACCGGTCTGGCACTGGACTGGTCTGGCACTGGACTGGTCTGGCACTGGACTGGTCTGGCACTGGACCGGTCTGGCACTGGACTGGTCTGGCACTGGACCTGTCTGGCACTGGACCGGTCTGGCACTGGACCGGTCTGGCACTGGACTGGTCTGGCACTGGACCGGTCTGGCACTGGACTGGTCTGGCACTGGACTGGTCTGGCACTGGAATGGTCTGGCACTGGACCGGTCTGGCACTGAACCGGTCTGGCACTGGTCCGGTCTGGCACTGGTCCGGTCTGGCACTGGACCGGTCTGGCACTGGACCGGTCTGGCACTGAACCGGTCTGGCACTTAACCGCAGACTGGTTTGGTCCAAGGCAATCCGGTCTGCATCACTACCTGTAGGGTGTATAAATACAGGATGTAAAGCCCAAATCATCCATCTCACGCTGTCTTTAATTGACAAAATTCTTGTTTACTGCTAGGGTGTATGGTATTGTACATGATGTACATTTTTTCATGTTCTGAATTCCCCTAATTATCATGTTATCTGGAATTATGGGTTCATGTTGTATACTAGGTACCTCCTAGACCTTTATATAAATGCACAAGTACTCTTGTGTCGTATTTAAGATTTCTTATACTATTTAGAGGAGGTATGTGATTGATAAAAAATGTTTGTCGATCCTGATAACATCTAGATTGTGGGCTATAATATCCGTACTAAAATAAAATCGTGTGTTTACTTTGGTGTATACTAGTGCAGAGCATTCATTCTACCTGCTTAAGTTGAGGTGAACACTTGGAATTTTAAGCCTTTCCACATTAAAGGTATATTTTCTTCTTTTTTGCCCTGCTTATTTTAGTTTACCAACTTTTTTAAATATCTGAAACATAGGAATTAAATTTGTTTTATATTGTGTACAGTTTGATGGCGTGCCATTGTGAATACATGTACCTATAGGTATACCAAAGATTCTTTAATTGTGGACATTTGTGGTGTAGCCTATAAAGTAAAACCAGCAGGCTAAATTTGGTTTGAGCACAGACATGTTGATATAAATTCTTGTATTTTCCATGGTTGTAGTAATTAACTATAGTAAAATGCTGATTGTGGTTTTACTAATATATATATAACATTTTAATATCAAAGACAGTACTGATAGCAGAAGGAACGAGCACAGGTGCTTGCCTTCAAGTCATTACTCGTGTTTGCAAAACAACAGATAGATTACATTAACAAGGTCAGGGGCGTAGCCAAGGGGGGGGATATAGGGGTCAGAACCCCCCCCTTTGGCCCAAAACTAAAGTCACATTTACAAGACTTTTAAAAGTAAGTCCTCACAAGTGCCAAAAGTATGTGAACTTGATGCAAAAATACAATTCTAAAATTATATTTTTCATCACAAAAGTTTGTTCCATGGCTTTTCCTCGATGCCAGAACCATATTTACGGGGCAATGAGCGCGGATTTTACAAAAATTTGAAATATTTCTTTGACTCGTTCTTTTTAGATCTAACCTTTTTTTAACATAAATTTCATATGTCCAATTTTAGCGTAAAAAAGCGTATTGTGCAAGATGAGCCCTGTATAACAACTCTAATGGGTCAAGAATATAAATGGGAGGAATGTCTGCTGGTCAGCTTTGATGTAAATATATGGAAAATCAAGATTTTTGGGCCTGAAAATTGTTCTTCTGAAACGCCTTCTTTATTTTTGAAAATTATCTTTTAAATGTATGGTGTTTTCTTCTGAGAGACACTTTTTGCATTCCTTCACTTTACCAAAAGACCAACCATAACAGGTAGCATGTTTGCCAATTGGAGAATGTTGGTCATTTTAAACCCAGAAGTCTATGATAAAGTTTTAAAATCAATGGATTTAGATTCCAGAAAATCACTCCCTTGCATGTTGTACATGTATTTAGAATGGGGGCTGATGTATTTATAATGGACATAAATTTATGTTATTCGTATAGGAATCTCCAGTGCTGTCTCTGATTATGCTAACAACCCAGGGGCGTAGCCAGAAACCAGGTAAGGGGGGGGTTTTGTTCCAGGTGACCTTGATGAGGCCCGTAGGGCCGAAGCCCATTTCGACAGGGGGTTTTGGGGCCGCTTTAGGCCCCCAAAAGGCAACGGATTTTATGTTTCTGGATATTGATTCTGAGCAATTATAAGGCTATTATTCTTTCATGGAAGGTTAGTATAAAAAGCTAAAAATGCTGTTTTTTTTTAAACTTTCCTGTAAGTTGTCTCAAACTATTTGAGAATCCATCCTTACTCAGCATAATGGTCAGGATATGGCAAAAGTGTCCAACAATGTTTTTTTTAAAGTTTTGTTTTGTGCTTTTGGATTGGATTGGAATATTTGTCAAGTTGCAAGGGAGTTTGTGAATATAAACTCTCATCCTTGGGTTGTTAGCATAATCAGAGACAGCACTGGAGATTCCTATACGAATAACATAAATTTATGTCCATTATAAATACATCAGCCCCCATTCTAAATACATGTACAACATGCAAGGGAGTGATTTTCTGGAATCTAAATCCATTGATTTTAAAACTTTATCATAGACTTCTGGGTTTAAAATGACCAACATTCTCCAAAAATTCGGCAAACATGCTACCTGTTATGGTTGGTCTTTTGGTAAAGTGAAGGAATGCAAAAAGTGTCTCTCAGAAGAAAACACCATACATTTAAAAGACAATTTTCAAAAATAAAGAAGGCGTTTCAGAAGAACAATTTTCAGGCCCAAAAATCTTGATTTTCCATATATTTACATCAAAGCTGACCAGCAGACATTCCTCCCATTTATATTCTTGACCCATTAGAGTTGTTATACAGGGCTCATCTTGCAAAATACGCTTTTTTACGCTAAAATTGGACATATGAAATTTATGTTAAAAAAAGGTTAGATCTAAAAAGAACGAGTCAAAGAAATATGTCAAATTTTTGTAAAATCCGCGCTCATTGTACCGTAAATATGGGTCTGACATTGAGGAAAAGCCGTGGAACAAACTTTTGTGCTGAAAAATATAATTTTAGAATTGTATTTTTGCATCAAGTTCACATACTTTTGGCACTTGTGAGGACTTACCTTTAAAAGTCTGGTAAATGTGACTTTAGTTTTGGGCCAAAGGGGGGGTTCTGACCCCTATATCCCCCCCCTTGGCTACGCCCCTGTAACAACCCAAGGATGAGGGTTTATATTCACAAACTCCCTTGCAACTTGACAAATATTCCAATCCAATCCAAAAGCACAAAACAAAACTTTAAAAAACACATTATTGGACACTTTTGCCATATCCTGACCATTATGCTGAGTAAGGATGGATTCTCAAATAGTTTGAGACAACTTACAGGAAAGTTTAAAAAAAAACAGCATTTTTAGCTTTTTATACTAACCTTCCATGAAAGAATAATAGCCTTATAATTGCTCAGAATCAATATCCAGAAACATAAAATCCGTTGCCTTTTGGGGGCCTAAAGCGGCCCCAAAACCCCCTGTCGAAATGGGCTTCGGCCCTACGGGCCTCATCAAGGTCACCTGGAACAAAACCCCCCCCTTACCTGGTTTCTGGCTACGCCCCTGTTTACAAGGTATAGCACTCCACAGAAACTCACTTCTTGGGATCTTCTCACCCAAGGTGACTTAAAGTTGATGAGGTAGCCCTGAATGCATGTCACTGGTTTTGTGATTTAAAAATGCATTCTGTCATTTGTTTGTAGTTTTGCAGGCTCCAATTTACTTCAGTTGCTTTTGCTTTAAACCACAATTTAAAAAATATATATTTTGTTTATTGATTACCATAGAGAATCATCTGTGAAACCAGGGGAGAGTTAGCTAGGTTGTAGCATGCTGACCTGCCAATCATTTCACATCATTGTTGTGTCTTCCTGTCCTAATTGGCCTACCAACTGCATAAAACAGGACATGAAGCCCCAATCACCCTTTCTAAGATTAGTCAATATGCACTTCGTTATTGTTTCAAAAAGACAAAACGAAATGTTTTAAAATATAAAGGTACAGTTTCAGTTTCCAAATCATTGTGCACAGTCAGTTGAAATGTAAAAAATGTTCTTGTCCTCGTTGAACACTGTTGAAGTCCAAAATCCAATAGGACAGTGTGTTACTTTATTTGAATTTCACCAAAGAAAGATGTATATGTCTTTACAACACAGTATGAAATATATGTCTTTGCATACAATGAGTGTTTATATATAGCTCATATATTGAAGAAATTTCAATGGGAAAAAATCTTGCTTGTTTACAAAATTCAATCTGAGATATATATATGATGTTTTGAGCTTGTATAGTTCATGTAACATGTGTGAAGGCAAGAACATGCATTGACAGGTAAATTGAGAATTTTGATAATACACTTTTATATTGAGGTTGTTGTATGTCAGTTAATGTTAGAAGTCATGATTTCTGTGTCAGCAAAACATGTTGTAAGATGACACATATCGTATGCATGTATAGGCCTATAATGTTGTGCCCTTTCAATAATGTTAATTTTCCTACTATATCCACTCCTACAGTGTTTGCTGTTTTGAGCCCACAACTCCCAGTCTGGGAGTGTGGTAGCTCAGTGATAGTGTGCTTGGCGGCCAATCGCTGGGTCCTGGGTTCGAATCCAGCTCTTGCGGAGTCACCGGGCACAATGTTGGATGGCTGTTCTAATCATCCTTCGCCTCATCGCCGTGTCCTTCTCCTGTCCTAATTATCCTATGATGCGCATAAATACAGGACATAAAGCCCCAGTGCAGTCATCCATCAATCGACTAGCCTACTGGCCTGTTCAACCCATGTTAGACGGCTGTTTCATTCTGTGTCAAGACTGCATCTTCCTCGTTGCCATGGTCCCTGCATGTCCTGCTAAGTCTGTGCATAAATGAAGGACATAAAGCCCAACCATCTATTTGTTTTAAGTGTTTTGTTGTAATACATGAGCCATGTGTGATATTTCTGTCTGTCTATTTGTCTCTTTAAATATATCTATGTACCCTATTTGCTAGATTCTATACATTCCAATATTACAGTTCTGTATCTCATTCCACTGCACTGCAGTATCTTGTGTTCTTGTAATGTAGGAGTCCAATCTTCTTAATTACACGTATAAACTGTTAGGGCACCTATATAAAACCGTTTTCATTTGTTCTCCTGGAATGTGCTTTGTTATTCGATGTTTGATAGATCATAATAGCGATATTTAAGATATCTCAAATCAAGATTCTTCCAGACAATAGCAGTCCAATGCACAGTTTCTTTGTACCATTGTCACTGATATAATTGTTCCCAAATGTTTCTATGTACAATGACATCTAGTTTAATATGGTGCCCCCATTTCTAAGCACATTTAATACCATTTTTACCTGACCAACAAAAAATGGTCTGTTTCAATGCTCTAGGCTACTCAATTTATCATTATCCATCATCCTTCAATGGAGGATTTATTTATTTAGATTTTTTGTATGACCTTTTTTAATTTTTGCTAGTGGTTTAATTTCAATATTTTTTCTTTCCTGTTTAATTTTCAATATTTCAAGTGGGCTTTGCACACACTTCCTTATTTAGCATTTGTTGAGAGGACAAATTCGGTTGCCATAGTTACAGGTACAATACATTGTCATGGGACAATAATTAAGAGAAAAATTAATATTGGTTTTGAAAAGCATTTGAAGGATTAGAAAATAAAATAATATTGACACACACACTTAGGAGCAAATTAGAAATTGGTAACAGCATGTGGGACACTATGTGTTCAGAGACTGGAGGGTACATTTATAAATGGAACAGGATGGATTACAATATGATATAAGAGCATATCTCGAACATTTATAAAAGGGTAGCAGTAGATGGTGTAGGGTACAATACAACTGATGTTACATATTTTTTCTATTTAACTAATTTTAAAATTGTTGAAACTTCCATAAAAAAATATTTTATGCTTGAGTCCTTATTTCATTGTCCATTAAATTGTAGGCCTATACACATACAATATGTAATGATATATATTCGGAATTGGGAAGTTACACCCAGAGAATCTACTGCTGAAGTGGGAAGTTTATGCCTTTGACAAAAATAGAAGTTAAGAAATAATTATTCCTGAATCTAATTAAATAGGCCTACATAGTATTTTATCAGCTTTTACTTATGTTCTTGATAGACAATACTACTGTAGACTTCTTCAAGTGAGATCCTTTATTGAAAAATGCATCAAATCACTTATGGGTAAATATTAGAAAATACTTTCCTCAACAGAATCTGATAGATGCACATACTTCATTTCTGTCTTTTCTTCATCTTTTTCAGCTGCCAATGAAGATGGATTAAAACCATTTCACTGAGTGGATGTACCTGGATGGTAAACACCTAAATGTAAAGGAACTACTAACAAGTGTTATATTATAATAATTACCAGGATTGTCAATCTTCCTTCATAATTTCCAATTTACGGAATAATACAAAAGCATTTGGATTTCCACAGTGTCGAAAATTCAACAGAGGACTTCGTCTCAGCCAAACCTTTATATCGCTACACCAGGAGGCAATTCAAGACGGATAATAATTTCCTGAATTTTTTAGAACCAGGCTCTTATAGCTAATATTTATCAAAATGTCGGATACATCATCTGAACCCCCAATGGATCCTCGGGAATCGATGGACCGTGTAATTATCGACGCCATTGCTGTAGGAACAGCAGCGTTGCGGACGCACGATGACTCGTTTGGAGGCGCCACCGGTATCGATGATTATGACCAGTCGGTGGCGCTGCGGAGGGTAGTCAGTGTTGTTAGTCAAGATCCAGAAAATAAGGTAACTCAATGTTCCAGGTCTCTTTGTGTCTATTTTATATTGATTTACTGTTATTACCAAGAAATAAATCGGATGATGAATGATATTGATATGGCCGGAATTTTCTGGATCTTCCCAGGGCTGCCTATTTCACTGCTGATAGCAAAATATTGTAAGATCAAAGTTAATTGTCCAATAGTAATGATCTTTGCTTCAAGAGCTCTCCAGTCATATGTATAAATAATGAATGTCAAGTTGTCAACTTTGGCCAATATTTTAAATATATAAACAGTTCAGCAAAAATAAGTCCCCCTTTATTAAAACGTGAATATCTCGACTTCTATTTTTGTGAGAGTTGGCCTGTTTGTAGGACTGCATATTTGTCAGTGTGTGTGTGTGTACAAGTATTTGTAGCTTTATTACATAATTTTTGTTTGAGCCAGCAGACCCCAAGTGCACCAACCCCTATTTTCGAAAATTTGAAGTTTTGGCTTTTCCAAAAAATATTTACCAAAAGGTGTTTAAACTCCACTCTACAATCTACATTGTAATTATTTGGTATTGCAATGAGGAACCTAAACTGTAAAACTGTTATAAAAGAAGTCCTTACTTGTTTTCTAAATACCCCGAGTGCCCCATCCCCTATTTTCGAAAATTTGAAGTTTTGGCTTTTCCAAAAAATATTTACCAAAAGGTGTTTAAACTCCACTCTACAATCTACATTGTAATTATTTGGTATTGCAATGAGGAACCTAAACTGTAAAACTGTTACAAAAGAAGTCCTTACTTGTCTTCTAAATAATTATGATTGAGAAACAAATATTCTCCAGAAACATGATGAAGTTCATCCAGCAGGTGGCTCCCTCGATTGGTAAAATTGTTCATATTAATTGGAAAAAACGGGGATTTTTGAAAACAGTGGTAGGCTCACTCGGAGGCTGCTGGCTCAGCCAGGAATAATCGCAATGAGCTATTAATACACACAAGTACATGTAAGGTCGATATGCTGGTCTTATACCATTCGACACCTCTGTCAGCCAATCACGAGCCAGTATTTCACTGCAATAAAACCCATATTCTTTGTTGTCCAGTTATCCTCCCATGGGAGAATAATAAGTGAAGCTGTGAAAAAAACACTGCAACAAATGACAACTTTCAGCTTTGTCTTATGGTATAAGCCGGTTATTCACCGCAGGATCGGCAATATGTGTTTATCACAGCTCGGGCTAACGCCCTCGCTGGATAAATCACATATTGCCTCTCCCTAGGTGAATAACCTATACTAATATGCTGGGCTATAATTCAGCCAACTGTCATAAAAATCAGCAATGGAATCTTTTGAGATATTCAAGTTTATCCAAAGGGGGACTTATTTTTGTTGAACTGTTTATAATTTATTATGTTTTTCAAATGAATCACCTTTGTCTTGTTTCCTTTTTTCAGATCTCAAAAACTAAGAACAAATATGTCGTCCAGAGAAGTTATGGAGTCACCTCATTCATATACTTAGCAAATGGCCACAAATAATATTTCCATTTAAATACCTTCCATGTTATTATCGTATTTATCTACTTTTAATAATAATCATATATATGATTGTTGCATTGTTGAGATAGGCTGTTTAGTGACTTCTCTGTAAAAAAAAAAAGGCTCTTGTCATTAACAGCTAGTTCTCTAGCTGTTATCAGTCTTATGTAAATACAATGTCTAAAGGCCTACTATGGTTATTTAGTGAGCTACATAATTATGTGAAATATAGCTATAATGTATTCAGATATAGGTTTATTATACAGAATAATAATTATGTCATATATTGTTATCTAACACCAATTTAGTCCCTTACTAAGTCTAATATAAAGCATTATGTGATATATGTATTGATTTTTATTCCAATTTAATTATTACTAAATCTATCAATCTGTGCTTTGCTTTCTCTTTAGCTTGTACATAATCTGGCGTTCATGAATTTCTGTTTATGAGATTAACAATGGATTATCTTTGCCAAGTTCAAGTTTGATTATGTTCCATGCCAAATGTGTCATTTCCATTAATTACTGTGGGGTAAATCGGGCCCCGGGGCGAATGTGGGACCAAGAGATTAAAAGCGCTGGAAAGTAAAAATACAAATGATTAGGGTTACAGCTTTGGACTATTTCGACAATTAAAAAAATTGATTTAATTTGTCTTTGTTTAGTTTGTCACAGTTGGTACAATTTACTGTAACTGCTAATGGGCAGGATTTTTCCCCCTTCCAAATGGGCTAGATTTGCCCATCACCTAAGTTAGAAAATAATGTATACTATTGGAATTTTTGAATTCATTGCAATAATGAATATGTGGTTGAATTGTTTATTTGTTGAGAATTATCAGATGATGGGTGTTATAGAGCTTCATTCACTTATTGAAATCGGAGGCTTTAACTTATTCAAGACTATGCGTTATAATAGTTTGACGTTTTCGACTAATTTTTAGCCTGGCTCACCAGGCTAATTCAGGTGTAATGGTCTGAAAATATTGTCTGTCAACTCTACTGTTCAATAACTACATGTTCAATATATCTGTTTTTGTGTTTTATTGGTTTGTTAGGGTAGCTAGATGTATGGAAATTACTTTTTTTTTCAATTTCAAAAATTTTTTTTTCCCCAAATTTTTTTTTCTCCAAGATTTAAAAAAAAAAAAAAAAAAATTCAATTTTTTTTCAATTACACTAATTTTTTTTTTTTTCAAAAAGAGGAAATCGGGCAACTTCTGTTTTTCAAAATTTAAACATTTTTTGCTCCAAGATTTAAAATTTTTTTTCCTAAATTAAAAAAAAGAAAAAAATTGTTTTCCTAGATTAAAAAAAAAATTTTTTTGTTCCAAATTTTTTTCAATTTCGCCAATATTTTCAAAGGAGGAAATTGGGCGACTTCAAGATTTTAAAAAATCGTACACATTCTTTTCGTGGTTATTTGGATATTATTTTGTACATTGAACAACTACAATAACAACACTTCACTTGCCGCAATTCAGAACCACCTTTCTCTGCCATTTCCAAAAAAGTAGACTTAACTATTTCACCAGCATTGCTACATATTTTGCCGTCATCACTGCCACATATTTTGCCGTCATCACTGCCACTTGAGCCAGGCCTTGAATCCGCGGATTCTTGTAAAATATGTTCACATAGATAACCGATTTAGGTCACAAGTAAATTGCGTATATTCTTTATTAAACATAATAATGAGCATTAAATTTGAAGAATTTTCATAAAGGTTTGACACTACTGTAAAGACATACGATTATATGTAAAGCCGTTAGTAAATAATTGTAATAATTATATGTAAAGCCATGAAAGCTGAACTTTATCATCCTCTGTAAGAATTTACCTGTTCTATTATTAAATGATCTTCCCATGGTATACACCAAATGAAATGAAATGCAACAAAACTGTGTTGGTTTTATTGTGTTTATTAACAATTTAATAAAATGTGCAAAATATCTATATATATATAATCATAACTAACAAACAATGATAAATAATACTAAATAATGATATATTATTTACAATAAAAGTGTGATATATTACATCTTGCGCTGTGTAAAATGCAAAATAATACTTCTCAAAGCTACAATAGCACCAATGCTGAATATAACCATTATTGTATACCTTTTTACAATATCATACTACATACTTTGGATAAGTTTCAATAAAATGTGCTTGTCCTTATTTACAACTCGTGATTAATTGTATAATCTGGCACATGTAAATAGTTAAATCGTAACACTGTCATTTTGAAATCAATCAGCCTATGATCAACCTGTAATCAGTCCTGTAGGCCTACACTGAGCACCAGGTTATATTGATTTTGTTCTGTGATCGATATTTCAAGGTTTTCCTGGTTTGGAAGAGAGAGCAACTTGAATTTCCATTCTCTAAATCTGTCTGCAAGTTGAAGTCTGTTTCATTGCTATTGCTTTTTTCTAGCCTTAGCAGAACAAAATATGCTGGCTTATGTTGCCACCTAGTCCTAGTGTGCAATTCCGCGAGCTCCAGTGAGCTGTTAACAGAACAGAGTTTGAGGAACTCCAACAACTTTTGTCTGGAAGAAACCAAGACTGCTTCTGAATCTGCTGATGGCCTTGTCTACTTCCTCAAGAGAATGCAATTGCCGAGTCTGACTCGGGTTTACCTCAATGTGGAATAGAAACTTTGTGAATATACAATTGGAACTATTTCTTGGGAGCAATTATTAGACAAAAGGGCAGAAATTCATTTGAAAATATCTATGAATAACAATTATTCAACGAAAAACAATGGCTGGTCAATAACCTCAATTTAAAATAGAATTGATGCTTGTGAGAATTTCCTGTCACAAGGTATACCCATTGACATTGTTCATGTAAACGTTTTTTTTTACCTATTTGTGAAAATGTCTGTTTATAAACATGGTAAAGGATTGTATTCTGAATAAATCAGCACATAACATCGTTCCTTAATTTTCTTAGTCTCAGTTTCCGCATGCGCCTCAGCAACATTTCCCAATGGCAGTTTCTCTTTCGGGACAGACACCGAGACATCAGGTCAGAAATTCTTTGCTGGAATTTCACCAGTTTACCTGAAAAGAAAAAAACACAATTGCAACTGAATGACATTATATAGTATAGTGGGTTGAGTATAATAGGTTGCTCCTAAGTACTTGGCTTGGGGACCAGCCCTTTAGCTCAACTGGTTTGATAGCAGACTTTTAAGGGAAATGTGTTATATGGTGCATCGGCCTGAGGCTGACTCAGAGGTAGCCGGTTCGAATCCCGCTCGTAGTGGCAGGTGGCATTGAGGTGAGATTGTTAACTGGAGTGTGTCAAAAATCTCAGGGAAGTTAGGGGTATAGTATAGTGGGTTGGATATAATAGGTTGCTCCTAAGCACTTGGCTTGGGGGCTTGCCCTTTACCTCAATTGCTTAGACACTGGAATTTTAAGGGGAATGTGTTATAATTATACCAACAAACTCGGGGATTACATATGCGCATGATACCATAATCACTGTGTACCGTGTGTTCTCTATGCGAAGTGACTTAGTCAATCATATCTTAAATTTTGATTATAAACCATTAGACAACCTGACGTGAAATTACAAGCATTAAATATTCAACAATCAAAAAATTTGGGGATTTTAGTAAAAAATGCACCATAGTTTACTAAAACTGCCTAATCTCCCAGAAAATTAAACTGATTCCAAAAAAATTATGTGCATTACTTGTACTATAAGACAGCATACTGGCTGTAATGCAAAGTTTGTTGTTTGCTCTATATATGAGAGCTAGCAAAATATAAACAAAAGAATCCTTAATTAGGTCACCTGGTGAGTACACAGTGTAATACCATAACATTATAGGCGTATGTAACTCAAAATGTGGGACTGGACAAGTATGAGGGCCATTCAGAAAGTTCACGGCTTTTTTACCTTCAGCGAACGAAGTTCGAAGAAGGTATTGTTATCACTTTGGTCAAAAGTTGTCCGTCCGCCGGGCGGGCGTCCGGGCGGTCGGGCGGCGGGCGGATAGATAGTTTCCGGGCCAGTACTCAGCCCCTATTGGATGTACATGGATGAAATTTGGTACACATGTAGCCTGTATGGCCTAGTTGTGCCTTTTGATGGTCTGATTGATGGAACTTTTGTAATTTTTGAAATATTGAGAAAAATAAAAAAAAAATATTTTTTTCGTTTCCGGGCTAGGACTCCGCCCGTATTGCATGCACACGGATGAAATTTGGTACAAATGTAGCCTGTATGGTCTAGTTGTGCCTTTTGATGGTCTCCTGGATGGAAATTTTGTACTTTTTGAAATATTGACAAAAATATTAAAAACTTTTTTTTTTCATTTCCGGGCTAGGACTCAGACCCTGTTACATGTACATGGATCAAATTTTTCACACATGTAGCCTATATGGTCTAGTTGTGCCTTTTCATGGTCTGATTGATTGATATTCTATACTTTTTGAAATATTGAGAAAAATTAATTAATTTTTTTTTTTCATTTTGGGCCAAAACTTGGTCACAATTGCAGGTACATGGATGAAATATGTTACACATGTCACCTATATGATATATTTGTGTCTTTTGTGGGTGTGATTCATGGATATTCTATACATCTTGAAATGTTGACAAGAAATATTAAAATTATTATTTTTTGTTTCCAGGCCAAAACTTGGCCATCATTGTATGTCCATAGATCAAAGTTTATATACATTCCCTATATAGTATTTTAATGCCCTTTGTTGGTCTGCTTCATAGTTACTCTTCATGCTTTTTGAAACATTCTGACCCATACCTCACAACTAATTCCTTGTTTATTCATGAAACTGGTTCATATTATGTGTATATTGCTCTAGTAAGGTCTTTCCATCGTTCCACATACCGTGGCATGCAGTCGGGTATATGGCGGGTCATATAGCTAATTTCAGACCAAGATCAGGCCACTATTGCAAATATAACATGCAATGTGGTTCACATCTTTTTACCTTCAGCGAACGAAGTTCGAAGAAGGTATTGTTATCACTTTGGTAAAATGTTGTCCGTCCGTCGGGCGGTCGGGCGGCGGGCGGATAGATAGTTTCCGGGCCAGAACTCGGGCCCTATTGCATGTACATAGATAAAATTTGGTACACATATAGCCCATATGGTCTGGTTGTGCCTTTTGATGGTCTGATTGATGGATAATCCATACTTTTTGAAACATTAAACAAAAAGATAAAAAATTATTTTTTTCGTTTCCGGATCAAGACTCGGTCACTATCGCATGTACAAAGATGAAATTTGGTACACTTACAGCCTATGTGGTCCAATTGTGCCTTTGGATGGTCTGATTGATGGGTATTCTATAGTTTTTGAAATATTGGGAAAATATAATAAAAACAATTTTTTTTCATTTCTGGCCCAAAACCTGCCCAGTATTGCATGTACATGGATGGCATTTCATACACATATCACCTATATGATGCTGTTGTGCCTTTTGATGGTGTGATTCATGGTCATTCTATACTTTTTGAAATATTGACAAAATATATTGCAAATTATAATTTTTGGTTTCTGGTCCAAAACTTAGCCTCTCTTGGATGTACCTTGACAAAAATTCATCCACATATTGCCTATAAAGATTTTTCACTGGTCTCATTGATAGGTAGTTTTAACACATTTTAAATATTTAGAAAAAATTTGAAAAATATAAATTAATATACTTCTTGGTTTTCGACCCACAGCTCATAACCTATTCCCTGTACATGTATGAAACTGCAACATAATATGTGTAAATTTGTCTAGTTCAGCCTTTCCATGGTTTTACATACCCTGGCAAGCAGGCGGGCAGATCGTAGGGCAGCGGGTATATAGATAATTTCAGGCTAAAATTTGGCCACGATTGCATTATACCAATTTTGTCAACATCGCTTTTATGACTTTACAGATGTCTTTCGCTGAAGGTTTGCTGCTGCGCAGCCTATGTTTTTATATGGACACTTATTTTCAATCTAGAACAATGAATTTTTTACAGGATAAAATTCAGCAGTTTTGGAATGGGTTTCCAAAATTTTGGAACATTTGGACATTTTTAAGTCATTCTGTGGTTGCCATGGAAGCAGAAAGTTTGGCTAAGTGGAGCAGGTAGTACCGACTCCCGAGATCAAGAAAATCAATGAATTGCGGCTGAGAAAGACTTCTCTCTGTCACTTGTATTAGTAAGATCACAGGCAGTGTTCACATGCCTTGCCCTTATTCTGTTATATTATACCAAGGTGTATTGCTCAAGCTCCCCCTATGGGAAAATGACAGTTGTCGTGTGCGGACATATTTGCGGAAGTTGCCATAAATAGTATTCTTGGGATGTCCCATGGCCACCAGGCCTGTTTTGTGGTGGCTTGGAAACAGGCTATAGAATGCTCACCAAAGGGCAGACTGAGGTTCCAATTTAATCAAGAGATGGCTCTGTGGTCTCCTAAATTCTGATTGGCTGTCAAAGGGAATTCCCTTGTGATGTATGCTGATATGGGTGCACACATAGGTAAGATTGGCCAAACAAGGTTTAATGCGAGTCTAAATGCAGTGTAGTGGGTGAAAATCATCTCTAAGTGTAGCTGAGAGACTATTATCTCGCAGAACCAACAAGAATGTTGTGAAAGGCTGCTCCTTGAGCAATTTTAATCAATTTTCTATATTTGCACTCCACCAGGCGGCACTTGAGCCATACACCTTCCTCTCTATCTCTAGAACAGCTAAGCTATTGTGATCATTGCGCCTGTGGTAAGATTCACAATATTTGACACAAAAAAAATGATATTAGCTCCTAAATATACTTCCAAGGATACCAAATGTTTGTATAAATATTCTTAATTATGGATTACTCAGTATGGACAAGAGCCAAGTGAAAGACCTCCATAAGGTCTGTATGTGATAAAATGTTGGCAGAGTATATCAAACATGCTTTTGTATCCTTTCGGTCTTGTCTGCAGGGAGCTAGGGACCGTTCAGAATTTATGACTGGGGGGGGGGGTTGGGAGTTTTGCTGGAACTTTTCGTCAAATATTGATACCCCCCCCCCCCTTGAGTTTCATGCGGCTTTTTAGTACCCCACCCTTAGGTTTCACGTGTATTTTTAGTACTCCCCCCTCGACATACAAAGCAATACACACATATATAATGTTATACACAGCCACGCGTACTGATTTGCCTCATTTCGTGGACTTTTGCGCGTAAAAAGTCCAAATAAAATGAGTTTATGCGTGTTTTTTTAACATATTTTCTATGTTAAAATTTCTTACCCCCCTGGAAGTGTTGTCAAAAATTAATACTCCCCCCCTTGAAACACGTGTGAAAAGTTAGTACCCCCTCGGCCAAAACTCCCACCCCCCCCCCCCTTATGACAGCAAAGTGTACCAATATTGTGTTATTTTACTGTTCTGATATTGTTGCTCATATAGCCTAAAACCAGTTTCTGCTGACCATTGACGCTTGTCATAAAATGCACTGTTGCAAAAGTCAAATTTGCTGACTGTCCTCTTTTTCTGTAGACACCCTGTATATATGATTTGGGGTCAATGATGTTGCATGGTGCGCACTTTTTGAGTTCCTGCAGCCAGCAACTGGAAGTCAGGAAAGCAGGCAGGCCAAAAGCTGGCATTGCCATAACAATTGACCAAGCCCCACCACCAGTACTATACTAGATGGTCAGGAGCTGCAGGTTGTGAATTTAACTGCAGTTGGACTGACAGGATACACACAGGTAAGTACGCATCCCAATACACACTCCAAAAGATCTCGGGACAAAAGTGGTTTTTTAGATTCAAAATGGTTTTTGGAAAAACCAAGTTTCAATGCAAAAAACAGTTGGACTGACAGGATACACACAGGTAAGTGCACATCCCAATACACACTCTAAAAGACGTCGGGACAAAATTGGTTTTTTAGATTCAAAATGGTTTTTTGAAAAACCAAGTTTCAATGCAAAAAACCAACATGGATTTTTTTTAAAAATAACTTCAGGTGGTCTTGCTGAGCAGTCAGAGCAAATTACGACACTTCATGTGGTCTTGATGAGCAGTCAGAGTAAATATCAACACTTCATGTGGTCTTGCTGAGCAGTCAGAGCAAATTACAACACTTCATGTGGTCTTGCTGAGCAGTCAGAGCAAATATCAACACTTCATGTGGTCTTGCTGAGCAGTCAGAGCAAATATCGACACTTCAGGTGGTCTTGCTGAGCAGTCAGAGCAAATATCGACACTTCAGGTGGTCTTGCTGAGCAGTCAGAGCAAATATCGACACTTCAGGTGGTCTTGCTGAGCAGTCAGAGCAAATATCAACATTGCCTGTGGTGTTGCTGAGTAGTCAGAGCAAATATTGACATTTCAGGTGGTCTTGCTGAGCAGTCAGAGCAAATATTGACTCTTCAGGTGGTCTTGCTGAGCAGTCAGAGCAAATTCTCACACTTTTAAGATATTTTTACAAAAAAATGAGATGAGTGCCTAAACTTCCTATAACTCGAGCATTGTTTTCACTCATCCTTAACCATTCTTCACAAAAAGATGCAAATGTAGTAATCTGGATAGGAAAGACCATCTCATCTTTAAGTTTATATCTAATTAGAGGTAATGTTATAGAAACAATTGCCCAATCCCAGACACTCTTAATTTTCTTTTTAAAAATTGGTCCCATTGTGGACACTCATTACTTCCTTTATTTGACAGTTATTAGAGAAAATGTACAAGTGGTTCGATCATTTACATTTTAGAGTGATAAAGAATTTGTGACATGTCCATTTAGCAATATAATGCTAGTCCAATCGAGGACATGTGAATCTGCTCTACAAAAATATGAGGTTAAGGCCACAGTATATTAGCCAATAAACTGTGACCCGGGCACTACAAAATGCTTATAATATATTGATTAAAACTCGAGTCTAATGTGTTTTTAACTTGTAATTTCAGAGAATTGAAAAAAATTGGCTGAGGAAGGTGTGCAAGAGGTGCAAGAAATCAAGATGGGGTCGTCTCATCTTCACACAGCTGTGGCGCTAGTCTTGGTGATGGTCGCAGCAGCAACTGAAATCGAATCTGATTCTGAATCCAAGATACGCTGTCCGGAGCAGTTCGTTGTGTGCGATTGCGTTGTCGAAGAAGAACATGGAGGAGAAACGTTGACAATAGAGATAGACTGCTCGGAGAAAAATCTAACCAAAGTCCCGGACTGGTCCTTATTCTACGATCTACCAATCACCAGGATTGATCTCTCTTGGAATCACATCACAGAAATTACCGATGATGTTTTTGCAAACCTTAAATTTGCTCCCCCAGTTGAAAATACATGGATCCCTCGCTTGGACATCAATAACAATCCTCTAGTCAACATCGCCCCTAATGCATTCAGAGGTATGAAAGCGGAGGGGCTGTTGCTGCACATTGAAAAGTCAAAGCTTGACTGCTTCCCCTCCAGTGCACTCGGATCGATCCAGAACTTAACAGATTTGTTCTTCATGTACAGCAAAGTCACTTTCATTCCTGATGGTTCTTTTGAAAACATGAAGAAGTTGAGACGTGTGGACCTGAGCGGCAACAAACTCGGCCGCTTGAGGAAAGGTCTTTTTCGAGGGAGGGAAACGACACTTAAATCTGTCTATCTCAATGACATGAACCTCACAGAGTTCCCTTCAATCGCTTTACAAGACCTAGAGAAGTTACAGGAGGTTAGGCTTAACCACAATTCTATTCGAACCTTGCCAGACTTCATTTTCATGAACTTCAAATCGCGTGAAGTGTTTGAGCTTTTCCTTCGCTACAACAACCTCTCCAACATTTCGAGCATGGCGTTCAGCAGAAGCAATCTTCGCTTGTATAGGACTTATTTGGACCACAATAACATCACAAGCGTTGAATTTCTCACAAACCCTTGCGCATTGACCTTCTACACGTACGGGTTTGTGACGCTCGAGCACAACCCTATAGTTTGTGACTGCACGATTTACAGCGTTCTCAAGGCTGGCTTCTACAGCCTCCATGGCCGTTGCGTGTCTCCTCCAAAGCTGGCCAACATTCCTTGGATTTCCAAAGACTACGACATGATTGCTCGCAGAGATTGCAATCCTCACAAGGTCAAGACCTGGGACTTGCAGTGTCTGCACATACCGAGGTGGACTTGGTCATAGGGAAACCAGGGTAATTCCCTGTGGGTCGATGCGCCTGCATTGGCTGATTGGCCTAGGGAAAAAAGTTGGGAAAAACCGAACAGAAAAATTCTTTTAAAAAAATGAATTCTGTCTTTTTTGTTTCAAAATATATGGGCAATTTTCTGTCTTTAGCAAAAATGCCTAGTTAGATGGACTTAGTGTGCAAGATATAAACCTCCCCACTATCAGATTCTGTATTATAATTTAACGCGATGAACTGAAATTCAAATTTGATTGTAGTGAAATAGCAGATATATAATTATGTTGAAATGTTTAGCTTACAAATTATGTCAAAATAGGGGTATCTGAAAATATAATATGGGTATCTGAATATTCAAATTCCATAAATTTGGCAACATCTGATTTCCTGTTCTATGATTTTAATGAATTAAAGTTTTGCAACATAAAAACTCTTGAGCTTGAAGTCTATGCAACATAAAAACTCCCTAAAAATTGACACATTTGCATGCTACACAATATTCCGTGTCCAAAATTCTGAAATTTCCGAAGTTAAAAAGTACTATTGAAGAATTTTTAACAAAAGGGCCCTGTGAAATTGCATTAAGTCAGCTGAAGTTTGTTGAAGTCAAGTGAAGCCAGAGTTTAACAACTTATAGATGAGCGGCCAGAGGCCTATTTTTGAAAATTTCGTGACACCGAGAGCCAGATGGGCTTATGATAGCTCGTTTGAAAGGTAAGAACCTGTAGTTTCTGGCTATGATACCCTTTTTTATGAAAGCTGGTGCACAATTTAGATATATGGTTACCAAGGTAACCGTTCAATGAAAAAAACCAACAATTCATAAATTTGCACTTTCATTCACTGTGCTTCTGCATTTTGATGGATCTTATTCATATCTTGCACAAATGTGTACTCATGTAAGCGCCACACATTTTAGGCATTTTGGAAATCCCACCATTTTTTATATTTCTATGGCAACCAATTAATATTTCAAAAAAGTTTAAAAAAGCTGTAAAGGCTTTATATCAATGGCAGTTTGACATTTTTTACAACAGAAATTCGTGATTTTTACATATGAATACAAGGTTCTATGTCCAAACTGTATTATGTGTAAATTTTGTGAAGTTATTGTGAGCGAAGTGGTTTCTATGGCCGTTTTTTCAAATGATGCCAAAAACTTAGAAAGTGGTTAAAATGTACACATTTGTTCACTGTGTCTCTAGATATTGACACATTTTGTTCAAATTTTGTACAGATGTGTATTTATGCAGGAGTCATACAGATTTGCTATTTTGGAAATAAAAACATATATTTGGTGTCCATGGCAACCAAATAATTCTCAAAATTATTTTGAAAAACACTCTGTTTAGACCCTAGCTGTATCTACCAGTCATCTTGACAGCTGTAGTTAATGATTTTGTTTTTACATACATGTATATGTCTTATGGGTAGGCCAATAAACCTTCTTTTAGACAAGAAAATTGGATAGTTGATAAGACAGTTTATAGAAACCATGGCAATGACAAATGCCTGGTTAGACATAAAGGATCCTCAAATGGCATTTTGCTACATGTATCATGCATTCTGTGTCCAACAGTGAGCGGAATTGCATGTGACATCACCACAATAGCATAGATGGTTTCAAAGATATTGCAATTAACATTTTCTTCTGTTCCAAGGGGAGAAGGGGTAAATATAGCTCCTAATATTCTAGTCTGTGGTGGAGGTTGGAATGAGACCAATGTCAAGTTGATCGGCCAAAGGTCCTTTTCTGAGAAGTTTATGACACCGAGAACCAGCCGGGCTTATGATGGCTCGATGTGACCAGGACATTCTGAAGTTTTTAGAAGTAGTTATCTCTTTCTTGAAAACTGGTGCACGACTTCGCAGTTTAGTTACCATGGTAACTTTTTGATAATAAATTGAAATACTCAGAAAATACACATTTTACTGCATAGTGCCTAGACAGTTTTCGTGATTTTTCTTCTAATTTGGTACATAAAGTCTCTGGTGAGGAATTTATAGTTACGTTATCAAAAAATACTTTGTCAGAAACTAAAATTTAATTTTTGAACCATAGTAACCTCTTGTAAATAAATATACAGTCAGTTATACTCTGATGGTCTGAATGTTGACCATTAGACCAAACAAATAGAGCAGTTTTAACACTTGAACCATGGAAAAACCATTCTGACAACTCTGCAAGACAAGTATGATCATATGATCGAGTTTCATTGTTGTCATGGTAACCAAATGATTCAAAATTTTACTCTTCAATCTACTCAAAAAGTTAATTTTTGTTCTAAATAAGGGCCAAAATCGTTTTGCTTGATCGAATGACACATCTGCTGTTCGTTACATCAATGTCACAACAAGTTTATTTTGGACTAATAAGAGCGATTGTAAATTTTCACCAAAATATCATAATATTGTTGCCATGGAGAGTTTAAAAGGTGAAATTTTTGCTATTTCCTTACAGAATTTTTCTAACAACTTTGCAGATCATCCTATTCACTGATCTCTTTCAAACTTAGCATTTAGTCTCAACTATGATTTGACTTGAGTATAATAATTTTGGGCTTCAACATGCCTAAAAAAATATAAATTACAAACGTGATGTAACCTTTTTCTTCTTCTGCTTGATATGTTCCACCTTTTCTGAGTGGAAGGTTGGTACTTCCATACCACAAATTGCGGACAGCAATCTCCCATAACAAATAAGAAGGGGAGCAGGGGGTCATTGCCCCTCCTCTGCTGGGGATTGAGACCCCTGTCAAGGGGGCAGCGACCTGTACCAAGGCAGCAGTCTGCCAGTTACCCCTATAATAGGGGCAATGATCCCATACCAAGGGGGCCAGCATGAGCCCCTACTTAGGGGGCCAGCAAGATATATTGGATACTTGGATACATTTTGATAGATAGATAAATAGCTGACACATTCCGCTTTATGTTAAAGGTTCAGTGGCATTCCTATGGAGGACAGGTGGGCATTTGCCCCCCATATTGGACCTGTACCCCCAAGGTGCCCCTCATTTGAACTTTCCAACTCTGGCTAAAATATACAATAAGTATAGTGGGTGCCCCCCCCCAGAGAATCGCATGCCCCCCCCCTGCCACCCCACTCAAGACCCCCAGTTATGCCACTGGGAAGGTTGCATTGTTTGGCCAACGGGGCTCTGTACCTACCCTAATTTTTCAGACCTTCGAAGGAATTTTGATGTCAACTTAGGCATACAATGCTTATGCTACTACATTTTGTTCGGCGGAGAGAGTAAGCATCTCCCCTGGTTTCTACACCTGTGTTGGCATTTTTCATTTCATCAGTGAGCAATTACAAGAGGTTAGACTGAATAAAAAACTTTTTTTGCAATTTCCAATACTGGTGCGAATTGATGCAAAGAAAGCTTGATGGGATGCATTTCCTCTCCGGCTACACCAGCTTTTGCGAAAATGCTATTTTCTGCTATTCCGCAGGCATTTTTAAGTCAATTTATTGGTCCGAAAAGTTTTCCGCTCTATTGCACAAGTGACATTTAGACTGCTTGCAAGTTATGTTTAGGTATATAAATGCATCAAGAGTTTTATTACTGGTTTTCTACATTGGTTCATGTATGACTGCAAAATGAGTATGAATTAAGTAAGACAAATAATCCTTACACTAAAAGGACATTATGATGTTTATATAATTTTTCACTTAAATATATATATATATATATATATATATATATATATATATACAGTAGGGTGCATCATTTGCCCCTGACCTTCTCAGATTTTGATGTCTATGTGATATGTTTGGAGGCTTGACAATAAAAACATGGACAAAAAATGTCAGCTCAAAATGTGCAGCATGTCCATATTTATATTCACTTCAATTGAAACTTTCCCCCTATCTCTAACCGTTTTTCTGTTATTTGACAAAAACAAAATTTTACCTGGAAATTCAATAGAAATGGGTATTTATGAAAATTTGGGCCCCACACAGTCTACAATGATCCTGTCTGCATTATTTCTATCTCAGATCCTTCACAGAGGATACATATATCCATAGTGCCCGTTGTGGTGATGTATCTTGTTCAGTCCGACTTCTGCATCATCCCAAATGTGGATATCTTCAATAAAAAGGCAGTTTTTCCGACCTTGCTCTGAAACTATTGGTCCCAGAGCAAAAGTTGCATTGTAATGAATATAAATTCATTTATCCCGCACATTTTGAGCCTAATATCAAGTCTTTCGGACCATCGGTTCTTGAGTTATGACATTTTTGCGAAATATTGCAGTCTAGTTTCATTGAAAGATCATTAAATAAGTAATGCCATGGAGGTGGCTGTTCCCATAGGAATATCAACCTGAAATTTGGTGTGCATGCTCAAGACACCCATGTTTATTTCAATGAAATATTTGGTATAACACACTTTTGAATTCCTATGATACAGTATTATGACCAGAAGCTAACATATCACATAGACATCAAAATTTGAATAGGTTGGGGGTACCTGATGCACCCTAATATAAAGTTAAATATAAATGGATTTTATGGTGTTACAATTCTATTTTTACCATTCAAAACAATTTTTTTGTTGTCACGGTTACTTAACCCATTCAGCAACCTCAAGCTGATATGATGATTGATGAATATCAAAAGACCAACAGTTTATTTCAATGAAATATTTGGTATAACACACTTTTGAATTCCTATGATACAGTATTATGGCCAGAAGCTAATCTGACTCTTGGGTTGCTATGCTACATCATTTAAAAAGTTCTCATAACTTATAATAACCATAATTTCACCTTTTCTATATGCCTGCTTTCACTCATTAATAGTAAAACTCAAGGAAATACTAGAATTTGGAGGGGGCAAACAAGGCCATGTTTACCACAAATACTATAAATGTTGTCATGGTAACCAATCAAATGTATTGCTAAGATGATTATTGGTTAAATAGGTTGCTGCTGAAGCTTAAAAATTATGCACTGCACAACAACATACTCCTGTTTCCCACAAATTTAATTTTTACTTAGTATGTCTAATATTTGAATTATTATACCCTAATTATAGTAAACCATCTGGTTTCCATGGCAACCATACATTTTTCTGACAGTTCTTGATTTTCCTTGCCCAACAGTGTCACTCAAAATGTATTTTCAGGTAAATTTGAAGCTTTATTACATGCCACAAACAGCTGGTATTGCTACTTTTTGCCATCTTTTTGGAACTGTAATGTTTGGAGGCATTTGTTACCATAGAAGCCAAATAACCATTTATTAAGTCATGTAACATAACACACACATATGCAGCTAACAAGACTAGAGAGGACATGTGATGAAATTTCAAAATATTTTTGGCTATCCACTAGACAAAACATCCATTGGAGGTCCATTGCTCTTTGACCGGCTGCAACAGTGTTTCCATGGCAACAGAATACTTTAAAATCACCAATTGCTTGCTAATACTAATAGTAAACAGAAAGTATGTTGATATGAAGAAAACATGTCAAACTTCAAGTACAATTCAAAGTCATTTTGTTTCTTTTGGTTCATAATGGTTATTTTATAATGAAGGCCATCTGTGCAACATTAATCTCCATAGCGACTAAACAATTAAAGATACTACCATAGTATTTTTGGGGGCAACCGTCCATACAGAGATGCTCCATTGACAAGATGATCAATTTGTTGTTTTCGGGTTATTTTTGTGTGTCAATAGGATACATCTAATTATTTTTTCTTAAAAAATTGATGATTTACTATAATTCTGTTACCATGGCAACACAGAAATACTGTGTAAACAGCAAATTTTCTACGTATCAGGAAGAGTTATTGATTCAGGTACGGTATCCAGCATTTGAAGGCTTTTCTTTGGGCGTGAGGGAAGCTATTTAATAAAAAGCTGTAATTTTTGAATCCTTATTTTTTTGAAAGTGTTGCCAAGGATGCAGAAATAACAAAATTCCCCCTTTGTCGAATTCTGGAAATTTCCTTTTTTAAGAAACTAGATATTTTAAGGATTCATTTGATACAAATTTTTGCTGTTATAAAAGGTTCCGAAGTGTGGCTGGTGTTGATTCACAAAGTCAAGCAAGTCAAAATATGGTATAATTTCATAATAATAGTTGTAACATAATTATAGATCTCCCATTATGACCAAATTTGGATTTCAGTCTAGATATTACTATCGATATTTTGGTTATTCCCTAATTTGAACAAATATTTATCTCTTTCGGGAGTTTCAACTAATTTGGAGCATTATTCACCTTGCCAGATGCATTTAAGTGATAAAATTGACTTATTTTTCATAATTTTATCATTTCCATGGTAACTCAAATAACAAGATTCTGCACCAGTTTTCACACTTTTGGATGTTAGTTCAGAAAACTACTGGTCCTGACGATTAAAACGATGTATCATTTGCCCATCTGGCTCTCGGTGTCACGAAACTCTTAAAATAAGCCACTTTTTGGCCTTTGGTCGCTCATCTATTAGCTGGCTAGTCAGTTGAAGTTGCCAAGCAAGTCAGAGTTTCAACCCTGACTGACTTCGGGGTCTACTTCCAACACTTAGCCATCAGTGTATTTGAAAAATCATGGTAGTCATGAAGCTGATCCAGAATTAGTCATTGCCATTTTGTTTACATTGCGGCGACACTGCCATAAATTGACGTACCTTGTGGTAATGTTGTAAAATTGTTAAAAAAATTGTTTTTAAACAAATATCGACCTGTAAGATGATTATACCAGATTACTCTAGATAAGTAGATCACTAAATTGAACATTTTAAAACTATATTTTACAGTTATTCCCAGTTTAAATTAACGCCAAGCTGCAAAATGGCGGTCGTCTGCACGAAGAAAGCAGGATATTTAGATTTCAACAGTGTTGTCAGTCTATGTGCCACACTCTAAAAAATATCGGGACAAAATTGGTTTTTTGAAAAACCAAATTTCAATGCAAAACCAACATGTATTTTTTTTTTAAATCCATGTTGGTAAGCACTCGCTTTTCGTCTACTGCAGCATACTTCATCAGCAGTGATCACAAACTGTTATACATTGTTTATTACTATGTGATTTCAGCAGTTAGACATAAGATGAAAATAGAAAAGAATATTCGTCTTTGAAAAAAACAAAACCCAATAATAAATGTGAATTTGGGTAAAATATTTTCACATTCAACTGTCAAATTTGATAGAATCTGTGACAATTATACTAAAAACACGTTGTCTGTCCCATTTGGCATCAATTGCAGAAAATACAGGATGCAAAGACCTATGAAAAAGGTCTATCATCTATGAAACATTGCAGATACCTGTAGATTTGAGTGGCTACATATATAAACAGTTCATCAAAAATAAGTCCCCCTTTGCGAAAAATTGAATGTCTCAAAGACTGATTTTCGGATACCTATTAAAGTTGCCCAATTTGTAGGCCTGTATATTGACATTATGTCCTTGCAGTTGTAGGTTGATTGCTTCATTTTTGTCTGAGCCAACAGACTCAGAGTGCTCATACCCCTCTTTTAAACAATTTGGAGTTTTGGCTTTTCTAACAAATGCATTTCTAAAAGGTACCCCACTCAAATTCTTTCTAATATCACCCAAGGAATCAAAACTGAAAATGTTACAAGAGAAGTCCTGAATAATTATCATCTACTAAGTATGATTGAGAAACAAATTGTCTCCTGTCACTTGATTAAGTATGCCCCAGGTGGTGGCTACCCTGCTGCTTCATGAAATTGGTCATATCCGAAAGCCACAGATTTTTGAAAACGAGTAGGTTAACTTGCTGGCTGAATTAAAGCCACAAAGCTACAAATACACACATTTAGGTCGATATAGTAATACAGGTCTATAATTCAGCTCTTTTCATAAAAATCAGAGAAGGAATTGCCGAGATAATCAAGTTCATTTAAAGGGGGTTTTTGTTGAACTGTTTACATGGTCATATCCAGCTGGACATTGTGACAGTTTGCCAGATTTGACATACTTATGCAGGACATAACATTTTTCTTACCTAAATTTTGACAATTAGCAGACTTAAAGTCGAATCCTACAGAGCACAGCTACTCCACCTATTGTACTCCATGTAACTAAACTGTTCAACAAAAATTCCCCAGCTGGTGGCTCCCCCGCCTGGTCAAATTGTTTATATGCATTGGAAAAAGCACAGATTTTTGAAAATAGGGTAGGCTTACTCGAAGGCTACTGGCTCAGCCAGGAATAATGGCACTAAACTATAAATACACACATTTTGGGTCGATATACAGGCCTATAATCCAATTCAACTTTCATAAAAATCGGAGAGGGAATCTTTAGATATTCAAGTTTATTTTACGAGCGACTTATTTTTGTTGAACTGTTTTTCATAATTTTATCATATTGTACACCATGTAACTCTCAAAAAAACATCGGTAACCCCCCTTCAAAAACTTGTTTTTCAATAAAGTGTACTTTCAGCTATATTCCTTTAATTTTTCAAAAATATCTCATGGATATTGTTCGAGTGACGCTGCTTTTCATTATAAATCCCACACTTTTTTATTATTTTACTGTATGTTTTAATGTAATGTCATACGATTTAGAAAAGATCATAGTTCGAAAATTATGTTGGATAGCCCGTCTATTTTTTTACATGGGAAAGCTTTGCTTTTTAAGAACGTTTTGACAAAGTTTCATAAATATTTCATGGATTTTAGATTTCTTGCCAAGTGAGGGATTCAACTTTAAAGTCAATCTCTTGTTTCTTTGACATTATAATAAAAGAATAATATAGTATGATTTTATATAACGCCCATTCCAGATAAATCTGCTCACCGGCGCTCAACATACTGAACGGCAATCATACCAATCATCATAGTGACATATCAGTTGGGCAAAAATGTAAAAATTAATTTATATCACCTACCTGTTCTTATTGAACCAATCAGTGAATATCTGGTGAACTGTGATTCTGTTATCGATCTCATCTGCTCTTTTGATACCGTCACCTCTTCATACTTTTCGATCATTCCTGCGAAAAAAAATCCGTATTTAAACGCAAAAATTGCAATTGCTACTTGCTTGTAAAAGTGGCTGAAGTTAAGATATTTGTAATATGCTCGAAAACATGCTTGTTGAAACGTGTCCAAACCAACGTTAGGCGGTGTTCCACTAGAACATATTTTGTGTTAAATCTGACTAATGCCCCAGTCTCACGGCACGTTACGGAGAACTTTTTACCACTGAGGGGCAGCTTGAGTTGAATTCTAGGAAAAAAATGACCATCACGGCGACATACAATGTTTATAAAACCATTACATTAATTAATTAAAAGCATATCACGGCGGGGTTCTTTTTGTTCACTGCGGGGAAGAAAAGTTGTACGCCGTCCCCAAAAGTTCTCCGGGGGAAAGGAATTTCCTCCTCCTGAGGGATACTTTTATATCGCCGCGTGATATAAATAGTACCCCTCAGGGAACCTATAACTGCCCCTCAGTGAAACTATTTCACCGCGGCGGGATGTCAAAAACTGCCGGCGAGGCTTCAAATGTCCTCCCAGGGGCAGGAAAGGTCCCCGCGGGGGCAGGAAAGGTCCCCTCAGGGGCAGGGGATGTCCTAATATCCCGGCGGAGATGTTTTTGAGGCGTTCTCACTGAAAAAATCCACGCCGGACATCCAAAAATTAAGAAAATTTTGGGCTCTGCTCCGCCGTCATGAAAAAAAAGTTTGTACCTGTTGAATCTTTTTTGACATCCACGGCGCAGTTTTCCCATTTCTAGGAACCGCTGAGGGGAACAAAAACTTCCCCTGGGGGGATGTTAAAAGTCGACGGCGGATCACCCAAATTCATCCAAATTACCAGGAAATACTTCGACGCCGATCTAAATAGTTCTCCGGGAGCCGCCGTGAGACTGGGGCATAAGTATACCTACAAGCCAGGTGCCGTTTTGGTGTAGGCCTGCTGATACGATATTGCAATTCCAAACAGAGCTTCTGTTCAAGCAATGATATTTTGGTGATTTAAAAACTTTCTAGAAGCCAATAATATCTAATGTGGTGATAGCCTCATGGGCCTCTACTTGCATGTCGTTATGGGCACATGAAAGTGAAGTTGGTTTACACCTTCTAAAAAGCTTGGGTACCGTTATGTTACAACTGAGATAAAAATTGTGTCGCTCTTCACATGTTGAAAAATGTTGTATTATAGTCAGGGCTTTGGAGTAGGGTACCAAGTGAACTGACTCCGACTCTCGAGGCTTTCTGAAAAGCGACTCCAACTCCTGAGGTCTCCTGAATTATGACTCCGACTCCGATTCCCGACTCCGTTTATTGGCATTATTGCACACAAATATTACATGGTTAAAACAGGGGAGAAAAAGTAGTTCTACTAAGTTTTCACTGGATTTTGTACATGAATACTTCTTTAGGAAAATTTTGGACACATTTAACATTTTTGTAACTTTTTTTTGTAAATTATATTAATTATTTTTAGGAGTCAGGAGTCACAAATTTAATTTCCGACTCTGACTCCACCTGAAAGTCAAAGTTCCACTCCGACTCCACCCAAAAACCTCCAACTCCACGACTCTGACTCTCGACTCCGACTCCAAAGCCCTGCTTACAGTCTTATGGATAAAATCCACAAGCCCCCTTCCTGCAAGAATCATCTGCGTGCTCTTTTGATGTTGTGTCAATCATTTTCAAACTTTGGGGCAAATCCAGAAAATGTCGGACAGGGGGGTTCCAAATGAATTAAAAAAAATTGGGATTGCTACTTCTTTCTACATTAAAATCTACAGACCCGGCCACCCGGGAGGGGGGGGGGGGCCTGAACCCCTCCCCCTCTGGATCCGCTACTGGAACTACACGCGAAAAGTTCTTTCTAACCGTCGTTATCCAAACATGATATTCTATCATTCTCACCATCTGTTATTTTCCAAATTAGTAAATGGACACTCTTCTTGTGTAAACTTTCAAAGGCCAAGGTGTAGAAATGAAGAGACATTGCTTGGTACACATAACAGTCGGTAGAGGGAGCCAAACATGGTCTGCCTTTTACCCCCTCTGGTGTGGATTCTGTAATTGGAGATTCTGAAGAAGATGTTAGGAGTTCCTGTTCTGCAAAATTAGAAAAAAGGTAATTTTTTTAGAAAGAAGAAAAGATGAAAATGACAGTCTTCTTACAAAAAGATGAGGAAAAAAAGTCGATAAAAACTGTCTCCAGCTTTTTTCGAACTGAATAATTCTGCTAACTTCTCAATGGGCCTGATTTAATATAATATGAAAGTGCAAAGTGCTTACCTATTATACATATGGGGCAACAATGTCCTGGAATTATTCTGGTCTGGTCACATGAGATATTTGGACATTGGGCTCTTTCACAATGGACAATGCCATCCTGAAAATAAAATTATAATTTTTTTTTATAATCTTACATTTTAATAATTCAAACAATGTAACTAAGGTTTTGGTCATACCCAACAGTCAAATCTAGGGGAGATCGGGGCTGGTTGTCACAGGGGCAGGTTGTCACAGTGTGTAAAACTTAAACATGCTACTATTTCTATTTAAAGCAAGCAGGAGCACTGCCATTCTATATGAATGTCAAGGGGCGGAGTGACTTAAATCTATCAGGTGAATATAATACCTAGATCATTCGAAATCTTGATATCCTATTGGACATTTTTTTTAATTCAGGGCAGGTTGTCACATACTCAGAGCTTGCATGCACGAAGTGGGACTCCGTAAGGCAGATTTTGACTTAGACAAGTTATTTTGGACATATGAGGAATCATTTACTTGCACAGTGAAGACTTTAACAAACATGCTACTTTGTACAATGGTGCTACAAACGAAGGCTTACCAAGCAGCAGGAAAGCGTTCTGATCCGGAGGATGGTTACGAATTTATTTTGCAAATTTCTTTATTAATTTTAAATAGGTCTGTTTGGACACTATGCAATATCTGCATAACATCTTCAGTCATCAATAGCATGTATAAAACGTACATTTATATTTGTGTTAGTTTTTTTGTTTAAAGTCCTGGTCCTGGTGGGTGACAACCAGCTCCACACAGCGAGCTTGAACAAACTTTGGGGTTAAAAAAATTGACCAAGAAAACGATTAGCGCAGTGACGTAGAGGAAGGTCAGGCGAACAATTTGATGTATCAAACGAAAAAATCTGTTGTGAATTTTTTGAGATATTTGAGTTTTTAACTTTTTTATTTATCACACCCTATTGTTTTAGCATGGAATCTCCATCTAAAAATGATCAAAACTGCCCATTTTTTCCTATTCGGTAATGTCTAAGATAAAAGTCATTATTCAGAAGTAGAAATATGCAGGCATTGCCACAGGAGCAATTACATACCACTTCATTCAGACTGACAGAGTGTGATAAACCCATAACAATAGAAATTTCACAGAAAATTTATAATTTTTATTAATATATTTTTTATTTGTCAGTTTGTCCTCAGTTTCATCATTCTGGTGAATAATTCTAGTCGAATCTACTTCACTTTTGAACTCCATGGTGTATTATTGAGGTTTTTATGTGTTTTTTAAGAAATTTCACCTCTGTGAAACAAGTACTTTTGCAACAATGTAAAGTGTAGCCAATGTTGAGTGAATCATCAGAAAATGCATAGATAGAATGTTTGGAAGCATTTAGCTAAATATGGAGTAAAATACTTTGACATTGCAGTCTTAATGTGCAATAGTTGTACATGTTTGTATTAACTACATTTTCACATAATTTACTGAATTTATGCTATTTTTGTTGTTCTACACAATTAAAGATTGGTTGATTTTGGATGCCAGATAACCTATTTCATCAGGAAATCAATGTATGGAGAAGCAGAGGAAGTCGATGAAAATCACCATCTTATGCAAAATGTCGACCCAGCAAGAACCCAAGCACCGCCTTCAACTGAGAAACCGCATGAAGCTAGCAAGACACCCACAGACACACCCATAACCCCTTCATGTTCTACAGTCACCGCCAGTGAAGAAATAGAAGATGATGATGAGCCACTAAGTCAAGAATGCTTGAAATTGATAGAGGGAGCTATCACAAGAGCATCAAGAAAAAAGAAGGAAAAAACTAGGACTGGTGCAAAAGAAATTGAAAACAACAAAAGCGCTAACAATGACAAAAATTCAAAATAATACACATGGTGAGCGGACCCTTCAATTAAGTAAATACTTTGCAGAATATGATATTCCAAGTACAGTATCTGATAATTATTTTGCAGTACTAAGTCTAAATGCACAATGCCTAGCAGCAAAACTGGATCAACTTAAGATATATTTGGAGAATCTAAAACAAAGATCAGTCACATTTGATGCCATTTGCATACAAGAAACCTGGATAAATGCCAATAGTAATATGTCAATGTATGCCATAGATGGATATGAACTTATAGCTAAAGATAAAACTTGTGGTGAACATGGAGGCCTTGCAATCTATTTGAGAGAAAATTTCACATACAAACTAAATGAAATACCTCAAAAATACAGCCATCTTTGGGAATGTCAATCAATTGAAATATATAATGAATGTCTGAATAACATAACACTCACAAATACATACCGACCTCCCCGAAATCTAGTTGAAAACTGCAATGAATTCATGGAAGATATGGAAATGGTCTTAGATAAATTTGATTCATTAAATGCACCACATGTAATAGCTGGTGACTTTAATATGAATCTGCTTAAACTTAATAAAGACAAAGCCATTGATAACTTCTTTGAATTGGTGACGTCTTATGATTACAAACCTGAAATTACCATGCCAACCCGCTTTAACGGGATGAATAGCTCACTGTTAGACAATTTCTACTGCAAATACAGTGTCCGAACATGCTGTCACACTGCAGGTATTATTGAAAGCAATGTCTCTGATCATTATCCGTACTTCATGATGCTTAAAATGAAAAATCAGAAGTCTGAAGTACAAAAATATATCACCATCTCCACATATAATGCCGAAGCCATACAAAAGCTCAGACATGAACTTAACCAGATTGACTTCAAATCTATGCTTGAATTTAGACCTGATCAGGATTCTGAGGCTAATTTTGAAAACAATTTTGAGAAGTTTCTTAAGACTCTCACATCTCTAATACAAACACACCTCCCAACAAAAAGAGTACGTTTCAACAATAGAAAACATAAAATATGTAAATGGATAACAAATGGTATTATATATTCAGTTAATTACCGTGACAGACTCTTTAGAAAACTAAAGAAAACTGACATTAGTTCTAAAGAATATGGAGAATTGAAGCAAAACCTCAAAGTGTATAATGGCATACTGAAAAAGCTTATCAGAAATGCTAAAGCTGACTATTATAACAGCTGCTTTGAGAGAACTAAAAATGACACCAGAAAAACCTGGGAAAATATCAATGAAATCCTGGGAAGACCAAGAAGTTCTAAAGTACTCCCTGAAAAAATCAAGTATGGCAGTGAGTCATATAGCAATACAGTAGATATATCAAAGTGTTTTAATAAATATTTTACTGATATAGGCAAAGAATTGGCTAGTAAAATAGAACCACCAATGTATAATTCCTTCAGACAATATATGACTAATCCTACTCACAAGGTTTTTAAATTAAGAGAGGTAAATATCCAGGACATCTCCAAAATAATCAAAGAGCTAAAAAGTAAGACTTCTAAAGATCCCTATGGCATGTCAAATAAAATACTGAAAGATATAGTTGAAGAAATAATTGCTCCTCTAACCTTACTCGTAAACCAGGCAATATCAACTGGAAAATTTCCTGAAAAGTTAAAGATGGCAAAGGTCATTCCAGTTTATAAGAAAGCTGAAAAAGAAAATGTAGAAAACTACCGGCCAATCTCTGTTTTGCCTGTCCTCTCTAAAGTTTTTGAAAAGACAATGCACAAACAGTTGCAGGAGTATTTCGAAACCAATAATCTGTTCTACGATAGACAATACGGTTTTCGAAAAGGCCACTCCACGGAATTGGCAGTCCTCGACCTGATGGACACTATCTATTGGTCCATAGAAACAGCCAAAGTTCCCATAAATATTTTCATTGACTTAACAAAGGCCTTCGATACCATCAACCATGATATAATGTGCTCCAAATTAGAGTATTATGGTATCAAGGGAAAAGAACTTAAGTTATTCAGAAACTATCTTTTTAACAGACAACAATATGTTGAATTCAATAGTGTGCACTCCTCTCCTGAAAAAATAACTATTGGTGTACCACAGGGATCAATACTAGGACCCCTTCTTTTCATTATATATGAATGACCTCCAGATGACTGACACCAATTTTGAAATTCTATTATATGCTGATGACACAACTCTAACTTACAAAGCAGATACCACTGAGCAAGGGCTAATAGAAACGAATCACATAAACCATGATCTCGGAAAAATTTCTACTTGGCTTAAAGCAAATAAATTGACTATAAATAGCAAAAAAACAAAATTCATGACTTTCCACCCGCGACAAAAAAAGATAAAATTAGACAATATATATTTCAATAGTCAACAAATTGAGAAAGTAGATACATTTAATTGTTTAGGAATAATTTTAGATACCCATATTACTTTTGACAGTCATATAAAATCTATGGCATCATCAATGGCAAAAACTATAGGCTCTATGAATTCAATAAAGAAATTTGTTGCGCAAAAAACACTAAAGCAAATATATAACAGCTTGATTCAATCAAGACTGTATTATGGCATAACAGTCTGGGGACAGAAAGCAAATTGTCTGCTGAAGCTCCAGAAAAGAGCTGTACGAATAGTGATGCTCTCCAAGTATAATGCACACACGGATTCGTTGCTGAAGGCCCTGAAAATTCTCAAAACGACAGATCTGTATGTCGTCCAATTATATAAATTATTTTATAAAATTCAAAATGGGAAAGTCCCCTTATATTTCAAACACCTTTTTCAAAATAATAGAACTATCAAACAATACAATACAAGATCAACCTACATTATTCCACCAATCTACACCAAGTTAACTATAACTCACAACTGTATTCAAATGAAATTAATAAAAATTATTAATACTGCTGAAGAAATTATAATCAATAAAGTCTACACTCATAGTATTGAAGGGTTTGCTCACTATATTAAAATAACTCTTTTGAAACAATATAACGATACATGTACAATTCAAAACTGCTATATTTGTCAAAATGTTTAAATTTATGTTATTTCTTATATACATTTGTTTTGTATAAATACGCCCATACCAGCGGCCTCGAGCCAATTTGGTGTTGATCAATAAACTAAACTAAACTAAACTAAACTATATCAACATTAAACACCCAACATCCATTTTAAGTACTCAAAATACATTAAGCATGAATATTACTGTTTATTTATCGCTTTTAATATTATTGCAAAGACTTTTCATGTAATATTAGGGGATTCAACTAGTAAAGCAGATACTTACAAACATTCTACGCATGCATTGTCTGATAATTTACTCAACTTTGTCTATCCTTTTACATTGTTATGAAATGCTTGTTTCACGGTGGCAAAATTTGTGATAAAATGCACAAAAAACTCAACAAAGCCTGTTACAATGAGATAATGAGACCAAATTTGCTAAAATTATTTACAAGAATTATGTAACTAACACAACCTGGTATTGCAAACATTTTCTAAGGCCTTAAGCCAGAAATGTTAGCTGTTATAGGTTTATCACACCCTGTCAGTCTGGATGAAGTGGTATATACTTTCTCCAGAGACAATGACTGCATATTTTTACTTCTGAATAATGACTTTTGTCTTAGATATTACCTAAAAGGAAAAATTGACAGTTTTGATCACTTTTTCGTGAAGTTTAGGTGTGATAAGTAAAAAATCTAAAACTCAATTATCTCAAAAAATTCCCAACAGATTTTTTTGTTTGATACATCAACTTTTTCGTGTGACCTTCCTCTACATCATTGCGCTAATCGTTTTCTTGGTCAATTTTTTTAACCCCAAAGTTTGTTCAAGCTCGCTGTGTCCAAAAAGTGTGACAACCTGCCCCGTCTTTTTGAGACAACCTGCCCCGATTGATGAAAATGTCAAAAACGAGTGACCAAGGACATTATTAACAAAGTGTTCACAATTTCTTCTTATGGGTTGTTTTTCAATCGGGGTACATAGTTTTGTCTCAAGGGGGTCAAAAATAAAGGTATTTTTTTTCTGGCCAAATTGACTTTTTTCTGTTGCTATATACCGTGCCATGGATTTCTGAAAATTTTAGGGCTACAAGTATTCTGAATTATTATTTTTTGGACTCTTTGTGTTGTTGTAGATAATTTGACCAAGGCTCATCCCTCTATTACTTGATGTATAGAACACCCAGTTGTATGGGCTTGTACTGAGTGGATAGATATATATCTGAAAATGAAAAATCATCTTACTTGCTTAATTTTGGCCAAGAACTTTGTGCGTGTCAAGGAAAATAGACATTTTTGGAGAGAACAGCATATTTTCGGAGAGGACAGTTTATTTGACGAAAGCTGTTTTTGGTATTTTCCGCTACGAGCCTTGTGCAGTTCGTACAACTGAAGTGAAACACTTACCAAAACTTTGTCTAATCTATTGAATGAGTATTTCTATAAAATAAAAATACTCTTAATTTAATGTTATTGCTGTTTTGCTGACCCTATTTCGGAGAGGACAATATTTGACGGAATTGACCTTCATGTGTTCAATGCAGGATTCTGAAGAGACTAATCATAGTTGTTGCATGTAATTCTAATGTTGAACTCTTGGGACCATGTTGAAAGCATATTCACATTGGTTAAAACTTACTGTTAGGTCAGGACTGAAAAATCTGAAGCGATATTTGCCTAATTTGCAAATGAGACAGTCAATTTTGGTCAAAATGACACAAATAAATTTTTTTCTAGCAGTTATCAACCGATTTGAATAATTTTTTCGCTACTGTAGGTCCGTCTCAGTATGTTTAATCATTCTGTGTAACGTTTTTTCCACATATATGCTTGGTATTTCTGGTATTTTGGATATCGTGTGACTTTCCAGAGCGTACCCCGATTGAAAAACTACCCTTATCATGATTTAAGAAAGTTTATCTGGTAAGAGTATTAAATGTACCTTTTTAAACTATTTGATAAAGACTAGCATAGCATGCCAGTTGCAGTAAAAAATTACTTTTTGTGACAGGAAATTTTTAACAGACCCTGTGTGTCTACAACAGGTGAACCCTCCACCAATTAGCCATGTTGTGTTTATGTTGTATGTCCCTTGGGTACGGAATCAATCAAAATCATATAAATCTTTATGTAAGTATTATGGCTAACTTAAATTTGCTGACTCATCAAGTAGTTATAATTACTTCCTACGCAAAGTGGCGAATTCCAAAAGGTTCGAGAAAAAAAGGGGCCACAGCGTATTTAAAGAACAAAAATTGCATTCCTGCTTATACTTATTTTCACAATTCCTACTGTCTGTCACTTAGGGTAAACTTCCTCTTTTTTGAACCCTTATTAAAACAATAGAAAATCACTTAACTAATTCTTTAGACAGTAAAGTTTACCCTCTGCTAAGGTATATGATTACAGGTTTAGTCTCTGTTGACAATGTGTTTAACCTAGCTGTTGGACTCCAGTTTATAAATATGGGTACACAAATATACAAGTACACCACAATATGATAACAAATACATGAACTTTATCCACTCTTCAAAGAGGCCATCATTTCAGATTGGCAAAATACATGGGTCCTACACATGGGCATTGTATAGAACCCCCCTGCAGATGTCAACACAATCAAAATACAATGAACAATACACATTCCCAAAACAAATACACCTTCCTGATGATATGCTGTGGTTTATGCAAATACCCCCTCACTTCCATGGCGCCTGCTTTTTTGAAAGGTTACCTTGCCAAACTATGCACTCCAGATTTCTTTGCTGATTTAGTAATGAGAGAAACTTTGGGTGGGAAAGCTGAGAATTCGATACAATTTCTGTTTTAATTGATAGGAATCAGGAACTTCTGTATCATATTCAATACATTTTTAAATATATTATATTTAGTATTGCACAGCAGCAGCTCTAAAAGTGGAAAGGAAGAAGAAACAACAAGGAACAGACCAGTTGAGGAAGTAGCAGACAAAGGCCGAGAAGCAGAACGTGATTATAAATATCTTAAACAAGCCTGCATCCAAGCTCTTTGCAAATTGGCGGTCCACTTGAAAAATTAATTTTCTTGTTTTCAATTTGCAAACTGGCTTTGCCACATCAGTGGCAGTATTCTGGTGGTCTCCTAATCTTCTTATTTAATGAAGTACTTTAAGTCATTTATTGATACCTTTGCTGCTACACATTATATGCACTGAATCAACTGATTTACCATAACTGACACACACAAAACATTTTTAAGCTCTAGAGAGACATCACAAGACAAAGACCGAGAAGCAGAACGTGATTATAAATATCTTAAACAAGCCTGCATCCAAGCTCTTTGCAAATTGGCGGTCCACTTGAAAAATTAATTTTCTTGTTTTCAATTTGCAAACTGGCTTTGCCACATCAGTGGCAGTATTCTGGTGGTCTCCTAATATTCTTATTTAATGAAGTACTTTATTGATACCTTTGCTGCTACACATTATATGCACTGAATCAACTGATTAACCATAACTGACACACACAAAACATTTTTAAGCTAGTGACATCACAAGACCAAGTTGAAAGTTAATTTTGAAAGTGTTTGGACTGCTAATCTGCAAAGAGCTATAATTGTCTTCATTTTAAACTAAGCAAAGAACAAACATTAAGCAAACTCACCATACAAGAGCATTTGACACAGTCGATTCTCCCATAAGGACTAATGACTGGGTGCCACTCTGAACCATTGAGGTACTCCTTGCCTCCTCCTTGGCATGATGCTTAAATTAAAAAAAAGAAAAATCAATCATAAAATACAGTACTATTGACAAAATAAAGCCATTTATGAATCACTCTTTTTTAGTGTTGGGCGGTTGTGTTATTTTTGTTCGGTTCGGTTTTTTCCGACCCAAAACCACGGTTTCGGTTTGAGTTTCGGTTGCAGATCAATTCAGGTGGTCCGCAATGTGCACGACACGATTTTGCGACCCGCGGTTCAGCGCCCGGTCCGCAAAATCGTGTTTCGGTCCAGAAATTCAATACATCAACATGGAGCATGTCTTGGAGAGTGAACAGATCGACATTTTGCTAATTATTTCGTCGTTTTCTCAATAAAATTAGATATTTTACGATAACCGAAACACTCGGTTGTTAGATTGAACTTCGGTTCGAGTTTCGGTTGTAGTGGTGAAACCGAAACCGAACCGAAATTTCGGGAATCCGCACAACACTACTCTTTTTGTTGTTAAATTATTTCAAAAAAGAAAACAGTTCTGTGTAAAATGTAAACTTACTGATTTCATTTTTGTTATCGAGCACCTTTTGGACATCTATTCCATCGAGACTCATCAATTCAGTAATGTGTCCTTGCTGGTCTGACTCTGAAAATTCAAACATGCATCAAAAGTAAATTGGCAGCCTTATTGCATTACACAAAATTTTAAGATGCTTTAAACATCAATAACAGAATTGAGACAACTTCTGTATCATTTACCTGGACAACGCGGACAGCACTCCTCGTGATTGTGAGTCGGGTTGCTGCAGGATAACTTCGGACACAGTTGCCTTCTACAGATGACTTCACCATCCTACATAAATAAACAGAACTCAGGAAATTTTCACTTCTTGTGTCAAGTTGCTTGTCACAAATAGGTGCACTAATTACATGTTTTTTAAAAACATCTCATGTGATGAAGGACATGCTTGGAGTGAAACCGAAATCTACAGTTGGAGGTTTTGCTACACGTTCATGTGTGACGTATACGTGTACAAGTGCTATCTTATAACATTGTTGCCATGGTAACTCCCACGTACACGTCACACGGAAACGTGTAGCAAAACCTCTCTATTAATATTAAATATATGGCACAATGTAGCTGCATCCGTTATCCCTTGAATCCGAGCTCTACAGGGTTGGGCACTCAACACTGTTATTCGCATTAAAGCTAAAACATGATTAAAGCCAATTTCCAGCTTACCTGGCAAATGCAAATTGAGCACCGATGGAGTCGATCTTTTTCCTTGAACCCAGAAATGCTTTTTGTAGTTTGTTGAGGACGTTCAAATCCACTTTGTGAGAAATAGTCACTTTTTAACAATTCTTGAGATTCAGTCAATTTTGGAGAGATATCAAGATTTTGTGACAATACGATTTCGCCGTTGCGATAAATTTTGTTGTTTTGGTGACATTCATCTAACCTTCGAAGTTTTCGTTGTCTTGGTGTGGCTTTGATAGGTAATTGCAGCTTCTTCTCTGTAATTAAAAGAACAGTGGATAATATATCAATGAATTTACCTTCTGGAGATCTACAAAAAGTCATAATTTACTATGACATCTTGTCTTATTCATCAGTGCTGAAAAATATTGTTTCTTTTTGTTAGGTCTCCTTCTTAACACAATGGATTAGCAATCTAGATTATTCTTGGACCACTACATCATCTGGAATGTTGTGTCAACATTGAATTCCATTTTGTGGTAAACATTGAATGATTGAAAATAGTTATGGAAATTAGGGGAGGCATCTATTGAAATCATAAAATAATTTCATGAGGTTACAGTAGACGAAAAACTAGCGCTTACAGAAAGCTGTTGGTGGCCATCAATGCATGACTTAATTAATAACAAGCCCTATCAAATACAATAAAATAAGCTGTCAGCTTGTCATTGAACAACTTTTGACCGCATTGATACTCAGTTGGTCACTGGTTCTGATATCATTGCAAGTACATGGCTATGACCTCATAACTTTCTTATGACTCGTAGAGCATAACATGGCATGAATAACGGCTATGCCCTCATATGGAACATTTCAGTCCAATTTTGAAAGCACTCTTTTTTCGTCTACTGTAAGTGTCAGGCAATCTTGAAAGCTACACACTTTATAACAGACTTATTGACCTACCAGGACAGACTGGACAGCAGTGACCCTCTTCAATTTTTGGATCATCACAGACAGCAAGAGGACACTTCGCAGAGACACATCTGATCAATGCACCCTGAAAATAGAATTTTAAAAAGCTCTTACGACAAGCAGCTTAGTTGAAGACTGAAGAATAAAAGAATACCCCATATGGAAAGCTGTGACCCTGAAACAGACACCACTTCTAACTGCCCTTCCCTCTGTCTTGCTGGAAGTAAACATTTACTTAAGGGCACCCAAGTGTCTGACTGGTTTCACAGCCATCATTTGTTCTTGTATGTTTTCATTAATTACCAAAATTTTCATGCTGACTCCTGCCCACTATGGGGTCTGTTCTGTGTGTTTTTGTTTTTGAGGGCAAATTGAGGCTGCGACAGTCCGTGCCAGAAGCTCCTACAGTAACTGTTGCTTCCAGTCAGTGTCCTGCTCTCTGAAGAAAGATTGGTTGAATTTACTGATATCCTGGTTGAGAATAACCAATTTTATGTGTTGAAATGGTCAGTGGTCACTGTCAACCAATCAAGAGTGGTTTTACTACCAACTAATTTGAATTGGTTAATCTGTTTACCTATCACAACAACACATAAAATTGGATGGTGTCCAGGTTCGAAACCACTTAAGTTAAGCATTTAGAAGTTCTTTCAAGTTCCTTCAAATTGTAATAAATGTTTGTATGTTGTTTCTTGTATCTTGTAGGCCTACATTGTGGTTGAGAGGAAAGTAGGGAAGTCAGCAGTGGCCGAAAATTTACATTGAAGAGATAGGAAACACCGCGGAGAACCGCATATTCACTTCATGAAATGCCCCCCCACCCCGGCCATTTCTAGATACGCCCCTGCGAGTCAGTCCTCAATGAATTTTTTTTCAAAATGGTGTAACTTATATTCATTGAATTGCTATATAAAAAAACACTTGAATTAAATTAATTCTCACCATCTCCATAAATTTACATCAAGTCCATTTATGGATTTATGGGTTGATCTATGTGTTAAGGGACCGTTCAGAATTTACGATGGGGGGGTGGGAGTTTTGCTGGAACTTCCCGTCAAAAATTGATACCCCACCCCTTGAGTTTCATGTGGATTTTTAGTACCCCACCCTTAGGTTTCACGTGTATTTTTAGTACCCCCCCCCTCGACATACAAAGCAGTGCACATATATGTACTGTTATACACGGCCAGGCATACAGGTTCGCGTCATTTCGCAGACTTTCGCACGTAAATAAGTCCAAATAAAATGAGTTTATGCGTGTTTTCTAACATTTTTTCTCTGTTAAAATTTCTACCCCCCCTCGGAAGTGTTTTCAAAAACTAATACCCCCCCTTGACACACGTGTGAAAAGTTAGTACCCCCTCGGCCAAAACTCCCACCCCCCCAGTCATAAATTCTGAACGGTCCCTAAGCCCAATATAGTCACCTTCAATGCTTCATTACTGGTCACTGTTTAATGATTCATTGCACAAATAGGCATATATAAGACTTGGCAACTGTTCAAGCCATAATTGACCTCAGAAATGGTGCAGTATAGACTCTGTTGACAATGAACAATTTATATTTGCAGTGTGTACATTATAATTGTAGGGGAGAGCAGGGCACAGTGAGACGGCAGGCACAGTGAGACAAAGCCCGTAGCGTCTAGGTGGTACTGTTCAAAGATCAACCCTCTTTAAAATAGTACAAAAAGTAAGTAAGTGAGAGACTGTCCTATATCATGAATGCCTACACAGCGTATCGAGAGCACAGCGAGCTTGAACAAACTTTGGGGTTAAAAAAATTGACCACGAAACGATTAGCGCAGTTATGTAGAGGAAGATCTTGCAAACATTTTGATGTATCAAACGAAAAAAATCTGTTGGGAATTTTTTGAGATATTTGAGTTTTAAACTTTTCATTTATCACACCCTATTGTTAGCATGGAATCTCCATCTAAAAATTATCAAAACTGCCCATTTTTCCTGTTAGGTAATATCTAAGATAAAAGTCATTATTCAGAAGTAAAAATATTCAGTCATTGCCTCAAGACAAGTACATACCACTTCATTCAGACTGACAGAGTGTGATAAACCTATAACAGAAAACATTTCAAAGAAAATGCATGAAATATGTTTATTTGCCAGCTTGTCCTCAATTTCATTATTCTGGTGAATAATAATTATTGTAGTAGAATCGACCTCACTTTTGAACTCTATGGTGTATTATTGAGGTTTTTATGTGTTTTTAAAAGAAATTTCACTACTGTGCAACAAGTACTTTTGCAACCATGTACAGTGTTAGCCAATGTTGAGTGAATCATCAGAAAACGCATAGATAGAATGTTTGGAAGCATTTAGTTTAGCATGGAGTAAAATACTTTGACATTGCAGTCTTAATGTGCAATAGTTGTACATGTTTTGTATTAACTACATTTTCACATAATTTACTGAATTAATTTTATGCTATTTTTGTTGTTCTATGCAATCAAAGATTGGTTGATTATGGATGCCAGATAACCTACATCAATTTTAAACACCCAACATCCATTTTCAGTACTCAAAATTCATTTAGCATGAATATTACTGTTTATTTATAGCTTTTAATCTTATTTTTGTCTTTTTGTCCAATTGCAAAGACTTTTCATGTAATATCAGGGGATTAAAGTTCATAGTGAAGCAGATACTTACAAAAATTCTATGCATGCATTTTCTGATAATTTACTCAACTTTGTCTACCCTTTTACATTGTTATGAAATGCTTGTTTCACAGTGCCAAATTTGTGATAAAATGCCCAAAAAATTCAACAAAGCTTCTTACAATGAGATGATGAGACCAAATTTGCTAAAATTATTTACCAGAATTATGTAACTAACACAACTTGGTATTGCAAACATTTTCTCAGGCCTTTACCCAGAAATGTTAGCTGTTATAGGTTTATCACACCCTATCAGTCTGGAAGAAGTGGTATGTACTTTCTGCAGAGATAATGACTGTATATTTTTACTTCTGAATAACTCTCATCTTAGATATTACCAAACAGGAAAAATGGACAGTTTTGATCACTTTTTCATAGAGATTACATGCTAAGAATAGGGTGTGACAAATAAAAAAATCTATAACTCAAATATCTCAAAGAATTCCCAACAGATTTTTTCGTATGATACATCAAAATGTTCGTCTGACCTTCCTCTACATCACTGCGCTAATCGTTTTCTTGGTCAATTTTTTTAACCCCAAAGTTTGTTCAAGCTCGCTGTGAGAATGGAATTTCAATATTTTGGTTTTTAGCCAGTAAAAGTAAAAAATTTAGCTAAATGACCTTTTGTTATAATTCCCAAGAAACAAGGTATAATGCAATTCAATTGCCAAGGATTCAAACCTTGATTATTTGGCATAGTTTAGTGAGATGATGAACAACAATACAGGCTTCTGGTCAGCAGGATTCAAAAATTTTCTATAGCGAGCTGCATGGGGTACGGTGAGACAGTTTGAGGCGGGGCACAGTGAGACATCACAATATACACTCGAAACAACCTGAATGTAATGCATAGCTCACTATTAAAAACAAAGTGCCTGCTATAAATTACTGATTTTTGTGAGTCATAACCAAAGAGATGCATCGGAAAGAATTTTGATTAGTATGTAACAGGTGCGGCAGGTTAAATAAGTCGTGCATGTGTCCTGTGCGATGACGTTTCGAAACATGCTCAAAAAAGACCTAAAAAATCACCTAGCCAGCTGCTTTTACAGGAGTACAATAGCTTCTGTAGCAATTATTGATAGAACAATGCCGCAGGTCCTTAGGATCGGCGGATATGGCAGAAGATGCCCTGTCTCACTGTGCCTCGCCTGCTGTGTCACTGTGCCCCACCCACGGGGCACAGTGAGACACTTGACGAGCATGGATGTAACTCAAAGTTTCTCCAAACCTGTAAATGTTAGGAACCAGAAACTAATGGACAATATACCCAACGTCATTATTTATATTGTGGACCTGATCTCATTTAATTCACTACTGCCAATATTTCGGAACACTTGAAAATAAAAAAAGTGTCTCACTGTGCCCCGCTCTCCCCTACTTATTTGATTGATTTATTTAAACCTGTACTCCCATACACCTTACTGCAAGTGTATGAAGTGGAATAAATAATATACACGTATATACATTCTATGTATATGGAGATGTGCGCTTTCGGCACACCCATCCAGAAAACAAGAAACAGACACCATTTCTATCTGCCCTTCTCTTTGTCTTTCTGGGAGTAAACATTTACTTTAGGGCACCCAACTGTCTGACTGGCTTGTTCTAGTATGTTTTCATTAATTACCAAAGTTTCCAGACTGTCTTTTGCCCACTATGGGGTCTGTTTTGTGTGTTTTTGTGTTTAGAGGCTTCACAGTCGAAGGTGCCAGAATGGCTACACTTTACTTCCGGAAGCTTTAGGCCTTTGTTGTCAATTGTTTGAACCACAGGTAGGTTGTTGGATAGGTAGGTAAAGGCCTTCATGAACATTTATGACAGTTCATGCCACTCATGAGTTGATGACATTGATTTTTCAGGATTGATATTCAACTTATTAGAAAGTACTAGCATGGTGCCGTGAAAAAAAAAAACTTTAAGAAACCAAACCCAGATAAGGTTCTTGTAGGAAGTGAAAGACAGCAGCTTGCAAATTTTAATGGCTGAGCAATGAGTAGTTTGGTCCCGAGCAGTAGCGTAAAACATCCGTGAATTAATAATAGGATGCCCAATGTTTAAAGTTCAAATTTAGTTCAAGGCAGTTTTATCTTAAATGCCTTCAGTAGTTAATATCGTATCAATGATTGCAAAAGTTTCGAGTATTTTTGAAAATTCAGATCATCTCAGGTTTTCTATTTGATTATCCAACAATAATTGTTTTACAAGTTTATCAAGTCAAATCACCAGCAAATGATACAGTTAACCAATCAGTGGCGGATGTCGGGGGGGCTAGGGGGCCGGCCTCCCCCCCCCCCCCAGACCCCCAAGCTTAATAGTAGCATTTGGAAGAAAATTTGTGATAATGCGGGCCCGCGAATGCCGAAACGCGTACGGGCCCCCCCTAGACTAACGTGTCTGGATCCGCCACTGCCAATGCAATTGATGCAATCAACTCACCTGTAGACAAGTGCAATTGACACAACTCCTCCCATTGAAAGGTTGAACCACAGGATGCCAGACTTCCCCAATGTGATAAGTACTGCCATTGAATCTGCAGGAAGAATCTGAAATTAAATAGATCTGTAATTAATAATAATCACTAAATGCTAATGATAGAGTACAGCGGGGCGTAAGGCTCCAGGGGAAGGAGAATAAGAAGACAATTTGCAACCTTCGTTTTTTTTTTTTTTTTAAATGTCCATATTATATACATGTGTCACTACTTGGAAAGTCAACTCATGTCCTTTTAACTGCATAAGCAATTAAGCATTCCAATAATTGACCACAAAAAAGTAGGTCAAATGGCACCTTAGACATAGGATTATAGTCCAATTATTTCAATGGTGATTTTATTGGCACATTCCAGCCTGAAAACTTTTTTGGCTTTCTGCTTTCTTTTTCAATGCTTCCTCTTTACTTTTCTAGACCTCTAGTTTCCATCCAATCCATAAGGAAAAGCAAGTTAAGCAACAGAAATGTTTTTATTAATTCAACACTTTGGGAGGGGGCCTTTTTCCTTCCAGGGGCTTTTTGCCCAACTGTACTCTACATCAGAGAGCCACTTCACTGGAAGGGGTAGTGCTTGATCCCACTTGACTGAGGGTACTTAACCCACCCAAAACAACCTGTAAACTACCAACTTGCTAATCATGAGAGATCAACAGAAGTTCATGTGAGAAATATAGCATTGTTACAAGAAATTTGCATAAGGCCAGACATTTTTATTAAACTGGCATTATAAAAAATGGAATTGCAGCTTTTTTTATCCAACTGACCGCCTAGAAAAAGTGCCTTAAGAAAATCCGAGAACCTAAACATTAATATGTCTGGCCAAAAGAAAGACAACCCCAAGTTGAGTTCACAAAGCTATATCACAGTACAGGGGTCAAGGCGTTATAAGACCACCCCTTCTGCAGTCATGAAGCGGTCTCTTGTGAGGGTGCGCTTTCTCATCGGGCTTATAATGCACACTGTAAAACTTGAAATTTTGAGTTAGCTCAAATGATTGAGTGAGATGGTTGCACAATTTGTTTGAGCCATGATAGCTTGCTGTTTTGAGTTATGATAATCTTTATGTTGTTATAACTTGCAAACAACAAGCTATCTTGGCTCAAAGGAATTATGCAACCATCTCACTCAATCAATTAAGCTAACTCAAAATTCAAAATTTACAGTGCACTAAAAACATTACTAAGTCAGGGAGGAAGGCGGTCACATAATACAAGGCGGTCTTACAACAGGGGTCACGGTGTCTTAAAATGAAGGGACCACTGTACTACAATTTATGCAGAAGGACAGACAGCCTCAAGTACAGACATATACACTACAAAATACACAATCTTTGTCAGACTCATTTCTCCATGCAAGAGTTACACATACAGTCTTAACCTGCAGTCTGATGGCGCTTGGTTTGTGTGTTTGGCGACTATTGGCTGCACAGATCCGGGTGTAGAGGCTTATTGGAGCCCAGGAGAAGCCCATTGGCCCCCCTGGAGCCCCCCTGGACATGATGGAGCCCCCCTGGAGCCACCAGGAAGAAGGCTGGCGCTGTCTTCAGACTTGGGTGGCTTCTCCAGGCTGTGTTGGCTTGTGCTGGAACAGCATTGCTGCAGCATGTGTACATTGTTGCAGGAGACCAGGGGCGGATCCAAGGAGGGGGGGGAGTTCAGGGGGTCCGGACCCCCTGACCTCTCAAGCTAAGATTTTCGACCCTGACATGGAGATCTTCGGTCGATCTGCCTTTGGCCCTTTTAGTTATCGCCGTTGGACCTCCCCCCTTTCAAAATTCCTGGATCCGCCCCTGGAGATTATTGGGACAACAATGAGATGTTCTGATGAGAGTATAGGGATGAGCTAGAGACTGTCTGCTCTTGGGACCAGGAAGTGGTACTGCAGTGTAAATTGGGGGATTATCCTGCAGGTTTGCTGGGATTTGTTGGGCCTCTTAACAAATTTGATCTATTGGAATGCAGGAAGTATTTTGGAGACAGGAAAATATTCTGGATGTTGGCAAAGGCAGTACTAATAGGAATTGTGATATAATTTATTTTTTAACTTGTTTGAGAAATTCTTGAACTTTTATATTAGGATTAGGAAAGGATTTAAGATCACAAATTCACACAAGATGTGCATGCAGTACACAGTCATTGCTTGTAGACTGACAGGTGTATTGTCCTACATTGTGCACATCTAAATCAATTTTAATGATAAGAACGAGTAATCTTGCATGTTAGAGATGGGGGATATTTCAGTTGGTGACATATGCTGGACTGCCAATCTGTGTCGCGGCTTCAAATCCAGCTCGGGTTGCATCACCAAGATCTATATTGGACAGAAGTTTCAATCATCCTTTCATTCCTTTGCCTCCTATAATCATGTCAAAAATACAGGATATAACGTCCCAATCATCCATTCATCCATCCTACTCTTGTATATTCACAGCTGAATGCTGGATCCCACTCCTGAATAAGTGCCCTTCCTCTATACATCAAACATAACCCCTCTCTCCTCCCACTTAATCAGAGGACTGACACCCCAGCTGCTTCGGTTTGATCCTCTTGCCTCAGTAACCCATCATTACCCTCTGTCTAGGGGCTCCTGGGGGTGTCTGAGGGTCATGGCCCTTGCCTCAGCTCAGACTAGGGTCTTAGCCCTGACTAGTCTTTCTGGCTCTTTCACTAATAATTCCTGGTAACTAGGTAGTACAGGTAGTGCCGAGACTGCAAGGGGGGGGGGTAAAGCAGGGTGCTACATGTAGTGTAGTAGTGACAGATTAAATACCAGTCAGAAATTGAGATTTAGATCTGATATTTTGGGAGTGGTGGTACTTGGCATCGACATTGAAACAGATATTCAATTTAATTGTTCCATCACATTGACAGAAGTTCTTATTTTTGGAAATATGTATGCTTAATGAGTTATTATTATTTAGTATGGAAGGCATTGCAATCTTGGGTAATTATTATGTAGAAAAAGTTCAGAAACTAGTAAACCAATTGTTATTTTTTACTGGAAAGAACCAAACTGACCCCAGTCCCTTTGTTGCTGAACAGTGCCAGCTGTGAAGAGACTGGCAGAATTCATGGTAACGTCATTTAGTAACATGACTCAGACTCAGACTCAGATTCAGTTTATTATAACATGTCATTAGTAAATTCAACACTTCATGATTAAACTCCCGACTCTGGGCCTCTATTTCTGCTATTAATACAAATGATGTTCTTTAGCAAAGACAGTATAGATACACTGTCTTTGTCTATAGTGAATTATACCATGTGACAATAAAGGCTTTAATGTGTCCATTTCAAGTTTCAGGGCAGTTGTTCCACCATAGGGACAGTTGCCTATCAGTTGCTGCATGCATGTGAATTCTGGCAGAGTTCACTGTCTGTGGCAGCTCACTGCTGTTGCCTCTTGTGCATGTATAGAGAGTATAATCTCTTAATAAATGTTAAGTATGAACTCTGCCTGCAGAGCAGGACAGAACTTTCGCTGGACTGCAGCCTTTGCTTTCATCTTTGCGCATTGGTGGTCTGGCAATTGTGTCGAAAGCTCCAATTGTTAAGACAAGTAGCAAACACTTGAGCTGTCTTAAATCTGTTTAGTTCACACTTTCACACCACAACTTTTCAACATGTCTCCTCCCAGCTTCAGAAGTTAGCAGACGATGTAAACAATATTGTTGTAGTGCGCCAAATTGTCTCAAGGTGGCGTGAGGGGAGTCGTTTTGGCGCCAAATTTGACATTGAAATGTCTCAGTGTGTGTTAGAATTTCCATGGTTGCAAATTATTGTTGTTAACACTGCAAAAGTGTGTAAAAGTTTACAGTAAAATGGCTCAGCAGCTGTGGTTATGTTCAAGTGTTTTTCTTTTTTCCTCAGTGTTAATAGACGAACTATAGACTGATAGCACAACAGTGGCACTGAGAACTAGGTGCAGTAATTTGTTATGTCAACAATGTGGAGGGCCTGTAAAACAATGAGATGAGAGAAACAGGAAATGGGGTGAATTACAAGCAGGGGAGGGTTAAGTGTGAATCAATTGCAACTATTTGCAAAGCGGTTTGTTCATGGGGCAGTGGAATGCGGCAGTGCGCCCTGCAGTACCCCCAGAGGTACCAAGCGATGAATTGTCGCTGGTCAATACTGTAATTTTGAAATTATTGTATGGAATAATTATTGTGAACGCACAGTTTAAAGGCATAGTGTCAGTGCATATTGGTCATTAATTTGGTCAAAAAGGCATTATCTGCTGCACTTTTAAGTCTCAAAAAGTTTTGGGACAAAACTGGTTTTTTTTTCATTTTAAAAGGTTTTTTGCACGGAGAATGAATTTTTTTTGGTGCATTCTGTTATATTTTTGCCATTATTTTTGGCCACTGCGCAGTACATACATGTACACATGCACAGACTTCAAAAATTTTGCCAAGACTATTTTTATACACTCTTGATCAAAATGCAGGAATAATTAGGATTTTTCAAGGTGTTGGAACTTCAAAGTTCTAAAATTTGTGATTGAATGTGACAAATTGCCAAGATTTCTTTCTCAGACCTTAGATTTATGTATAAATGATATCATAAACCATTTTTAGATGCTAAGAATTATTTGAAAACTATCTTTGGGTGACCCAGAAAAATTGATCATTTTTAGTAAAAAATCATCAAAAATTGTATCATGACTCAACAACACAGACACAAAATTTCAACATATGCAAAAGATGAGAACTTAATCTTGATGTGTATAACTAAAAAACATCACAATTTCATGTTGAATGCCATACGAGGGGCGTTTAGAAAGTTTGTGGCTTTTTTTTATATGGACACTTATTTTCAATCTAGAACTATGAATTGTTTACAGGATAAAATTCAGCAGTTTTGAAATAGATTTCCAAATTTTGGACAATTTGGACATTTTTAAGTCGTTCTGTGGTTGCCATGGAAACAGAAAGTTTGGCTAGGTGGAGCGGATAGTACGGAGATCAAGAAAATCAATGAATTGCGGCTGAGAGAGACCTCAACCTGCCACTGGTATTAGTAAGATTGACAATAATTAACACAAGAAATATAATATTAGCTTTTAAATATACTAGCAAGTACTACAAAAGCATCAATTCATACACCTGATGCATTAAAATAAATGTTCCTTGAAGCCCTCCAGGAAAAGTTTTTGTGAAAGCATTTCGGTCATCCAAAGCCTTTTCTCCTCCAGTGCCTGAAACTATTGCCCCCAGTGATTAAGGTAATGGAAAACCAGGTCTTATGTAAAGCTATATGTAAAAGGAAAAGCTGGGATGGATAATGCTGTCCCTTTAGGTCTCTTGCTCATACCAGTGAATTCATGCTTTGTCATAAGTCCTGATGTAGTTAAGGACTCACATTCTGGCGCCTGAATCGCTCTTGCCAAATCGGGCATGCAGGAGTGCTTTTCCACATTGGTTCACTGTAAGAATACAAACATTTGGTATGCTTGAAAGTATATTTAGAAGCTAATATTATATTTCTTGTGTTAATTATTGTCAATTGTGCTTATACAAGTGGCAGAGTGAGGTCTCTCTCAACCGCAATTCATTGATTTTCTTGATCTCCGTACTACCTGCTACACCTAGCCAAACTTTCTGTTTCCATGGCAACCACAGAATGACTTAAAAATGTCCAAATTGTCCAAAATTTTGGAAATATGTTCCAAAACTGCTGAATTCTATCCTGTAAAAAAATCATTTGTCTAGATTGAAAATAAGTGTCCATTTACAAAAAAGCCGTGAACTTTCTGAACGCCCCTTGTATGCATTGACCTCTGTCTTCACTTGACTTGACATGGATTCCATCAACTTGTTTCTTGCTTGTTTTTGACCGATATGACCACTATTCAGTGAAAGTCACTATCTAGTGTAATTAAGGTTCAAGTCTGGTGAAGTTGCCAATAACGGCAAATTCTCAGTTTCTGTTTGTGTGTTGCATTAAACAGTTAAAAACCTTTCACGGTTTACAGTGGCTTTTGCACATGAAGGCTTAAAGTTTTATCATTAATACTTATTCCAGAATTCCCCTACAGGTGGCATACTCATACACCAATATTAAATATCTTGTTTTGAAGGATTTGTGGACATTGTGGTGCCCTACAAGCTTGACCATAGCCACAGATGAATGAAATGTTTCAGCTGTAGTGTTCTCTACACTGCAGTACCATTTCCTCTTCCAACAAACTTATTAGATAGGAGACATTCTGCACAACCCGACACAAATTTCCATCATAATGAACGACACACCAAACAGGCACTGAACCATCACCCTGAGCCTTTGTGGCCATTAGGCAGTATTCGGACAGCATCTGGCCACCTTCCCATCACAGAAAAATCTCTCCATCAGCACTGTGAAACATGTAGGGGATATATTAACTGAGACGAAATTTACTTGAAAAATTCTCAATATATTCTAGCATTTTTGTCAAGAGTATACGGCTGTACGCTTTTTGAGATAGAGAGAGATATATATATTATTCGGCTTATGTACAAATACACGTAAAAAGCACATAAGAAATTTGATTGCGGCCACAAGCTCACAAGAAATGACTAAAATGAAAATGAGCACCAATGATACATAAAAAATGATAAGAATAAATAATACATAATAAATAGTTTAAAGTTGACAATACAATGATAATTATAAATAGGTGAGAAAAGTAGAATAAAAACGACATAATACTGTAAGAGTGTAAGGAGCTGATAAAATATTTAAAAAATTGGACTAGAGTTAACATTATTAAAAATTCTGACAGCTGAAGAATAGAATTGATTTGGAAGAGGAAATGATACCTCAATGTAGAGAACACTTCAGTTGAAACGTTTTATACATTTACGACTATGCTCAAGCTTGTAGGGCATCACAAATCCTTCCAAACCTGGACAATGTAGAGACTTGAGAATTTGCCGTTATTGGCAACTTTACCAGACTTGAGCCTAAATAACAATATAGGCACATCTTGGACCTCATTGCACATAAAATGGAGGTACAGCGAACTGATCTGGACTAGGTGCATTCTCTAAAGAATGTCCATATTGGTCAATAAGAAGCAAAAAAGAGGTTGGCGGAATCCATGTCAAGTCAAGTAAAGGCAGAGGTCAACGCATGTGGCATTCAACATGATATTGTGATGTTTTTTGATTGTACACGTCAAAATTAAGTTGCCATTTTTTGCATATGTTGAAATTTTGTGTAATACTATGTCATTCAGCCGTGATGCAATTTTTGATGATAATTTACTAAAAATGATAAATTTTTCCGGGTCACCTAAAGAAAATTTTCAAATAATTCTCAGCCACTAAAAATGGTTTATAATATCATTTATACATAAATCTAATGTCTGAGGAAAAAATCTTAGCAATGCCACACATTCATTCACCAACTTTAGAACTTTGAAGTGCTGTCACCTTGAATATCCTAATTATTCCAGCTTTTGATCATGAGTGTACAACTTAACTTACCTTTTTGGTTGATGGATGGATATGAGCAGGCTCCATGTAAAACAGTCAACACCGCCACAATCTTTGGTAATACTGACACTCTGAAATATAAAAGAAGATAAAATTAATCTGCATATTATCTTAGGCAAATGAAATCTGGAGCTTATTGAAAAACTAATACTTTAAGTAGGGAATGCTTATGGAAAAAAGTTATATTTGCCTCAAAGGAAGTCTTATCAGCATTCACATCCATTTGTCGTAAACATTTTGGAGATGAATAGTTATTGTCACAATGAGCTCATTTATTTTAGTCCTGCCAATGAAATTTTGAATGTTTCTAAAATCCCCGTTCCAGGTATGTTATACACAACCAACAAAATCAGGATATTAATGCGTCATGGAAAAATTACCCCGAGCATTGAGCAAGCACATTGGTAAAAACCCAAAAAACCCTAAATTAAAACAATTTTTTTAGAATATAGGCCAAAAATCTGTGTGTAAAACATGAAAGATCATAACACATGCTAGCTTCATCGGAGAAGTCCTGCACAGTGGCTGGTACATTTCTAGAAGGACTCAAGACTTTCGCTGCACTGCCAAAGAACATGCGGGCAATAGTGATGTCAAAATTGTCAAAGCCTCTGATTTGAAGACTTCTGACTCTCACCCTGGCTTGAAAAAAGACAATGGGAAACTTATTTTGCAAATAATAAAGCAGGTTATCATCAAATTCTCCCGCCTCTGTGTTTTCATTATGAACAGTGCTGTCCTCATGAAAGACCGTCTCAAAACATGAAAGAACTTTTTTCATGAGCTCCTTATATTTTAGGTAAACTTATTGCATTATGATTGGTGACAATACGAACCAAATGACATGAAAACATTCTTTATAGTCTTGTTTCCATAGGCGTACGGCGCGCGCGACTTTTGGGGGGGCGAGCGACATTTGCCAAAATTTCGAGATCTCGATTTAATACCATTTCAAATGAAATTGCCTGGAAATCACTAATTTTCAATAGTATTTACTTAATCATCTGCCCCATTTTTTTAGCCATTTTGCCTGAATCTTACTGTGTCCAAGACTTTTGGGGGGGCGATCACCCCCCCCTGCCCCCCCTCCCGTACGCCTATGCTTGTTTCTCGGTCCTTTTAATACAAATATGTTGTAAATTAATTGGATAAGTCTTCTATTGCCACCAAAATTTTAAATCTGTCAAATAGTGCAAATTTCGCACCTTGACACTGTATCGTTTGAATTAAAACAAGGAATTTAAGTATTATCGTCAAATTTGCAAGCATTAGTCGGTGAATGGCAGTAATCCAGTCAAACCTTGGAGCATTTACCACTTGGTCAAATGAGAAATAAAATATTTTTTACAAAGTAAAAGCAAAGTTTATCACAAAGACGACATCTTAAAAAGTGCGTTTGAAAACATTAACAATACCATTGAAAATTAGTTTTAGAAACTGCCAAAGTTCAGTAGCTAGATTACAGTGATTTACATAACATGAAAAAATATATCTTCAATATTTTTGACAGTATTTCGCAAAGCTCTATTTGCTGCTGTTCCCAAAAAAAGGTAAATTAATAAAGTAAGAAATACCACATATGGAAAAAAAGTAGCTGTAGTTCATCGAATTGTCAAAATGACGGTGATTCAATTTGATACGAATCGTGTATTCTTACTTTTAGTATTACTTACGATACTTCAATTTGGTCAGTCAAAGTTTTAAAACACCATTTATATGTATAGCACTTAAATTACAAATTTAAAAATTTTTGTTGTGAATAAGAATAATTATTATTGAAATAATTTTTAAAATATAAAAATTCAATATTAAATCAAATTGAAAATACAAAAATTCAATATCAGATTAAATTAAAATAATAAATATATCATGAATATTGCACTTCAAGTCAAGAAAATACTCCAAATTAACTTGAGAAAAAAGGACTCACCTCGTTGCCATCATCTCAATAAATAATACTGTTGATAAATTGCTGAAATATTCTCTTGTCAGTAATCCTAACCCCTTGAATGAAAGGTACTCTGATGGGGCAAGTATTTGTACCCTCTTAACAGGTAAAGGGGCAGGTAAGAGAAGGGGTGATGATCTTCCCCTGTGGACCAATGGGAAGGCTGTATTTTGCCCCTTGCCTCACCTGGGAGGGGCTTCTTTGATGGGCTAATTGTCTCAGGTAAAGGTAGGCAGCTCAGGTGAAATGCTTGTGGGGAATACAATGAATACCTGAAGTTGTTGATAGATTAAAGGTATGATGGTGATGTAGTAGAAACATGTATCAAAATACTATAACTGTGCAAATATTGAGTATATTTATCTTTTAAAAAATACCTTTTTGGTTGGAATGCAAGCGAAGAAAAAAAAGGAATATTAAAAAGAAAGAGGGAAAGAAAGGAAAGAAGCTACGTAAAAATGATAGATAGATAGATAGATAGATAGATAGATAGATAGATAGATAGATAGATAGATAGATAGATAGATAGATAGATAGATAGATAGATAGATAGATAGATAGATAGATAGATTGACTGTCTGACTGACTGACTGATCTTTCGATCGATTGATTGACTGATTGATTGATTGATTGATTGATTGATTGATTGATTGATTGATTGATTGATTGAGTGATTGATTTGTTGATTAACTGATTGGTAGAGGCAGTATAGATACTTGGTTGATTGATAGACAGTTTCATTTCAAGATTGTCTCTAGAGGTACCAATGGCTGGCTGGTCAATATATGGTTGATTGACTTCTTGGTTGCTTGATTGGTTTGCTGATTGGATAACTGGTTGATTCAATAGCAATTAAATAGGCATTTTAAAGAAACACGAGAAGATCACAATTCAAGTTCAACACCAACTGAATGTACAAGTCAAGCGCTCCTGAACTCCTCCCCTATCCATTGCCATAATATAATACCTCTGAGCTCTCTGAGCTCTTCTGTGTGTGAGGAAGGCTTCAGCTTGCTTTGCTCATTGTTAAAGGGTGCCCTGTCTGCAGCTTTGACGCCGTTCGCGTGCGCCACTGACCTGCAGCGTCTGCTCGCCTGATTGTCTTGATAACCTTTTCAACTCCCCAGATCCTTCTGTCTCATTTTCCATGCTTGCTGTCAGAAGGCATGTTTTCTGCCAGTCCTATCAAGTGTAATGTATTGTAAGTATACACTCCAATGTTGAAGCTAGTCTTAGCTAGGGGTTCCAAATAAAAGGGCCTGGGTTTGGAACTTGAGGAGTTGAGAGTGATCTGCCTTTGGTCTCCTTCACTGCGAAATTTGAAATTTGATTCAAAATCTAGTGAGTCGCAGTATAAATTCAGATTTGGAATCGATAAATATAGTAAAGAACACATACAAGCTTTTGCCATTCCATTATCCAACGGAACGCTATTTTTGCTTTAGAAGCTTTCACTTTGGAAAGGTGCTGGCCAGTGGACTTTCTAGGATTCGCTAGATCATTCCGAGGTTATGGGCCACATCTACAAAATCAAAACAGCCGAAATAAATAGAAACATGACTTAAAAGCCATTTTTTGCCTGAGCTCAATTTGGCAAGATGTGACTTACTGGATTTTCCCATTGGATGCTAGACTAATGGGAGGATGCTTACCAGTGCGTCGGAGTCGGGAGTCGGGGTCATGGAGTTTGAGGTTTTTGGGTGGAGTCGGAGTCGAACTTTGATTTTCAGTTGGTGAATAATTAATTTCCTGACTCTTCATCCTAAAAATACAAAAACCCAGTTGCAACAATGTGAAATGGATCCAAAAATTTAACCCTTCTGAAACAAGTAGGCCTATGCATGTACAAAATCCTATGGAATCATTGTAGAATTACATTCTGCCCCCTATAGACGATACAATATGTTTCTGCAATTATGCCGACAAGTGGAGTCAGTCGTCGGAATTCAGGAGACCTGAGGAGTCGGGAGTTGCTTTTCAGAAAATCAATGGAGTCGTGAGTCAGTTCAGTTACTACCCAACTCCATGAAGCCCTGATGCATACCCACTGGTGGGCTTACAGTCTTCCACTTTGATATAGAATTAGAGTGGACTGTGGCACTGTGAAAATGGCACTTCGCGACTCATGATAGCTGATGAAGTGTCATCTTCTCTACTTTCAACATGGGAAACATACAGGCTGTTTGATTAGCCATGATCAAGAGAAAGCCATTTGACTTCTCATAACGGATTTTAGAGTGAAAATCAGATGCATAATCCTTTCGTTTGGCTGTCACAAACAAGTGGGATAAGTCTCCTTAAATCAAATTAACATTTGAAAGTATTGGGTATGATCATGACAAATCATCAGCATGATGACACACGAAGTGCCATTTTCACAGTGCCACAGTCCACTCTAATTCTATATCAAAGTGTTTGGCTGTAAGGACTCAGTCCCATACTCAATAACTGGACCCTGATTTTATTTTTTCATCAAGTGCAAGTGTACTTCTACCAATGACAACGCAATAAGCAAAGCCTCTGAGCAGGCAATAGGCCAAGTGAGTCAACGAGTGATGAGCTACAAATATGTAAACACAACCTATCCTATCTTGCCTCAGACTCAGTGGCACTCTCAGCTAATTCCCGGATGACCACATGGGGAATTTTAACATGTGGTCAACTAGCTTACAATGTGTTAGACTGGTCCTACAAGAAGTAAGAATTCCAGCAATTACATACCTGTAATTACAGGCCTGTGCAGCCATGAGGGAATGTGTTGTTTGTTGTTAAAACTAGAAATTTATTGCCCTCCTCTCAACTTTCGAAGCAATCAATTATTATGGACAATCCGATTTAGGTCTGACTCTGTGAGTGTAAATTATCTATTTTAATAAAATGTGCAATGGAGCTATTCGCGACCCTTGACGATTCTTTTTTCTAACATTTATAGTGATTTAATATGTTCCATATATCTCAGTACCGTTCTTCCAATGTTTTTTGTCAACCTCATCTTTTGTCTTCCTCTGTATCATCTTTTCTTTTCTTTTTTTCTTTTTTCAGTCTTCTTTATATTTTTCATTTCCCCTCTTTTGTTCTAGTTCATCTTCTGTTCTCTTTTTCTGTTTCCTTTTCTAATCCCCTTGTTTCTTCCGGTATTTTGATCTTCCGTTTTTTGGTCAGCCAGCTCTGCTCAGAAGGCCTATTGTGATGCACCAGATTATTCTGTGTGTGACTCTGTGCACAAAATCCTGTTAAAACTATGCACTGTATATGGATCTGTTTGCAGTACGCTTTCTTGTGACACACCAAAAGCTCTTTTCGATTATGACAGATCTCCGTAACTTCTACAATTAGTATTTGGTGTTTTAGTACATTTATACAGACCTCCAGCATGCTGCACAGTGTCAACACATAGTCACATGCATATATTATGGCAGGCTTGCAGACCTACGTATGCGCTCTCTGAGTGTTCATTCTTGTTACCCCTATTCTTCTTCTTAAAATCTTCCTTATTGTCAGCTATCCACTGGCACAGGCCAAGGCCTACGTAGAGTCCTCTCTTTATTTTTCACTAACAAGTTCAATAGTGATTAAGACTATAGACTTTAGTTGGTCTGTGCTTCTGTTTTTTTTTATAAATTCTGTTTTGTTCCATGACTTCTCTCTACAGTATCTTAATTCTTTGGTATTCTTCTGCATTTCTCTACAACATATTTCACCTTTTTCTTCTTTTCTATTCTTCCTCTTCAGTTCTTCCCTTCTACCTCTGTTTTGCCTTACATGTTCCCCTATTCTTTTTTCTCCCACTGTTTTCTGTCTTCTTCCATTCCTCGCCTTGCTCAGTTTTGTTCATCTTCTTGATCCTATTTTCTTCATTCTGGGTACATGGCTGTTTACTGTGAATTGTCCCATTCTGAAATAAATAAGTAATAAATAAGGTAATTTATAAATGTTATCATTATTACAAATTGTAGATTCATAGGTAAACCACATGCAGCTGGCAGAATAAGATGATATGTAGTCAAGGTTGCAAATTGGTAATAGCTTCTGCAGAATTTTCTACAAACGACTACAATCATTCTTTTCTTATGAATTAGAATTACTTCAAAATACTTCATTTCAACAACGTTCAACTTAAATCAAATTTAAAGCCTGACAATCTCAGACATTAAATGCAATAATTGAATGCAAATCCTGCATGTTGAACACATAGACTTATCATTGTAAAGCCTCAACAAAATACATATGGCTGAGAACGTATAGACCTAAAAATCTGTTGCAAGACTTACACGCTAGGCCGACGCCAGCTAGGGCGATATTAGGAGATGTTATCTTGTATTATCACTCAATGGTGTGGAGCCGTCTCGGCGGCTTGTCTCACCTATTCTCGGTTTCCATGGCAATCAACATGCAATTGTCATGACTATCAGCACATTGTCATCTAAGGTCTAACCTTGATAAAGCAATTTTTCTGCCATCTTTATAGTTCTTTCTCTATTTTTCACCCAACTGAAGAAGTCAAGTTTTGCAGGCATTTTTGCAAATGGAGCTTCCCACGGTACATCAACAACCATCAGCCTTCACTTGTTATTCGAAGCGATTGCTAATAAGGACTTCTGAGAATACTTTTCAATTGGTTCCTGTAGTTGTTGTTAAGATTGTGGTTTAAATTCCAAAGAATTGGCCAAATTCTGATTCCGTATTTTCACAACTTTTTGTAAATTTGGTGTAGGGGTATTAATTGTTAATTTTAATTTAAAAAAGTAGATTTCTCAAATCTTTAATTCCAATTTAAGTTTTGCAGCTTGGAATCATGGGCTCATCAGCAATGGTCATGCAGCACAGCATTCATGAAAATTCTTTTATATGATCTTTTATACTGTTTGTCTGGGCCAAAATAGTATAAGTAATAGACGGTGACTCTTTATTATTTATCATATTTACATGTGTATATACCTCACTTTTTAGTGATCCATTTTGCTTGGCCACTTTACATGCTTTACACCAGAAGGTCTTGCACCCTTGTCATTGGAATTTTTGAAACAAATACAGTATTTAAATAATTGGAAAAAAGTTAATAAACCAGAAAGATGAGATATCCTGCTACCTGCAAACTTTTACCCTGACATATTGCACTGAATGACTCTGGATATTCCATTGCATGTCTAGCATGACCTTAGTTTAAGAAAGGCCATCATGATAAAAATAATGATGACAGTGTCTATGAGCAGTGGCGACCCCTATGCTGTCTTTTGACCTTATGACACTTTTTTTGGCTGTCAAGGTCATTTGGGAGGTCAAATTGTTTTCCTTCAAACAATTCAATCTCAGAGGTCACGTAGCCTCAAATTTTCCATGCTAATGTATTTATTTTTGCCATAGGCTTAAGCTGTCCTTAGACCAATTTGGTGTTATTTTTTATGCCCAACATTTTGATGTCATGATTTTGGTCATAGGCATGGTATTTTTTGCCATAATTTTGGGGTTTTGGAGTTTACCTCGTGACATTTTATGGCTGAAATTCTGACATATAAGAATATAAGACGACTATGTTGCAAGAAAAAGAGGGGGAAAAGAGGATCAAAATTGTATTACAATAAAATTACCTGTCTCCTTTATTTTCTTACTTTATTTTATTTTATTTTCAAAATATTTATTTTAGAGGCTTTTTTCTCCCTGCATGTTTTTGTAGAAGGCAAATTAGCTAATCTTAAAATTTCCATTTTGAATGAAGACTTATCTTGCAGACAATCCAAACATGGCAGCCAAGATGTCTGCTGATAACTGAAGGAAAATGATGAAAGAAATATGGAATTCATATCAGCAATTATGGAAGACCATGCCTATGGCTAAACAGGTGAAAGACTGGACCAAAGTAAAGTTAGTAATTTATATAAGGGGCAGAGCATTTTTTAGGGATTTTCGACGGGAGACCATCGGAACATCATAACACCGTGACGCGCGACATCTATGGATCAGCTGAAGATTCATAAGATATACTTATGCATTACATATGCAATGGCATGCTTGCAAATGGCCATGAACTGTTAAGCTGATTACTACACTCAGCTACTAATTCAGGATTTCAGCCAATTTCCACCGAAATTAGTCAGAATTTTTTTTTTACGTCATGACAGAAGTATAATTGTAAAGACATTGAAGAATATATTTTATATGAAAAGAAGTCTCGCTTTTAAATGCACCCAAGAACTACAAACCAAACGTGAAATTAATGAGAGTTTCTAGGAAAATTGGTCTCCCACTGACACCAATTTGGCAATGACTTGGAGACCACATGTGTCCGATGGGAGTCCATTTGGTCTCCAAGTTACTATGTTAAAAAATGCACTGATAAGGTGACCACCATTTAATGTGTTGGATTGATGGGCTAACAAACTGGATTGATGGGCTGACAAGCTGATGGACTAAAAGGTGGAAGGATTGATTCGCTGACAAGCTGATAGACTAAAAGGCAGTTGGATTGATGGGCTGACAAGCTGATAGACTAAAAGGCAGTTGGATTGATGGGCTGACAAGCTGATAGACTAAAAGGCAGTTGGATTGATGGGCTGACAAGCTGATAGACTAAAAGGCAGTTGGATTGATGGGCTGACAAGCTGGATTAATTAAGGGGCTGACAAGCTGATAGACTAAAAGGCAGTTGGATTGATGGGCTGACAAACTGGATTGATGGGCTGACAAGCTGATAGACTAAAAGGCAGTTGGATTGATGGGCTGACAAACTGGATTGATGGCTGACAAGCTGATAGACTAATAGGCGGTTGGATTGATGGGATGACAAACTGGATTAATTGAGGGGCTGACAAGCTGATAGATAAAAGGCAGTCGGATTGATGGGATGACAAACTGGATTGATAGCTGACAAGCTGATAGACTAAAAGGCAGTTGGATTGATGGGCTGACAAACTGGATTGATGGGCTGACAAGCTGATAGACTAAAAGGCAGTTGGATTGATGGGCTGACAAGCTGGATTGATGGGCTGACAAGCTGATAGACTAAAAGGCAGTTGAATTGATGGGATGACAAACTGGATTGATGGCTGACAAGTTGATAGACTAAAAGGCAGTAGGACTGTTGGGATGACAAGCTGGATTGATGGGCTGACAAGCTGATAGACTAAAAGGCAGTAGGACTGTTGGGATGACAAGCTGGATTGATGAGCTGACAAGCTGATAGACTAAAAGGCAGTTGGATCGATGAGCTGACAAACTGGATTGATGGGCTGACAAGCTGATAGACCAAAAGGCAGTTGGATTGATGGGATGACAAACTGGATTAATTGAGGGGCTGACAAGCTGATAGACTAAAAGGCAGTTGGATTGATGGGCTGACAAGCTGATAGACTAAAAGGCAGTTGGATTGATGGGCTGACAAGCTGGATTGATGGGCTGACAAGCTGATAGACTAAAAGGCAGTTGGATTGATGGGCTGACAAGCTGATAGACTAAAAGGCAGTTGGATTGATGGGCTGACAAGCTGGATTGATGGGCTGACAAGCTGATAGACTAAAAGGCAGTTGGATTGATGGGCTGACAAGCTGGATTGATGGGCTGACAAGCTGATAGACTAAAAGGCAGTGGGATTGATGGGCTGACAAACTGGATTAATTGAGGGGCTGACAAGCTGATAGACTAAAAGGCAGTTGGATTGATGGGCTGACAAGCTGGATTGATGGGCTGACAAGCTGATAGACTAAAAGGCAGTTGGATTGATGGGCTGACAAGCTGATAGACTAAAAGGCAGTTGGATTGATGGGCTGACAAGCTGGATTGATGGGCTGATAAGCTGATAGACTAAAAGGCAGTTGGATTGATGAGCTGACAAGCTGGATTGATGGGCTGACAAGCTGATAGACTAAAAGGCAGTTGGATTGATGGGCTGACAAGCTGATAGACTAAAAGGCAGTTGGATTGATGGGCTGACAAACTGGATTGATGGGCTGACAAGCTGATAGACTAAAAGGCAGTTGGATTGATGGGCTGACAAGCTGATAGACTAAAAGGCAGTTGGATTGATGGGCTGACAAGCTGATAGACTAAAAGGCAGTTGGATTGATGGGCTGACAAGCTGATAGACTAAAAGGCAGTTGGATTGATGGGCTGACAAGCTGGATTGATGGGCTGACAAGCTGATAGACTAAAAGGCAGTTGGATTGATGGGCTGACAAACTGGATTAATTGAGGGGCTGACAAGCTGATAGACTAAAAGGCAGTTGGATTGATGGGATGACAAACTGGATTGATGGCTGACAAGCTGATAGACTAAAAGGCAGTTGGATTGATGGGCTGACAAACTGGATTAATTGAGGGGCTGACAAGCTGATAGATAAAAGGCAGTTGGATTGATGAGCTGACAAACTGGATTGATGGGCTGACAAGCTGATAGACCAAAAGGCAGTTGGATTGATGGGATGACAAACTGGATTGATGGGCTGACAAGCTGATAGACTAAAAGGCAGTTGGATTGATGGGCTGACAAGCTGGATTGATGGGCTGACAAGCTGATAGACTAAAAGGCAGTTGGATTGATGGGCTGACAAGCTGATAGACTAAAAGGCAGTTGGATTGAGGGGCTGACAAGCTGATAGACTAAAAGGCAGTTGGATTGATGGGCTGACAAGCTGATAGACTAAAAGGCAGTTGGATTGATGGGCTGACAAACTGGATTGATGGGCTGACAAGCTGATAGACTAAAAGGCAGTTGGATTGATGGGCTGACAAGCTGGATTAATTCAGGGGCTGACAAAATGATAGACTAAAAGGCAGTTGGATTGATGGGATGACAAACTGGATTGATGGCTGACAAGCAGATAGACTAAAAGGCAGTTGGATTGATGGGATGACAAACTGGATTGATGGCTGACAAGCTGATAGACTAAAAGGCAGTTGGATTGATGGGATGACAAACTGGATTGATGGCTGACAAGCTGATAGACTAAAAGGCAGTTGGATTGATGGGATGACAAACTGGATTGATGGGCTGACAAGCTGATAGACTAAAAGGCAGTTTGATTGATGGGATGACAAACTGGATTAATTAAGGGGCTGACAAGCTGATAGACTAAAAGGCAGTTGGATTGATGGGCTGACAAACTGGATTGATGGGCTGACAAGCTGATAGACTAAAAGGCAGTTGGATTGATGGGCTGACAAGCTGGATTGATGGGCTGACAAGCTGATAGACTAAAAGGCAGTTGGATTGATGGGCTGACAAGCTGGATTAATTGATGGGCTGACAAGCTGATAGACTAAAAGGCAGTTGGATTGATGGGATGACAAACTGGATTGATGGCTGACAAGCTGATAGACTAAAAGGCGGTTGGATTGATGGGATGACAAACTGGATTAATTGAGGGGCTGACAAGCTGATAGACTAAAAGGCAGTTGGATTGATGGGATGACAAACTGGATTGATGGCGGACAAGCTGATAGACTAAAAGGCAGTTGGATTGATGGGCTGACAAGCTGGATTGATGGGCTGACAAGCTGATAGACTAAAAGGCAGTTGGATTGATGGGCTGACAAGCTGATAGACTAAAAGGCAGTTGGATTGATGGGCTGACAAGCTGATAGACTAAAAGGCAGTTGGATTGATGGGCTGACAAACTGGATTGATGGGCTGACAAGCTGATAGACTAAAAGGCAGTTGAATTGATGGGATGACAAACTGGATTAATTAAGGGGCTGACAAGCTGATAGACTAAAAGGCAGTTGGATTGATGGGCTGACAAACTGGATTGATGGGCTGACAAGCTGATAGACTAAAAGGCAGTTGGATTGATGGGCTGACAAATTGAACTGATGGCTGACAAGCTGATGTAATAAAAGGCAGTTGGATTGATGGGCTGACAAACTGGATTGATGAGCTGACAAGCTGATAGACTAAAAGGCAGTTGGATTGATGAGCTGACAAGCTGATAGATAAAAGGCAGTTGGATTGATGAGCTGACAAGCTGATAGACTAAAAGGCAGTTTGATTGATGAGATGACAAACTGGATTAATTGAGGGGCTGTCAAACTGATGGACAAGAAGGCAGATTGATTGATGGGCTGACAAACTGGATTGATGGGCTGACAAGCTGATAGACTAAAAGGCAGTTGGATTGATGGGCTGACAAGCTGGATTGATGGGCTGACAAGCTGATAGACTAAAAGGCAGTTGGATTGATGGGCTGACAAGCTGATAGACTAAAAGGCAGTTGGATTGAGGGGCTGACAAGCTGATAGACTAAAAGGCAGTTGGATTGATGGGATGACAAACTGGATTGATGGCTGACAAGCTGATAGACTAAAAGGCGGTTGGATTGATGGGATGACAAACTGGATTAATTGAGGGGCTGACAAGCTGATAGATAAAAGGCAGTTGGATTGATGGGATGACAAACTGGATTGATGGCTGACAAGCTGATAGACTAAAAGGCAGTTGGATTGATGGGCTGACAAACTGGATTGATGGGCTGACAAGCTGATAGACTAAAAGGCAGTTGGATTGATGGGCTGACAAGCTGGATTGATGGGCTGACAAGCTGATAGACTAAAAGGCAGTTGGATTGATGGGCTGACAAGCTGATAGACTAAAAGGCAGTTGGATTGAGGGGCTGACAAGCTGATAGACTAAAAGGCAGTTGGATTGATGGGCTGACAAGCTGGATTGATGGCTGACAAGCTGATAGACTAAAAGGCAGTTGGATTGATGGGATGACAAACCGGATTGATTGGCTGACAAACTGATGGAGAAAAAGGCAGTTGGATTGATGGGCTGACAAGTGGGATGATGGGCTGACAAACTGGTGGCAACAGGATTGATGGGCGGACAAACTGATGGTCTGAAGGGCTATTGCTTTGATGGCTGACAAACTGGATTGATGGGCAGAAAAATGGTGGGCTGAAGGGCAGTTGGTTTGATGAGATAACAAGTTGATGGCTCATGGGGCTGTTTTAAAAGTGATAGGCAATCTAAGTGATAAGTCATCTTTTGGTTCAAAGGGCTGATGAAATTAAGGACTGGAATGGAAATATATGGATAGATCAACTGCCAAGGTTGATTAGATGATAAAGTTACAGACTGTAGGACTGAGAAACTGAGGAATTAATGGTATTTTGGATTCGTGGGCTGAGAAAATGTGATGCATCAAAGTGATGCATCAAAGGGAAACATTTGGCAAAATCAAGAATCATGCATCATGCTTGCTGGAGGCCTGTGGGGTCCACTTGGTCGTTGTGTAGGCTTCTTATCTTCACACCAGGTGGCGAAAAATGTGGATCAGTGGCTCTTTACCTCCCTCTAGCTTTTCACTTGTAAATCTATGCCATGAGGCCAAAAGAGATCTCTCCTTCTTTTCCATGTTTCTTATACATTCATTTAGTTCATTAAGATTTAATTTGTCTTCGAATAAGGATTTTTGTTTAATTATTTTTAATTTATGAATAAATGATGTATATTTGTGTGACTAACTCTTTAAAAAAAGAAAAAAAAAGTTAATACAATTATCATTTTGTAAGAACTCTGAAGGTTCATCCTGTGTTCAGAATTTATGATGGGGGGGGGGGGGTTGGGGGTTTTGGCCGAGGGGGTACTACTACCTTTTCAAACGTGTTTCAAGGGGGGGGGTATTAATTTTGACAACACTTCCAAGGGGGGGTAAGAAATTTTAACAAAGAAAAAATGTTTAAAAACATGCATAAACTAATTTTATTTGGACTTTTTTACGCGCAAAAGTCTGCGAAATGACGCAAATCTGTACGCGTGGCCGTGTATAACAGTATATATGTGTGTATTGCTTTGTATGTCGAGGGGGGTACGTGTGAAACCTAAGGGTGGGGTATTATAAATCCACATGAAACTTAAGGGGGGTATCATTTTTGACGGGAAGTTCCAGCAAAACTCCCACCCCCCCCAGTCATAAATTCTGAACGTTCCCTTAATCTGGCTTCCCAGTTGAAGTGAGGCCTACAAATATACCAATCATTTATAGTGATCACCTTCAGTGTTTCAAAAAAACACCCGAAAGAAAAATTAATTATCTATTTTACAAGACTGTCCTGAAAGAATCTATTTATTTCACCAAAACTAAGCAAGAAAATATTTATTTTAAAAAAAACTCCAATCTCACCCCTCCATCCGCTGGATATTAAATGTTCTCCCCCTCATTTACTTGAGCGAGGAGGAGGAGGAAGAGGAGGTCGCCCCTGTTTTTCTCACACTGGAAAAACAGCATTAATAAAGAATTCTTTAAAAAAAAGAATTGTAGTCAGCATTGGAATATTTGAAGAATTATTGTGCAGTAAATTCAAATGCATAAAGTATTAATTAGACTGGGAAATTCACGTTTAATGCCATTATTAATATAGGATAAATTATTAGGCCCTACCGTATCCTGTCCTTTCAAAAAGTAGGCCTACTGTCCTATTCTATTAGAAGGCCATACTGTTTGAAGCAACATCAAAGGCTCATCAAGCTATGAGGTAAAAATTCTTTTGTTGTGTTGTGTATTTTATAAGGGAATTACTTTAATCAAGTAAACTAATAGAATTGAATGAAATACCCAAGCCTTTCCTTTCCCTCAATGAAATATATTTCCCCAGCCGAGATTCGAACCTGGGACCCTACACCACACAGCTTTTGAAAACAAATGATTATTTCCCCTGCCATACCAATTCAGCCATCAACATTACTGACCTGTGGAACATTTAAATGTGAAGAATCTCACAGAAAACTGCCATGACACTGCTGGAGATCAAACTACGATTAAAAGGGCTGAAATTGCTTTAAAATCCGGGCAAAATCGGCGAAAATCAAACAAAAATAAGAAAATATAGATTGAGGTAGATCATTTTGAGTTCTCAGAGCTGTCACTACGATGTACATTGTATGACAGCATGGTATGCTAAATTTAGAAACCTGTCTAAACACAGAAACTGATGACGAGCCTCACTTGGTGAATGTTTGTGTAGTTAAACCTGCCGCCAATATATAGTCAGCAAGGGGAAAAGATACTGCTAAGCAGATATTTCTGCTCTGGATCTGAGATGCTGACTACAAAAAATGGTGCAATGAGCTTGACTCTGGAATTGAAGGCTCCTGATAATTACTTTGGTTGGTTGACACCAGAATCGCATGGCATGATATTTTAGCACCAGCTAAACTTGGATATCTCAAAGGCCTCTTTTGAGATTTCCATGAAAATTCGTAAAGGTTATTCACCACAGGAGAGGGAATATGTGATTTATCATCCGAGGACTTTAGGCCGAGGTGTGATAAACACATATTCCTGATCCCATGGTGAATAACCGGCTTATACCATGAGACAAACACTCAAACAGTCAAACATGAGAGGATAACTGGACAACAAAGAATATGGGAATTATTCCCCTGAAATATTGTAATGTGATTGGCTGACAGAGGTGTCGAATGGTATAAACCCGTTTATAGGCCTGCGTATTGAACTTGTTTCTGAGTATTTGTAGCTTTATTGCTTCATTTTTCTTAGCTAGCAGACCTTGAGTGTATATGCCCTCTTTAAAAAAAAAAGTTTTGGCTTGTCCAAAAAATGTTTACCAAAAGTGCTCAAACTCCACTAAAATCGCTTTTAATGTCACCTAAGAAACTGAGCGGCAAATTTGTTGCAAAATAAGTCCTCTATTCTCCAGTCACTTGATGAAGTATGCCCAGCTGGTGGCTACCCCGCATGATCAGATTGTTCATATCCATCGGAAAAGCCACAGATTTTTGAAAGCAGAGGTAGGCTCACTCGAGGGCTACTGGCTAAGCCAGGATAATTCCACAAAGCTACAAGTACACATATAATATCTAGGGTCACAATACAGGCCTAGAATTCAGCCTGCTTTCATTAAAATCAAAGAAAGAATCTTTGACATAGGCGTACGGGACATGCGTTTCGCGGGGGGCTGTCACTATTTTGCCCTGAAATTTTAACATGGCACGGATGTGACCAGGGCAGTGGATCTGCCCTGATTGGTCAGGATTTGCCCTGATATATATGCCATTTGCCCTGATGCCAGGGGGGGGGGCTGCAGCCCCCCCTGACCCCCTGCAAAATACGCCTATGATCTTTGAGATATTCACGTTTATTTAAAGGGGGGCTATCTTGGTTGAACTGATTATAACAATGCCATTGAAGGGTAGCAGTCTGTGGAGCAGGGGCATCCCTTCGTGGCAGATTGGTTATAAGGTTCCTACACGTACCTTCTCCGTTGAAGGTCTTTACCTACAAGGGTTCAAATCCCGGTTGGGAAACGAAAATTCATTGGACCTTCATGAGCAAAATCCCAACTGGTTGTTATAAACACGGATGAGATGTCATATTGGCGGCCCCTTGTATCAGTGTCTGCACTGGGCAAGTAAAAGATCCCTCACATCGGGTAAATGTGTAACAAGTTGAGGACTCCCGTTCTCTTTCTCTCATCTCATCTCATCTATATATATGATCAGTCAACTCTCATGAACACCCAGAAAGTTCTGGGCTTAGAGGCCTGCGCTTACCATACACTCTTGATCAAAATGCTGGAATAATTTGGATTTTTAAGGTGTCAGGATTTCAAAGTTCTAAAATTGGTGATTGAATGTGTGGAATTGCAAAAAAATTTTCCTCAGACATTAGATTTACATATAAATGATATCATAAACCATTTTTAGTTGCTTAGAATAAATAGAAAACTTTCTTTAGGTGACCCGGAAAAATTGATCATTTTTAGTAAAAAATCATCAAAAATCGCATCCTGGCTCACCAACATAGACATAAAATTTCGGCATATGTTGAAAATGCCAGCTTAATCTTGATGTGTACAACCAAAAAACATAACAATATCAAGTTGAATTCCACATTCATTGACCTGCGCCTTCACTAGACTTGACATGGATTCGGCCAACCTGTTTTTTGCTTCTTTTTGACCGATATGGCCATTCTTCAGTGAAAGTCACTTGCACCTGGGTCCAGAGTACTTGGCTGGACCTCTGTCTTGTATGCAGAATGGTCAAAGATGTCTGTATAATGTTATTTATCTTCATATCGGGTGAAGTTTCAAATGGCAACACATTATCAATTGGCCTGTTTCACTCTATTGCGGGACAAAGTGTGACATGGTGGTCAAAAAATATATATATATATATCTTTATTATTTCCAATACATCCATATTATTTAGGCAAGCTATAAATGTCAGGCTTATGATTTTGGCAAATTTGAGGCATAGGCACTTTTTCCCTTCATTTGATGAACACATCCTTGCTAGAAGGTATCAATTGTTTTTTGTCATTTTTTCTCTCTTTTTTTGCATCACAGGACACATATACATAATCGGAAAATTCTCTTCGCTTTGCTGGCAGCTAACTATTAGTTAGTCGACACAAAAAAAGAAACAAGATTTGAGTTTTGCTGCCATTTGAGAAAGTGGAGATCGATAAAATTCAAAATAAGCATAACAATTCTTAAGCAAAAATTTATTTTATTTTGTAGTACAAAACTGTATAATTTCATGGCATATTTGTCTTAACAGATATCAACACACATGTAAAGACCAAAAAATACAATTGGTGAGTTGAAAACTTAATTTTAGTACCCGGAATCTAGGTAAAAACTTTAAGGTAAACCACTTTACTTACGTGACATATGTCCCGATACCGCTTGCAAATGAAAACTGCAATATATTGAATTTTTCTGTAAGTATTTAGCCCTAAACATGTGAAGTTTAGTTTGAAATTGATCTGAACTGAAATTCTCACTAGTATATTGGCCTATATATAGGCCTGCGGCATTGTTCTTTAATTAGAAAACCCCACTCTTGGACGTGTCATACAAAGACATTTGACGTTAATTGCATATAGTAAATTGAAAAAAAAGATCATCCAGAAATGAAATTATGTAAAGCCATCCAAAACATGCGAGGGGAGAGGAACTCTACAAAACATAATATTGTGGCTTTAGTGGGATAAACAAAAATGTTAGATAGTCCCAACAGAATTGGTTTTCACATTCATCACAGGCACATTCACACAGCAAACAATTGAAGATACAGCATCTTGAATTACATATATGGCTAAAATTTCCAATTACTAAAGTGGGTTTTAATTTTTATTTAATCACTACAGTCACTTATGACAACTTTAATGAATTTTGAATATCCTGCATTATGCTCCAAAGCTGCAGTTGCACCAACGTTTTGGGCTGGCTTATCTATTTTATGTGCTTAAAAAGTGCAGATCAGCCTATTTTTGAAATATGCACAATGTACAAATCATTACACAAGTCTTTGTTGAGCCCAGAGTCAATAATCAGAAAAGCATTACTTACGGGACATTACTTACGGGACGGGACACATTTCAACTTCTTGCAGAATAAAGCAGAAAAAACTGGCACAGAAAACTAAAAAAGCACACAATGATGTATCAATGGACACAAAATCAGCACATGTGTTAACAAGTAGCTGGATCATTTCAACAGGCAATGAGGAGCCTTCAAAACTGCCATTACTTACACCCTCTAGCGGGACACGGAACAAAAACCAAAAATCATAAGGGTTTCCGCAATTCATGTGTGCATTTATTGCACATCGGGCAAGATGACAAACTGATATACATTATTAGGCAACACAAAATAGCAAATTCTATTGAATATATTGTAAATAGTGCATACACTTGAGAATATAGTGGCGCATCATTTCGGGACACGGAAAAATTACAAGTACACTGTTTGCTAATATGTAGCTGAGAGACGGTTCACTGGTGTTAAATCAACAAAAATGTATTTGGACACTCTGTAAGGTACCAGAGGCCATTTGTAATAGCAGTTCAGTTTTCTATATACATCTTGATAGGAACTGCAACAGAAGCAAATCTCTTAAATTTCTCATGTCACAAATTATGGGCTAATTTTGCCAATTTTGGACTACTTAATGGTCCTTGAAACAGAAACTTTTGAACATAGCTTTACGAAACTTTCAGGCTATGCTCAGGCCATCATTTACAAGATATTAGTGCAGAAACCACATACATTCTACAAATATTATTGTTGTTTGAAGGTATTACGCGTTCTGCATGCTCTTGTCCCACAATATTGTGAAACAGGCCAATTATCTCAATCTTCAAGGTTTAGAAGGATTTGTGGTACCCTAAAAGCTTGAGCATTGCCATAAATGAGTAAAATGTTTCAACTGAAGTGTTCTCGACACTCAAGCTTGTAGGGCACCACAAATCCTTCTAAACCTTGTAAATTGAGATAATTGACAATTTGTCGTCATTGGCAACTTCACCAGATATGAACCTAAATAACATTATAGGGACATCTTTGACCATTCTGCACACAAGAAGGAGGTCCAGGCAAGTACTTTGGACCAGGTGCAAGTGACTTTCACTGAAGAATGGCCATATCGGTCAAAAAGAAGCAAAAAAACAGGTTGGCGGAATCTATGTCAAGTCAAGTGAAGGCGCAGGTCAATGAATGTGAAATTCAACATGATAGTGTTGTGTTTTTTGGTTGTATACATCAAGATCAAGTTGGAATTTCATCCATATGTTGAAATTATATGTCTGTGTAGTTGATCCTCAATGTGATTTTTGATGATTTTTTACTAAAAATTATCGGCTCAAGTTAAGTATCCAACTATTAGTGACCCCCCTGGACTGAATAAGTGGCAGGATTGGTTGAAAAGGTGTGAACAACTGTTAATAAGCCAATCCTGTGGCTTATTCAGTCCAGGGAGGTCACTAACAGTTGGATACTTAACTTGAGCCAAATTATCAATCTTTCCGGTTCACCCAAAGAAAGTTTTCAAATTATTCTTAGCAACTAAAAGTGGTTTATGATATCATTTATAAATAGATCTAATGTCTGAGGAAAAAAATCTTTGCAATTCACCACACTCAAACACCAATTTTAGAACTCTGAAATCCTGACACTTTGAAAATCCAAATTATTCCAGCATTTTGATCAAGAGTGTATATCTGTCTGTCTAACTATCTGTCTGTCCATCTGCGGCAGGTTGGCATGTGTATTTTTGCCCCCCCCCCCCCAGTGAAAATGACTTCAACCTCGACAACAACATTTGACAAACTGCTGTTAGAGGTATGTGCCACACAAATTAAACAAGTCGAAAACACTGGATAACTCATGCAAGAAGACATTGCAAGAAGCTATTGAAAACATATATTTTTCCAAAATGCTGCAGAAATAAAATACTACAGAAATATCAATTTATGTGACCAAGCGCATATCTCTTTGTAGGGGAGAGCGGGGCATGATGGGCACCTTAACTTTGAAGGTCCACCATGTCACTACTATGCCAACAAAAAATACTATTTGTTGCTGACTGGTTTTGCATTAGGTTCTACTTTAAGCATAGAAAATCTTGTTTCGCTCAATGAAATCGTGTTTGAGTTATAAGCACTTTTAATTTTTCGACAGGTGCCCATCATGCCCCGCAAGGGTGGGGCATGATGGGCACCTTGTTGGGGCATGATGGGCAGCTTCAAATGTTGGTCAATACTCATGGCATTATAGTCGTAAAACTAAAATAATTCCAAAATTCCTAATTAAAAACTTGCATTACATGATAAATGGTAGTTATTGAACCAACTCAGCAAACCATAATCACTTGTTCATCTAAAAATGCAGGTAACAATCCAAAAACGTAAATTTTAACCTCATAAAAGGTGATTTGGCACAGAAATTATGTTCTTAATTCTGTACCTGATGTAGTAAATAAGATGATACCAATAGATATTGAAACGGGCAGTATTGTCCATTCTCGCCAATCTTCAACTATTGTATTGCAAGAAATACATATTCTTAGTTCAAATGGGGCATGATGGGCCCGGGCCCATCATGCCCCAATCAAGAGACCCATCATGCCCCACACTTCATTTTTCATAAATGCCCTCAGACACCAGTTTTCAAGAATAAAGTCAAATCAAAGAGTTTTAATGCAAAATGTTGAGATATCTCTTGGTGAAAGTAAAACAAGACAGCTGTTAAAATATCACATACGCATAGTCACAACGCACTTGGAAAATCAGGAAAAAAAGTTGTTAGGGCTTCAAAATCCTAGAAAGGGCAATATCTGCTAAAGCATTGGTATCTGAACCATGTAATTTTTTCTCCAATAATGGCTCGCAAAAGGTATTCTAAACAACAAACATCAGCTTCTTCCAATGTTAAACTTTGGAGTTAAAGCCCAAACCCATCATGCCCCGGGGGCCCATCATGCCCCGCTCTCCCCTACTGCCGTTGGCACAATATAGGCCGAAGCAGCAATCTGTTATTTTCAAAAATAATTATTAAATCAAATCAAATCAATTTATTTAATATAGCGCAAGCTTTGAAAACCGTTTTCAGAAGCACTTTACAAACGGGAATATATCGAAATATTATTAAAACCGATAAATGTGGTAAATACCACGTACGCCTATAAATTTTATATTCAAGCGAATATAGCGTAAATTAAAACAAAATCAAACAAAGGGTAAGAAAGGAAAAATTAAAAAGAAACTGACATGATGCATGAATTAAAGAAATAGGAACAATTGAAAGATATCCATTGGAAAAGTGGGAGCAGTCATCCAGTTTCTCACAGGTCCTGGCACAGGCTGGTGTGCACTGCATCAAGGCACCTTTTGTTTGGGCACCAGTCCTGGTGGCAGGCTATTCATGGCTGTCAGCTTGAAGAGACAACACAGCTTCAGTGTGACACTGGATTGAGAGAGGGAACGTTCGGGTTGTTTCTGTGCTATTATTTCATTGTTTAACCATGTGACTGAACGCTTACTATTGTTTTGGACATGTACTTGTGTATGGCAAGTGTTTGGAGGAGACTGGATGTACGAATTGGACAGAATGGATGAAATTTCATGAAATATCGTCTGCCGTTTGAGTTTGACAACACCATGTGAAGTCAAGACTCCAATCTATTTTTGGTCCATGTTTGGTTGAATAGCACGTGTACCTGCTATAAATAGATGTGGATTTACTTTCAATGGATTGTACCAGAGATTGTTTGGTGGAATACTGATGACAAATGTCATATATCTGTGAAGTGTCATAATACCTATGACATGTATGATACACATCTGATAACATTGACAACTGACACCAGTAGCCAATGACAGTATGATCAGCATGCAGGATTACTGCTTGACAAGGTGTCTAAAATTCACTACCATTGTCAATGTAACAGTTTAATGTGTTTTAATCAATTAAGACAAAACACAAATAATACAAGTGTTGGATATTACTAAATTTGAAAGTTAATATATTGTACCTTGTATAATGCACAGAAGTAACTGACAGCCCAATAATTATTAAAATAATACCATTTGGATTGTATACCTATGTGGACCACACCAGTGAATTTTACAGGTAACTATCTTATCTTTTTGACACTTTTTATGGCTCTACTTTTTCACAGGTAGACTGTCTTTTTAGCCACTTCAAGAATCCATACCCCATTGTCAAGGAAAGTAAATAAAAATGCTAGTCAAACAAGATTCAAAGACAATTTTGGAAATTACCCCCATCTACCCCTATACTTCTGAGCCATTACCTCAAATTGCCCAGAATTATGTGGAATGCTTTGCACCCCCTTTCTTGTCACTTTACCCATGCTGTGCCCCTCCAAATAATTGTTTATTATCTAAAGAGCTAGTCCAAACATTAGAGGGGGTAAAATCTAGTCTCTATATTTTGAGAAGGGATTTATTCTATTGCTACACCTTTCATAATTGAATTAATAAGTAATTCAGAAATAAATTAATTGGTCTGGTTCATTAAGTGCAATTAACAATGCTAAGTAATTATGATAGTTGCAATTAACGAATAAATTAGGAGTTAATTAGGTTAGGCATTTTAGGTGTCTGGTGTTTTCTTATGAATATCATAGGGGTTGGGTCAGATATATATAATTTGTTAGGCTCTTAAAGAATTATACAGCCAACAATTTTCATTTGTGTACTGGATCTCAACATTCTCAATGCACACATTTGGATGCGAAAAGTGACTTATGAACACACATCACATAAGAAAAGAGGTCGAGTATGTTTGTATTTCATCTATCTATCTATCTATCTATCTATCTATCTATCTATCTATCTATCTATCTATCTATCTATCTATCTATCTATATACGCGATTTTACAGCCTAGATAGAAGAAGAGACACTCGTCTCTGTGTTAATAGTCCAATTGTCTCAATTGCCTCAAGTATAGTCTTTATTTGGATCATGCAGTTGATATATTTAACTTTTTTCTGGTATTTGGTGAATTAGTACAATACCTGTGTCAGATTGTAGAGGGTATTGTGTAGTTGTAGGCCCTAATGCTCAACAGTAATGATGTTCTGATGTTTGTATGATCAGTCTTGGAGTTTACTGGTACATATTAAGCTGACAGGGACTAAATGAAATTTAATGTAATTCGAGCGAAAGTTTGAGGGGTTGCTCAGCCAGGTGTATGAAAAATTTGAAAGTGCAGCCATCCTCACCACACACATTACACAATACAGGAAGTAGAGCCCCAATCATCCATAAACCCCATTTGAGCAACTTACCTTCAAAGTCATTAGTCCCTCATGACAGTACCATTATTTTTCAGGAACTGACATGTTCATTTTCTTTATATTATTTCAAAGCATACCTAAATTTACAGAGGGATTGGGTTATTAATCAGTAGAAACTCGGTAGTGACACACATTATCATACAATTTTAGGCTATAACTGATAATGTCACCAAAACTTGCTAAATACCTGCAATTTTCAGGTAGCAACAGTTACTACCTAGTCCTAGTCGGCAGTATTGTACCTGGGCTACACTAAACTTGGTTAAAATTATTCTTGCATGAAGTCAAAATGTGTATCTTGGTGTCATACTCATTCTTCAGAACAGCTGAACATCATTGAACTTGTTCAGTACATGGTCCCATGGTGTTCTTGACCTAAAATCTGATCTATTCTTTTTTATGGCTTTTAAAAACTCAGACAGACAGTACTCAGAACAAGTGGCCCATATCAAGAGTCATTGAGACTTTTGAGTTCACTCTGCATGTTAATTTATTGTTCTGTTACTATTGTAGAATGCTTTTTGAGTGAGTTTACCACTCTCATTGATACAGAATATAACATTGTAAAAGCAGAATGGTCTGGTTTTTAACTGTTCCTGAGTTTTTAAAAACTTTTATTTAGTTTAAATACATGAAATGACACAGTGGAGTTTTTTTTTCACCTGTATGGCCCTGTGAGATAACATGATGAGAGCCTCTTTTAGAACCTCTGACAATAATTTTTTTTATACTTCTTTGTGCAACTTGAAAGACACATTTTAGAGGCAAATGCACGATACATCCACATTTAGTTTTGAGATTAACTGAATCAATCGGAATGGTGTACCCTGGGAATCAAAGCCATACTTTAATTTTACCATTTGCACAATTTTACACATTTCTATGTCCCTCCTTGCAGCAAAGTTCTGGCAAGAGATTATATCAGAATTCCAAGACACTTGTCAAGTTGTCTTGGTCCATTCTTAAGTCTTGTTACAAATGTGTCAATCTGTACTACATGTCCATTTTACAGTATACTATAACAAAACAACCCAAGTCAGGGTCACTGAGTAACAATATCACGAGCTGTTGTGTGAATTAATATCACTCGAGCCCGCAGGGCGAGAGTGATATTAATTCACACAACAGCGAGTGATATTGTACGAAGTGCCCTGACGCGCGGTTGTTTTGCTTTTATCACCAGGTTTTACCTCAAATTTTCAATTATAAAGAGGGACTATTTTCTGCCATTACAAAAATGTGACGTTACCATGGAGCAACAATGGATATGACGTCACAATCCCATTGTTTTGGCCCTTGTTTGGTTTGTGACGTCATCAGGCATCTGAAATGCCGGTGATGTCATAACCATTGTTAAAAAATATCGCCCTTGAAGGGTGGTATTTTTTACAATATCATAGGCCCTGATAATTTGACTGTAAACAGTGATATTCACAGCCAACCAGGTGATAAATCACAAAAGTATGTCTTCACTCCTCCATGAGTCCATGTCACTGCCAAAATAGTTGAAAAGACTCCAAACCATGCAAAAATGTGTCAGCTACTTGCACATGTTGTACATTCTTGTACAATTGTTGTAGCCACAATACTCAGAATACTCATGGCAGTCTGCCCTCCTCATGTACTTGAGAACATGTCAATGACTCCAAAACATCACATGAACAAGTTTACAGCAAGATGGACACCATGAACTGCACCCAGAACTACTCACTATCCAGGCCATCCAATGTTAAACAAGTGTTTGGCATTATCATGGGAAATTCCTTGCAGTTTGGCATTAATCAGTAATGGCATTAGGCTGTCTGCAGACTGCTAGGAATGGCATGGGCCCATATCAGCCAGTGTTATGGCCTATTATTTCCAGGAACTTACTAATGAACTTTGCTGTAACAAATGAGAGGGCGATGACTCCCCATGAGAGATTTATAGTAGCTGATACAGAGGAGCTCAGTTCTAAGAACAGGCTAATTGAACTAACTAGTGTCAGACAGACTGTCTCACTCTTGATCATTGATATGTACTTCATAAGCAGACACTGAGTAGACATTAGTCTGTAGAAAAAGTTAGATGTACTGTCTTTGTTGAGAAAATGATCTTAGGAACTCTAATGGATCTATCAAAGGCCAACGTCTGGATCTGCAATTGGCTAATGTTGTCAAGATAGTGAGCATCAGTCTCAGAAATAACTACTTTTGAGGGGTCTGATCAGCTCACAAGCTAATTGATAAGAAATAGTTTTGGATTCTTAGATTACAGTGCATGTAACCCAAGGTTAAAACTGGTTTAGAAATATGATTGGGCTGAGAGGTCAAGATCATAAATTATGACATTTCTTGGCTGTTAACACTATGCAGCATTAACCTCTTTCCATGTGCAAGGTTTGACAGACATCTGACACCAAATATATTCTAAACTGTGACCTGTAGAAAACCAACAAAGGTGTTCTTGATGTTGGGGTTCTCTGCGATTTATGTGGGGTTGTATGTAATTTATGTAGGGCTCAAGCATAACTGGGCATAACCGAGCATAACATAGGTAAACTCAACAAAAAATGCTAACTGATTGTGTTTGTATTTGCAGGGTGTGTGTGAACCGAAGGTCAGTCAACTCTGGGAGTCTTTGCGATGCGCCTTCTGACTCCTCTTCATATCTTCGCCCAATCTTCGGAGCCTCCGTGTCTACTTTTGAGGTTCGGCGTCTACTTTTGAGCCGCGGTGTCTACTTGCGAGCCCTTCTGAGTCGTCCCGAGAGCCACAGCGACTCGAGTGCTGATTAATCATTCATCTTATCAAGAAAAGTGACTGGCAACTAACTGGCAACTAACTGGCAGGTTATGAAGGCAGTGGTGCACCGGTATGCCAGTTCAGTGGTATGCAGTCTTACAGGCTCTGAGCTGAGGTGGCTTGAGATCCCCCGTCTCACATCAGCAGCAGCAGCGAGTTGTTGCGAGGTATCCTCATCATCAGTGCGCTGTAATCAGCATCCGCATCAATAGAAGCATCAGCTACAACTTCAGCAGCTGTAGGGATGTCTCTAGTGTGAAGGAGTAACATTTAATGATGCAAGATGCAGAACCAAGAAGAAGCTGTCGGTGTTAATGAGCTGGTGGAGTAGTGTTACTCTGCCTAAAAGTGTTCGATAAAAGTTTCTGAGAGAGAGACAGTTCGAAAAGTGACAATGCTTATTGAAAAGTCTGGAAAGTGAAGTTGCGTGGAAGACCAGTGATGGTCCGAATGGAAGGAGCCTCGATAGAGGAAAGGTCCCGTAATGGAGCGTAAACAGTCGCGGTTGCCGCTGTTCAGCAACCTGCGGCAGAGGGTGACCACGTCGCCACCGAAAGTGCCAACCAAAGGGACAGCCAAAGCGACATCAAAATCAGCGACCAAAGCAGCTGCAAGCAACGCCGCCACAAAGAGGACGTCGTTCGCCAACAACAAAGCTCACCATGTTGACATCATTAGAAACGTCACGCCACCTGGTGTCAGGCAGCAGGCAGGAAGTGGCCTCCGACCTCCAGGGGGAGCCACTAGTCATGTGCCACCGGAAGTCAAGAAGAAATCGAGCACGTTGCCGGCAGCCAAATGCGAGCGATATGACGATGGGGACCTTACTTGCAGTCTTTCAGGAAGTGCGACCTCGACACCTCAAAGGGGAAGTCATGTATCGACCATGTCACTTCCTGCGTACATGGTCAGTCCTATTTTCCAAAGGAAGTACAGCAGCAGAAGTGATGAGTCCAGAAGGTCCAGCTTCGAAAGCAGTAAGCCGAGCAGCAGCGACACCAGCCTGGCTTCAGGAAATACTTCATTGTCGCCTTGTTATGAGACTTTAGTGCCATGTGCGGAAGTGACCTCCCCTATTTATGACGTCATAGATGACCTTGTGCCAATGCAGAGGAGTTCCACTGCACCTCTGTTGCCCGGCCGAGGTCACTCTAAGGCCAAAGCTGCGTCAGCAGAGGTGCCAACTTCTAAGGATGATATTGACGTTATGTCGTCTAGTCTGACTGCCCTCATGGGACCTAAGTGCAACTCTCATGGTGCTCTTTGGCAGTCAATGGACGCCGGTCGTCCGCAAAGTGAGGATTTAAGCAGCGACTCAATGAGGAGCCTCAACCGCTATGGAGACTTCCCAGGAGGCCATGAGGAGGGCCATGGATTCACCCGAGTGCCCTATCGCAGGACTTACAGCTCGCCCTCCTGCGGTGTTCGCATGGCTGAGTTACGAGCGGCCAGCAAGCGCCATCCTGGCCTCCCCTCCTCCCCTCCACCCATCCAGGAAGAGGACCCTCCGCCTTTCATCAAACCTAACCCACCAATATCTGGCCCCTCAAAGTCAGAGAGGTCATCCCAATGCAGTGATGAGGACACAGTGAGGGCTTACAGCTACCCAGAAGATGTCTTGTCAGCCGAGCCGCAGACTTATCAAAACCTCACTCGGACTGGCTGCGAGACGTCTCCTGTCTATGCCACTGTGGAGCTCAGAGATAAAAGTAAAACGTCTATTGGGGTGGCTGCAAACATGGATGAGGGTGTTTCTTGCCCAAGGGGGCGGAATAGTTGGGGCGAAGTGGCGGCAGCTCGGCGACTCAATACCAATCCCCCCCACACATCAGTGAACACTATCGGCTGTGCTCAGATCAGTTCCCCAGAACAACAAAGTCCATCTCGGAGCTCACACAGCACTGCTTCAGATCAGGCAGCAGCAGTTGCAGTTGCAGTGGGCCCTGACAAAGTTTGCAAGTCTCCATCTGCTGCTAATGCTGCTGGTAATGCTGCTTCTAATACGAATGCCAAAGCTACCAATGCTTGTGCTGTTAATGCTTCTACCACAACTTGTGATGCTGCTGTTGGGGTAGATGTTGCATTAGATGTTGCATTAGATGCTGCAGTATTGCAAGGCTCCGAAAAGCATGGTAAGCCAACAAAAGGCAGTACAGACAATAGACCCTGCCAGCCCAATCAGACAATGTGTGCAAAACCAATGCAAAGTGTCAAACCCAATCGATGTGATGCGGCTGCTCAGACCCACAAATCTGTCCTCGCTCAGCGCATTCCTCGCGCAGTTACATCACACAGGCCCTCCCCGGGTCTGTTGCCAGCGAGGAGACGAGAACAGCAGCCGGTGTTAATACTTCCAGAAAAGCCAGTAGCTCCTGGTGTGGACTCTAAGAATAATGTAATGTCCTTATCATCAGACACAAACTCTGATAACACCAATAAACAAGCAGGGAAAAACCCACCAAAATTAATCCCACCGAGATCTCGGGCAGCTGCCAAGGAGTTGGAAAGTTATCGCAAGTCAAGGATAGCAGCTCTGAGCAAAAAGTATTCAAGAAATAAGACTACAAATAATGACAAGGACAGTGACACTGATAGTTCGGGTTCGTGTGATTCCTGCCAAGATCTCATGAAGTTGAGAGATAAGGGAACTAAGTACATTGACAGTGATGATGGAGAAGGCTTCTCGCTGTCTTCCAGCCTCAGCAGCAGTTTGAGCTCCATCTTAAGCACGACAAGTGAAGGGTCCGGCCTAACCAGTCCCATGATCTTAAGGCGACATCGCTCCTTAGACCGGCCGACCCCTGGTCTCCCTATGTCCTCTGCGTCCGCTTTGCACAAGCCACACAGCAGCAATAATGCTAGGTCCTTATCGCAAAGACCTTTGCCGAAAGCCCAAAGGTCCCCTCCCTGTAAGTCGTCCCTTCCCGCGCCACAATTTCGCTCGAATGTTTCGTCCGGCGCAAAGGAAGGTTCGGCTCTTGGGGAGACAAGCGAAAAGGTGCCAAAACACCACCATAAACAAAAAGCAAAGTTTGTCAATGCCACCAAAAAGCAGCAGAGCAAATCAAAGGACAATGCCTCAGCCAAAAATGCTGTTACTGCCTCTGCGGGTCAGAAGATCTCTCGACTTCCTGCTGCTGGTAGCAATAGCGCCAATGACATCACCAAAGTTCAAGGTCGTAAGGTCAAGGGACCAAATGGAACCCAGAAAAGTCCAACAACTGCTGTTAACTCAGGGAAATCTACAAACACAAAAGCAACAACTGCCTCAAGGCCCTCTACACCCCAAGCAGGCAAGGACAATAAGACTTTTCCTTCACGGTCCAACTCTAGTTCAAAATCCGACTTAATGTCAAGCAGCTCTCGGTCCAATTCTCGGTCCAGTTTGATGTCATCTCCGCGTGGGAGTATCGACAGAGGTAAAGGTTCAACAAAAACTTCTCCAACTCATTCTTCTCGGGATGACCTTAGAAAGTCTAGCATGCAGTCTTCCATGACGTCATCTATGTCATCATCTATGACGTCATCAGTCAGAAGTGTGCACAAAGCAGTTTCCAGGGAGTCCAGTATTGAAAGTAGTTCATCTGAGAAAGCAAGTGGGGGCAGTGCTAACAGCACCATTTCGAAGTCCCCTCAAAAGAGACCACCCATCCCACCTAGGAGGACCACCAGCCTCTCAGCTAGCTCAAACACAAACCAAAGCCCAGTGCATGAAAAATCAAACTCTCCCAGCTCAAACTTGAGCAATTCCAGGATTAGCCCAAAGACTGAAATCACCCAAAGACCTGTGAATCCTCTGATATCTTCTGGTGGTGCTAAGACAAAATCTGGATCTCCCAAACCAAGTCCAAGAGGAAACAAGGCTGCTGTGCATTCTGGCATTCACAAATCGAATTCACCCCAAAGTAAAGTTCCCATGACTTCTTCCAAACTCCCTGGTCCCTCAAAAACGAAACCTCCCATTCCGGTCAGAAAAGTTGCTTCGAACATCCCTGGACCAAAGATTAGCCCGAGAAATGAAAGTCTCGGAGATAGGCGAGATTCTGCGTTGGTTAAGAAGAAGTCACGTGACTCCAATGACCCCAATGACCTCGGCTGTGATACCAAACCTACAAATAAGTACATCGACATAAACAATATAGTTTTTGGTGAGACTAAGAAGTCCACAGGTGCCAAGACAATTGAGTTTCCCGAAAGACAATATGTGGAACTAGAATTACCCGAAAGACAATACGTGAGTTGTGATGAAAGTGACTTAAATTTATCCTGTGATGAGGAGACAATGTCAGAGAATAATCTGAGCATTTCAGAAAGCCATGACAAGATTAAGACCTCAAATGACCTTGGGGAGGATGTTGTAGATGGTCCCAAGGTCAAGGACTTTGAGATTGAGACTGTGGAGGTCAGGAGGCTGATAGAAGTGTACCACAGAGGAAGTGTCATTTCCAGAAAGGTCGATGATGGCAATGTATCTGGAAATGATGAGACATGCGAGTCGGACATTGATTTCGATGCGAATGATGTGAACTTGTTAAAACCTTGTGATGAAGCCATACAACAGGCTATGGACAATACAGCAGAAATCAAACGTAAACCTGTGCCGGACAAGAGACAGAAGAAGACAGACAGCACGGAGAGTCCTGTATGCGACAGTGGAATTATGAGCGAGTCCAGTGAGGATTCAGTGCACGCTGACTCAAAGATTCACCGCTCGAGTGTCGATTCCGGTCGCCATACGAGTGACGACTCTTGTAATGTCAGTTTAGACGAAAACAGCAACAACAGCAACAAACCGGTGGAACAAAAAGTGACTTGCACAACAACAACTTCAGACAGTGTTTTGATAGTAAGCTGTGTGCGGAGAAGCCCTACTCTTGACTCAATAGGTGAAACAGACCATAGTGAGGAGATTGGGCAGTGTACGGATGGCACTTTGACTGCCTCTGACTCCGAAATCAACCGTGATGAAGTCCTGACTCCTATTGTCACTCGAGTCGCTATTCCAAACGTGGAAATGAAGGGCGGTGCCAACTCTAATAATGCCAGTAATAGCAGCACTGATAGCAGCCAAGATGATTTTGATAGCAATAACATCAACAATGTGATAAACAAAGACTCCGTAGAGAGTGTGAACAGTGTTATAGAAAACCCTGCATTGAGTGACCCCAGGAATGAGAAGTGTGAGGCCACAGCTCAGGATACTGCTAGTGGTACAAGTAATAGCCCCAGTAATGCTGGTGCTGTCTCTACCAGTATCTGTACAAGTAATACTACCAATACTGATATTAATAGAGATGTTACCACTGGATCAAGTGTTCCTACTAAAATAATTGGCTTCAAGACCTTAGAGAGGGCAGCCAGCTCTGGAATATTTGGAGAGGCAAGAAGACGAAGCAAGAAGGACAGGATCATTATCTCAAGGTCAGAGGAATCAGACAAGGTCAGTGATGACCAAGGTCAAGGTCAAACCTCTCACATGACCTCTGACACGACCCCTGACCTTGCACCTGCAGCTTCAAGCAACAACACCCCCTGTTATCAAGGTTATCAAACATCTGAAGGTGATGCTAAGCACAACATTGACATGGCCCAAGATAAGGCAGACAGCAATGGAAAAAGTGCCACTGGCCAATTGCATACCACAGCTGAGAATAGCAGTGATAGAAATGCTATTACCAACAAGAGTTGCAGTAAAGTCACATCCAATAGTGGCAGCAAAAGTAGTGGGACTTCTGAAGAAAGCTTGTTGCAGACCTCTGATGATGATAACAACACATCAGTCAATAATTCTGATAGATATGAAGAACTGTGTGATGAGAACTTAGAAGCATTAAGTAACAAGTTTGATGACTCTTCAGATTTGCTCAATGATGGTTTAGTTCAAGAAACCACTGAGTCAACTAAAAGCAATGCTAACACGGATGCTAATGCAAAAGATAATGAGGTCACCAATACAAAAAGCAATGACAATGCAATTGCAAATCAAAACACTGATACCAAAGCTGAGGTTGTTGTGCCTCAGACCGCAAGCACACCAAATAGACCGAAGCCTCACCGGTCGGCCAGCTCTCCCGACATTCCTTACAATAATGTCAAAGGGTTTAGCGATGCTGTGGAGTCATTTCCTGACAATTCGTTAAAAAGAGCAGCTGGGGTGTCCTCTCGATTGAATGTCAAGGGAGCAAGTGATACTGAAGATGAGGACGTCAAACGTGACGTCATGGTGTTGCAGACGTCGCATATGACGCCGACGGCCGTGTCGGAGAACTCTCTTCACAAGACCTTGAAAGAGGAGGTCAGCAAAGGTCAAGGTCAAATAAGTCAGAATATCGAGAAAGAGAAAGAAGTGACGGAAGCCGCAACGAAATTAAGACAATTGATCGAAGGTAGTTTGTTGGTGCCAGAAGATAACAAACTGAAGTCAGCGATCGGAGGTGTTGCGAGTGGTAATAAACAGGAAGAAGACACTGGAAGCAATACTGCAGTCAGCAATAAAGCTGCTGAGACAAAAGGAGCAATTTCATCACCAGTTTCCAACTTGAGAACCAGAAGCAATAATGTGGAGTCACATACTGTGGAGTGTAATAGCAAGGAGTCAGATTTAGACTCAAATTCCAGCCCAAGACCAACAGCTAAGCCACTTACTCAAAGTGACAGTTTATCTAAATTGGACTCTGCTGCAGAAAGCTCAAATTCAACTGCTGACAGGAATACTCGTACTAAACAGAGAGGAGGGCTTAAATTACCCGATAATCAGACGAGCAATGTAAGAGGTGATGTAGTTACTAAACCTCCTCCTTCGCCGAGCAAAAAGCCTGCAGTAGGTCACTTGAACGCTGATGACTTCTTGAAAAAGCGACTCAGTTGGGAGTGTAGGAGCCCTACTAAACCTTCTCACTTACCTATCTTTTCACCTACGAACACTAATGCCGAAAAGACCTCACCTCGTATCGATATTCCTACAGTCGGCAGAGCGAGGTCGTTTAAAGAACTCCAAGCGAAATTCGAATCGACGTCCCAACCGTCGACGCCATCTGGGGGTTCATCCAGACGTAACAGCAACGACATCCCCTCGACCCCCTCGACTCCAGATGGCAAATCGAAACTTCCCGGAATATCCTCCAAATCCCCGACTCCCCCTTTGATATCTCCGGCTAACTTATCTCCCGTTAAACTGAGATCTCTGAACAGATCTCCCCTTTCGCGTGATTCTCGTTTGAGCGAGAACTCACGACGGTCCGGTGATTCTTACGACAGGTCCAAAGTGGCTTCGAAAGTGGTCCGATACTCAGGAGACTGGGGTATGGCATCGCGGACCTTACAATCGCCCACAAATCGCTTAACTTCTCATGGTTCTTCGGCCCTATGGAATACCGAGGCAGGGCCGGATAGGGACAGTATCAAACGTCATTCTGATCCTACGACGTCACCGAGAATAGACGAGGGATACGACACTCTCCGTTCTTCTGAAAAGGTAGGCACTTTTGTATTTGAGCTGCTTTGAGACTTGCATTAATACAATATCTTGAGTTGCTACAAATTCTGAAGTGAAACAATTCAGAGAACGCTGTTTTGTATTGATTGACTTTTGAAGTGGAATGTATTTGCAAATTAGAACCCACTTTGGACATTAGCTCGTTATGACTTCAGGTTTGATCATTTATTGTGGAAAGGTTGATTTATCAACTTGAAAGTTGAAATTTAGTTCCGGTTTGTCTTATTAGATTGACATATTGATTCTACGATGAAGTGCCACATCTATTCGATCGAGTGTTTTCAATATCTGAGCATTATGTAAGGACTGTTTATGGCTCCTTTTCTTTATAAGGACATTGTTTTATCAAATCAATTGAAATTTTAATGCAACTGATATTTATAATGACTTATGTCAGTATTATAATATTAGCACTGATAGTGATAGGTGATGCTGTGACTCTGGATGTCAGATCCATTATTATTTAACCATGTAAATATATATAACTGCTGAAATCTATTGTGTGCATAAAATGGACTAATCTTGTATTGTACAGTGTATATATATATTACAGAATGTGTAGAAAACCTGAAATGACCATTTGACATTTTCTTGAATATTGACCTCTGAAAATCACTCATGAGGTTAATCTACTTTTGAGTGACAGCAGTTTGTTTATTTTATGTCAGATTTTGTACACATTGTGCAACATTAGGGTTCAACATGATCTTGATAATTGATAATAAATGATAAGGATTGAAGATAATTGCAGATGTTATGAAGATAAGTGGAAACAAATGGTGATAAATGACAAAGCCAAACAAACACTACCTGCATGCTATTTATTTATATGTATAAATGTAGGAATTCTGTGATAAAATATATTTTGTAATATTGCTGTACAGTGTATATATTTGATCAGTTCTCAACTTCTGGACTGTGGTCATAGTGAATAAAATATAGCTGATTTTCTGATAATTAAAAGTTTTTGATATCACTCGTTGCGTCGTAATGTCATTTGTATTGTGGAATGATTTCGAGAGGCACCAAAAAAAAAAAAGTATGGCCTAATTTATAATAAATGCATATTTTCTTCCAAAGCATCTTTAATATTATGTAAATTTACTTAGACATGTAACATTTTGCCTTTTTAAGAGAGGTATCCTGGGTTTGATTCCAGCTCAGACTGGGTCACCTGGAACAAAGTTGGACAGCAGTTTTAGTCATCCTATGTCTTGTTACTGTATCATCCTCCTCCCCTAATAAGTCTTTCTTGTACGACTAAATGTACGTAAAATGTAATATATCCAGGAGATAAAGCCCCAATCGCCCATCCATCTGTAATTGAATCGTTGAGACAAAATATGTGTTAGCAATAATTCAGCTATTCCTAGAAACCCTTGTGTGTTACAATTCTAGAAGTAGCTGAGTGGTGACAACAGATCTATTCCTGTGGGACTTTCATATTGAAAAGCTTTATGGATATGATAGCTATTGATTATTTTCCATCATGTCCTATCCAGCAATTCCAGGGAATTCTCTAATCATAGGTCTGCAGTGCTGTAACTAAGACAGGGCTATGACCTAAATGACCTTAGTTGTTTAGGTCAGGTTATTCTATTATCGCCCATGGACCTTTTGACCTCAGGTCAAATGATATGAAAGACTGCAGTGCTCCTGTTGGTGATCTAACTTCACACAAAACTAAAGTGACTGAATGTGGACTGGGATCTATTTCATTACAGACTTGCTCTGGACACATTGTAAAGGCTTTGCTGCAAAGCCACTGCTTTATATAATATTACTGCATGTAAACATTAATAGCAAGACTGATTATGCATTTCATGAGTAACTTTTTCAGAAATAATTGGAAGCTTCTTGATTCTAAATGATTCACCATGTACGAAGGTCTGTTGAAGATACCTGTAGTACAGGGCTGCATTTTTAAAATGAATTTGTACAAAAATGTCATTTGAATTATTACTTAATTCAGAGAACTGTTAACTGTGTTGTTAAAGAAGTCTCAACTGTGAAATATTTCTACAGTTGAAAGCTTAACAGCGCATCAGAACAACTGTTACCATAGCTGAATGGTAACAGCATGGAATATATATGTATGTGGAGAGGCTGAACTAGCTGTTATTCTTGAATCAGACTATTATATCAAATCAGATAAATTTATACAAAATCAATACTTATGCACATGAATGCCCTAACAGTTCATTGTACAATAATGCCCTAATTTCCTTTCACAGTGTAGAGCATTTCTGGGCTCTTTTTGAGGTCTGGAATTGAATGACTCAGAGTGATAGAACCAACCATAGAAGTCCATGAATGGAATTCATGCTTGGTGGATTTCCCTTCAGTATATTTTCACTTCCATTCAGCTCTTCAGGCTGTGTAAAGATGAACCCAGTTTTCCTCAAGACTAACTTTCATTTGGGGCTACAACATTGTATCTGGAACCTTTGAGAAATTGGAAATTAGTGTGGATCCATGGCTTGAGTTAATCTGTTGTTGTATAGGAATTATCACTAAAGACTGCACTTGATTGATTATTGTCTCTTTCAGTTATGACAGATAGAGGGATAGATAAATAGATATATACATATATGGATAAAAAGACAGTTAGACAGATAGATAGATAGATAGATAGATAGATAGATAGATAGGTGGATAGATAGGTGGATAGATAGATAGATAGATAGATAGATAGATAGATAGATAGATAGATAGATAGATAGATAGATAGATAGATAGATAGATAGACAGATTGTCATGATGAAATCGGTTTACATAAAATAAATGTAAGCAGAATTGTTGTCCCAAAGTTCAGAAAATGTAAAAAACACTATTTTAAATTCTCTAACACTGAACAGGTGGTTATCAGAGCAAAATGTCACTGGCACAAACAATAGCTGAAGCTGAAGCTAGTCATCTTCAGGATGTCGAGGGTGATTCAACTAATAATTGATGCTCCCTTCTAGGAAAAGCCATTTAATGAGAAGGGGGGACAGTAAAAATGGGGTTTTGGGGTGCTGAAATCTGGTTTTGGCGGATGGGGGGGGGAAATTATTAAGAGGGTGAGGGGGGGGGGGTTAATGAGTGACTGTCATAATTGCCATCTTAGTTCTCAAGTTTCTCCAGTTGTCATGTGATAGATTCAGCCAGTGATGATAATGTGTATTGATGATGTAGAATGATGTATTGATGTAATTTGATGATGTACAATAGAAAATGAGTTGATTGGTGCCATTGATAGTCAGTGATAGATAATTAGTCTTTGTCGACAAGCTACTTTTTTGGAAAAATGTAGTGGATTACTAGTGTTCTGGTCAATAATGTCCATTAGCCATAAATTATAATTGTAGTGCACTATAGATTGTATACATATCCGCAGACAGATTTATGATAGCTAAAATAAGCTATTACATTATTTATAGGTCTATATGCATCCACATTGCCATTTTGCAAGTCGTATATGTTGGCCATATTTTTTTTCTAAATAATGCTATATTGTGGATATGTTTTTTTGTGACACCCATGATCATATCAGTAGCTCCATTGATATATCATTACACATAGATAATCTAAGTTTAAATTGAATTTTCACATTACAAGAGAATCGAATTTACAGAAATCTAAATCTCTCAAATCTGCAGATTGAACTCCAAGCTGCAAGATGGAGATATTTAACATGTTTAAAGCTTCTTACACTGTTTAAAGTGCTCACCCCATCCCCAGATCTCAGCCTCTCAAATTTCTGAAAGCCTAAACAATGGCATCATTTAAGACAGGGTGGATTTGATCCTTGAGGGGGGGGGGTGATTATCTGCAATGTCAGTGACCTGTCATGAAGGTTGCCCCCCTGTATTATTCACCCTATGACAGTATCTCTACCCCCTTTTATTCTGGCCTGTTGTCATCCCCAAGAAAATTGAATTAGCAGAATCTAGATTTTACATCTATGAAATAGAAAGATAAATAGATGGATAGCTGTGCAAAATATTATCTTTCGTATCTTTGATGTATTACAAGTATATTTATTATGATAGATAGATAGATAGATAGATAGATAGATAGACAGATAGACAGATAGATAGATAGATAGATAGATAAATAGACAAATAGATAGATAGATGGATAGATAGATAGATAGATAGATAGATAGATAGATAGATAGATAGATAGATAGATAGATAGATAGATAGATAGATAGATAGACAGATAGATAAAAGTGGGTGACTGGTTAATCTACCAAGTGTAACTGTCGAGTGCTTCAGCATGTAGGTAACACCACAAAGTCTGAACTTTATTCCTGCTATGAAAGTATAGAATGGCTTTTACAAAAACCTCCTTGAGCAGCTGAGGGCCTGTGAAGTCTTAAAATCCAAACATATCATGATTTTAATAACATTCAGTGCAGGTTTCATGATATGATGACATGGCATTTAATATTATGCAACTCCTTGTAACTCTACCCCACCTAGCTGTCAGGTTTTTTAGTCATGTTTTTTTTATGTCATGTTTTCTACAGTTGCTCACTGATACAAGTTCATGTCCATGCATCAAAGTTTTTCATGTTTTTTTTTGCCTCTAGCTTTTTAAGTTCTTCATGACCTTCTGTAAAACTTCTTGTCCATTTCTTGAGGAGACAGATCATATTATGAGTATTTCTGACTGTGATATTTCATATCAATATCCTTCACTCTTAATTTATATAGTTATAATAACGATCTCTGTGTATACTTTAAAGTTTGACTCAAATAATGTATGTGTATCTACATGTTGCAAATCTAAAAGGATGCATGGTATTATATGTGAGGATTGAAGAAGAAGTAATAAATATTCATAATTTTATGATATTATGAGGGTGATTACTGGAAACTTATGATTTCACTGATCTATGATTTATCATTACTATAGTGTCATATAAATTTTATTAACTACTCAGTGGGCATTCTGACCTCACCTGACATCAGGATAACGTCAGTGACATCACACTGACGTCCCCTGACGTCAACTTAGGTCGCATTGCTTACAGGGTATGCTTTTTTCCAGGTTTCACTAGGTGTAATACATTATCTAAGGCTATCCAGCTATCTGTATGGTGAAAATATGCAAGAAGATTGTCGGGTAATACCCCCAAGAAATAGAGCTATACCCTAATGCTATCCCCTAAACACCCTGACCCAAGAAATGTGGGTTCTACTCCTTACTACTCTCATACACAAAAATTCCACAAAATTCTGAAATTCTAGGACCATAACTTGCAGTCACAGAAATCTGTAATATTAGATTAGTCAGTTCATATGATAATATGGCTTGTGGTAATCTATCTATCTATCTATCTTTCTTCCCCATCTATCTATCTATCTATTTATCTATCTATCTATCTATCTATCTATCTATCTATCTATCTATCTATCTATCTATCTATCTATCTATCTATCTATCTATCTATCTATCTATCTGCTTGCTATCTGTCTAGCTCTCTGTTCTATTCCAGATAAATATTACATTTGTAGCTTAGAGCTTAGATAGCCTGAGGTTGAACGTTAATTTAATAAATTTTGGTTGAAACCAATTTCTTTCTTGGTTACTTTCCATCAAAAAGTTCCCTCTCAAATGACTGACAGCCAGAAAAAGTTCTATTATGACATCACTATTGTATGCAGCACGTGACCCCCTCAAAGCGAGGCACAATGGGGAGGAATTCTTTCCCACAGTTCAGTAGCATTATCATAGCCTGAGCCTATGTTCTTTTTGCACATAAAAGACATTCTTATGAAAAGTGGTAGATTCTTCACATGGCAAAATATGAATTACACACCTACTCTAACCTCAGTCTAGCAAGTAACATAGATAACAGGTACACAAAGAAGTGACTGCCTGTAAAAAATGACAGTTAATATCAAAACACCATGTTTTGGGTATATTTGCATAATGCATAAGAACATTTTTAGCCCTAGAAAGGCCTATATAGCTGTAAATTATATACTTGATACATGCACATAAAATGAAGTTCAAGATTAAATTTTAAAAAGTTTACCCTGGATATATGTGAAGTTATACATTTGAATTTGCAGTCAATCTATAATTGGACTGCCCTCACAGTAAAAAAAAAAAACGTTTTTAAAGAGAACTGGCTGAGAAATAATTAATTGTCTTTAGCATGGGTCTCTGACTTTCAGTAATCAGTATGAAGGTATACTGATTTATCATTGGCAACATCATTGGTAGACCAGAGCACAGGGTAATATAGCAAGGGGGGGGGGATATATATCATTTATTTCTCTGTATCTGTCGACTTTTGGCATTGTGAATTAATTGAAAATTCATTCACATGACATTGTACTGTCATAAAATTAGTTAATTGTCAAGAATTTTCACTTGCATCATATAGCATTCTCAGCATACCAAGCAAAAATCTTGTGCTATAGCCCTTTCTCCAATCTCCAATATCTGCACACATATATTCCTTTACCCATATCCTAGAATTCTTTGCACTGCATTTGTTTATCAAGAGATCTCGCGAGATCTGCCAGTATCTCGTACATCCCGAGAAATCGCCAGATCAGAGACTTTGTGGCTCCATGTTATTTGGGGTGCTGCAAGGGTCTGTATTAGACCAAGTATTTCACTGCAAAACAATGTAGAATGACTTCTTGGGACAATAGCTTGCGATTAGGGTTATTTGTGTGTTCAATTACTTGTTAGGGGTTTTAATTAAACAGATCTAGGGTGTAACTGCTTTTGTTACAGTATTTTGGTAACCTGATAACCCAGAGCTCTTCTGTTGGAATTGTTTGCTTATGAATTTATTGGTGTCATTGTAATGACTTGCAATATTTATTTTTTAATTGAAGGGATGGGCATAACATTTGTCATGCTGTTATATTTAGTGTGATATATGGAATTTGTGCAGTTGGTCAGCCTATTGCCTTTATAAGTCACTTTAAAAAGGAAACTCTCTGTAAAGCACTTGACTTGTTAAATTGTCTTTAAAATACAGTTATGCAATTATTGATCAGCAAAGCAGACATACTGGCCTGTGTGATGTTCTTAAATGTCTTAGTTGCATTACTGTATAAGCATATTGACTTTCACAAATGTGTCCTAGATTTGCTGACTTTTTTTGTCCATGTCAGTCAGACACTCAGAATGCAGTCAGATTGCTTGTGATGTATTTTACTCAACTCAGCTGAAGGTCGTGAGTCTCAAATGTCAGCTTGTTTACAAAATCATCCTCTTATAGAAATGCCTATTCCTGTTATGTCTTTGCAAACTGTCATTCTATTTGCTGAAGATTGAGCCCAAACAAAAATCCTCTTGTAAAATTTCCCTTTAATCTCTTGTGAGTTTTCCTTTTGAGCTCTCTCTTTGCCCTACCTTTGATCATGTGGGCTGGCTTGCTTGGGTTTAAAGTGGTTTTCAAAATTTGTTCTTCACAGGCAAACTCTAAAACTGTATAATTTTGGGTTTGCCAGATGGAAATATGAGGTATGAAGGGTGCTGGATGTTTTGGGTCATAGTAAAGTATATGCTGAAGAGAATAGAGGTTTTTCTTATGCAATGCATGATGCAATGTAACCTTTTAGGGAGAATAGGCTGAAACAGCTGCAGAAGTATTTCAATACCAAAATATAATACTTAGACTTGCATTAACACATTTATTATGGTCATGGGCACACCAAGATCATTCATAAAGAAAAAAAAAAGTTTCTTCCAAACAATAATTCATTCCCTAGCATGAATTATGACTTGCCTTTAGCTATATTTAGCATGTTTTTGTCAATGTATTATGTTTATTAAGTGTGTTGCAAAAAACATTTTAGTAGTTTAAGTTAATAGCTGTCGTTAAAATTGGTACTGTGTTCAGGGAATGGATTGATACTACCTGTGGCCATGGGCTATGAGACAACAATATTGCTGGAAACCAAATTTACACAAGCTATGATATGATATATTTCTGATTTTGACAACAATTTTGTAAGTTAATATCATTGTTTACTTAAAGATGCATGTAATGATGAAATTGGGGCATCATTCACCTGCACTTCTATCATCTACCTGTCTTAATTATGAAATAAAAAGGAGAGAGGAATATATATGGCCAAGTAACATGTAATTATCATTAATTTATGCCTTGTAGTATTCAGACTTGAATAGGCTAATTTCCTGGCTTTAGAAAGCAGAATAAAAAGTTTGTTAGTGATAATTGTACGACCAATTATGTTTTATTTTTTATGTACATGTAACAAATTCACAAATTAAGTTGAGGCAGTGCCATGGCACTTTAAATGGCACCAACTATCACCTGCCGCTCAAGGCGTTTAAAGCTATTTTCTTTAATTATCGACTTTAATTATCATAATTATTCACATGTTTATTAGTATTGGGAAATTTAAAGATGGTTATAGCAGTCAGGGAAATTATCACCAGCTGATGACAATCGATGTCCTCAGCCCAACATGACAATCACCCTAGCACTGTCATCACCCTCCCATGACACTCTCACAGTGTCATGGCCTAGCCATGACTTTGGCAGTGCTCAAAATCATCTTTGACTGGCTATTTGAAAAGAACAACTGCAACTATCACTTCCAAACTTGGTATAAAGTTGTATCACAGTGTCAACTAACTCTATGAATTTTTGCAGACCTATCCATTACATAATGATGAAAAGAACCCGAAGGCTCCAGAGAAATTAGGAAATTGTCATCAGCTGCTGATGACTTTGCAGTATTTCGTGAAATTGGATAGAATTAAGTCCCGCAGCTGACATGCTGCTGTGTGATGAGGATTGGTGCATAGAGATCAGACTTACTTTTGATACCAACTGATCAACCCCACACATTCAATCATCCTGTCAGGGCCATGACTTAGCAGGAATTACAATTGTCATCACGGGATGGTAATTTCCCAGACTGTATAGGGCAAAGATTTGCAACATATTTCCTGCAGAGTTCGCTGTATGTTATCGAAATAAAAAAAAAAAAAAGAAGAAGAAGTAAAAACAGAACAAAACAAAGACATTAATAGCAAATGAAAAAAATATATTTCTCGTGTTTAACTAGTAATCAAGTAACAAAATAATTGCTGTATTTCTTGATAAATTTGTTGTCACTTTAGCCAATAATCCTTCAGATAATTCTAAACATTTTAAAATTATGTGAGGGTCAGTGATTTATTTGACACTTATGATATTCAAGCACTTGTTAATAGCATAATGAAAGTTAAGAGATTTTCCTGAAGCTTTAGACAGTGTTGAAGAGCACTTGAATGTTGTCAAAAGATTGTCAAATGCTCTCTGAAAGTTATTGTCAAGTGGTTATAATGATGCTTATTAAATTTACTATATGGGTGCATATGAATGGCTTTTATAGAGTATTTTGGACCACACGCGGTTTCTTATTAGATTGAAGGGTCTGAATTAAATTGGAGAGTGTTATTCTTGGAGGGCAGATGCATGTGTATAAACTACAGGACCTTTTATTAGCAATAAGTCAAAAATCCAAATTTATGTTTGAACTATACTCAAGAGGTGTCACAATGAGAGCGATGCAAATCAAAATGGAAGCTAAGTTTAGAGAATGAATGAATGATAGAGACAGAAAGAAAACAATCGGTGCTAGATCCAGAGGGGGTAGTCTGGGGTGGAGCCGGGACTCATTCTTGCACTCACAGACCCGAATGAGCGTCATTTCGGCATCGTTCGGGCCCACTATTTTCTGCAAAAACCTTTTCCTTTTTAGTGGTCTGTGGGGGGGGGGGGAGGGGCAGACCCTCTTGGCCACCCATGGATCCACCACTGACAATTCAAAGTATTTTTTAAGGAAAAGCACAAAAAAATATTGAAGTAAAAATGTTTGGCTCTAGGCTTACAATTGCTTTTGAAAAACAAACCAATTGCAGGTACCATCATCCACATCTCACACATGTTATACTTTCTCTCTCAGTTGTGTAAGTCTTACAATTCACTGCATGGTCGTATAGACTAATTCTGCCTAGGAATCACAGCAGTAATTGGCAATGATTGACAAAAATGATCAATCAATGAGACAATCAATGCCAAATCATGATATGTCAAGTTTTCAACCAAGATGAAACAATCTTCAGCATGTCCACTGAGTGAAAGCCACACAATTCAATATATATAACATTCAATATCCTGTCATTCCTTTCCCATGCCATATTTGGTTAAGTTTCCATATTTGGATAGTTCCATATTTGGGGAGGTCCATATTTGGGTAGAGTGTTTGTCAATTGAATTGGCCATGAAATGTTTGTATGGAAATTTGCTGGAGCATGCCGGGCTGCTATTGGTAATAATTTGTTCTAGCACTCTGGACCTATAATCAATATGAGGACATGCCTTGAACAGTTGACAATTATTGAATGTGACTCAAGTACTACACAGTCTAATGGATGTAGGGTGTGGAGTGGCCACTCCAAAGAATGACATTAGAAAGTGTGCTTTATGGGATAAATATTGTCACTGAGCACTGCAGTGAGAGGCTCTGGGCTCATAGTTTTGTTTCAGTCATGTATCATCATCATGTGTATTGGAGAGTATTAGATGTGTTTTGAGGTGAATTTAACTGTACTGTTCTTCTTATAGGCCTATCACTGAAAATCTTTTCGACTAACTACCCTTGTCAAAATGACAAATTAGGTTAGTCATTTAATGGTGCCTTAAATTCTTAGTCTTGCTAGTCAAGTGACTAACTTAATTAGTCATTTGACTAAGTAAATTACTACACAGAGAGCCATTTGAAAAAAAAGTCCCTTGTGAGGCTTGAACAATCAACTTTTAACTCAGGTTCAAAGCTGTAAGACTGTACAATAGAGACACAGCGCATTACCGCTGTGCCACGGAGACCAACTGCTGGAGAAGGTGTTGAACTTAATAATATAAGACAACATTAGACCTATAAATAGAATGTAGCTCTTTAGCGCCACCAAAACTTCTAAAAAAATTCTAAGTCCATGACCAACTAAAATTAGTCAGATCACCAATTAAATTAACTGGATGGCTAATTAAATGAGTCAAATTGACCAACTAAATTAGTCAATATGACTAATTGACTGAGTGAAATGACTAACTTACAAAGTCAAAAGACAAACTAAATTAGTAAAAATGACTAACTTTATAGGTCAACTAAAGTCACCCTCCCATGCAGCTACTTGGCAGGGTGACTAAAGTATGATAATGACTAACTAAAGGAGTCAAAAGTCTAACTAAATCTGTAACTTGACTAAGTCAGACATTTGACAAATTTTTGGTGTTTGACTAACTTACTTCGTCAAAAAGATGTTCAGTGAATGCATCTGTAACTTTGCGTATATATAATATAATATTCTCTATTATCCCTTTAAGGCAAAAAGATGTAAGATATTTTATCAATGAATGAATGAATGAATGAATGAATGAATGAATCAATCAATCAATCAATCAATCTATCTATCTATCTATCTATCTATCTACCTATCTATCTATCCATCTCTCTATCTATCTCCCTACCTCTCTACCTACCCATTTCTGCAGGCAAGAACTAGGTCTATAATTGATAAATCACACCTATATATTATGGTTTTGCTTAGTATAGATCAATGTTATGCGTTTTTACATACACTTGCATATTTGTGATTGATGCATAAACTTTGCAAAACCTAACACATTGATTTATCAATAACCTGCACTTGTGATACCATCTTGCCTATAAATTTCCCATTGATAAAATGTCACAATTTAGACGTATCATGCTCCCAATTATGGATTATATGGTGGCCTGTAATGATTTATATTTTTGTGGTATGGCCAGGGTATATATCTTAGGACAGTCATATTCACCAGTGATAAGTGATATGTTTTCACATTGTGAGTTATATGTCACTTTGGTGGCATTGTATCAGTATTGCATTGACCTTAATTGTCAGTTTGGCTGACCTAAAGTTACTTTTAATAAAATGACGGTAATGTCATCCTATTTGGTGTTTCCTTGTTTCCCAATCGTTAACATGTGAGATCGTGGAAGCTAATAAACTCAACTATTTCGCTATATGGTTAGATAACACATCACAGATCTATGTGCAGAACTATTGTGACTTATAAAGCAATCTTTACTTGACCAATCGAATTGCAATTAGTGTTGTACAAATATAGACATGTGGAGAAGTGAGTAGCCTTGGGGTTGAAATTCAGGTGACATTGTTAGCTGCCAACTTACAATGCATTTCTTCTCACATTGATATATATCTGAACATTATCAAGATAGTGATCAGATCAGATTGACAGATAACTTTAAGGTTGTTATTACAGCTTATAAATGTTACATACACCTCAGGTCACCTGACATTTTGTGTATAATAACACAAATCTATATCTGGCTAAGTCAGACATAAATACTCAATAAAAAGCAGACCCGAAATCGTAAAAATCGATTTTGTGATCAAGCTACCTTAGAACGCGGGTCAGCATGCAATAAAGCGGACCATTTGTAAGCTGGATGCTTGGCTGATAGCTTCAGAATTCAGATACAACCTGATAGTAAAGTTTAACACACAGACAGTTGAATGACAGCACTGCTGCAGGCTAAAATACATTTGCTTCGAATCAGCCCTGATTTAAACCCATGACCACCCATGTTATAGCCTCAGGCCATTGTAAACGATACTACTATGGGAGGATGCAGATGTACCAGTTTGACAGCTATATTGGTTGTTTAGTGATGTTTACATTGGGAAGTAGCAGCAATTTGCACAGATTAAAATGCTAACCAATTGGTCAACATCAAAGGTGTCTGTATTTGTTGGAGCTAGCTAAGAATGTCCTCACTGGATATTCTTAGGTTGGAGAGACATGTTAGGCCTATAGTAGGGTGGGGTGATAATCAATGGAAAAAAAATAATTTTAAAATTTCAAAGTCCCACCATCCTATCTTTGTTATGGTTGAAAATACGAGTTCAATGATGTATAATATGTCCATATATCTTTATTTTTGATGCCTCCCAAGACCGATTGAAGCTTTTGACCTTTTTTGATGAATTTTAGCATTAGCGCTAAGTCGCGAAAAGCCATATCTTTCTTAATATTTGATAAAGAAATATAACAAGCCCATCATTGTACTTGGCATAAAAAGAGCTTCAATTTGAATACCAACAACATGGGTTTGTGCCTAGTAGTTCATTGCCTGACCAAGTATTTTACCTTCTTATCATTACAAACCTAATTATTAGTTGTCACTCTACGTGACAAATTGTTGAGGCATGATTGTTTTTTAATTAACTGAGCTGGTTAAGTTGTTTTACAAATTATTTATATTTTAGGAAAAAATCAGAAAATAACAAGATGTAACACATCTGAAGTATTCTATTGTAGAAAATGGCACCATAGAGTAGAATACAATTATTTTTAGTTTGCTGTTTTCTAAATTTGAGGCTACTTATTCCTCAAGTGAGTACAAGGCTAAGTAATAATACTATCTGTTCTGCTCAACTTGGACCAGAAAACAATCATACCATTTGAAAAGCCTATTATATTTTCTGAGATTTTTCTCATCAATATACATACTGGAACATCATTACACATTGTTACAGCCAAAATTGCTTCACAGCAAAATCATCGGTAAAGATTTGTCTTCAGATTGCATAATTTATTTGAGTCACTGCCATTGGCTGAGGGACATTGAGTACATGGGCTATTATACTCAACAAGAAATAAAAGTATTTCAAAGCCAATTAAAAGGTGTCTTGGGGCTTGGGCTGTTTTAATCCAATCAAATATATGGAAACCATGACATTCTCAGGCTCCCCAGCCACTCAAGTTTTGCTTGAATCAGTCCAATTGACTTTTTCTGTGATGATCGAGCCATGTCACTCTCTCAATTGTCACAATTGCATTTTAGACAAATGACCTAAAACCAAATTTCCAAGAAATTTAGTAAAGGCAAATACATGTGTCTGGAATACGCTTCTTTATTTTTAGTTTTGTGTAATAAGAAAATCATTATCATACTGGACAATGTGCAATTGTAAAATATCAATGAGAAAATCTGGAATGTGAAAATGTCAATGTGCAACAAACAAACCAGACAGGCAAGTTGTGTAAGCCATTTGAAGGTGTACATATCCTGCATGTGTCAGTCATGTTTCACAATTTACTCATTGTATAATTGTTTTGTACCATAATACCCTCCATTTAGACTAGTTAACATGTACAATTATCTTGGTGAACAGCAAAACATGCAAGAGTCTTGTGTCATATTGTGTGTCATTGTGTGTGCCTAATTTTAAAGAACTTTACTAATACTCTGTAAAACCTCCCTGACACCAAGAGGCTTCCATTGCCCAATCACCTTGTATATTGGACTCCATCATATCCAATATTTATAGTTACTTCTGTAAACCTTATTGGTGTCAATGGCATCCCAAGTCACATTAAAGATCAATATTTTTACTCAACTTGGCTTTGTACTATTGATACAATGCTCAAACATTTTAGTTCTATAAATATTATTTCCCTAGCTCTATGGATGGATGGATGCATGATTGGGGCTTTACCTCCTGTATGTATGTACTTGGTGGCTAATTAGGACAGGAGGAGGACACAGCAAGAGCTGGATTTGAACCCTGGACCCAGCGACAGGCAGTATAGCACGCTACCTCTAGACCAACCCTCCCCCCAAGCTCTATGGCGTCATTTAAGACAAAGTCAAGTTAGACTAAGCTATTTGGGTATCATGCTTGGACATCCATGTTAGAGAAATGTTGCATCATGTGAAGAATATCTTCAGATACTTTCTCCATTTCAATTTTGAAGAAACTCATTACCCCCCCCCCCCAACAATTTTTATGGCCCTTTCTTATTTGTTATATATTGTACACCTTCATTGAGAAAATCCAATTTAAGATGGCTTGATGGATCATTCTGACACTGTTAGAGCTGTCCTGATTGGATTAGACAAAAAAAATAATTCAAAACTAATGTCATATCATTTTTCAAGAGCAACTTTGTACAGAAGTTATTGTTTTAACCACAATTTTTGGGCCAAATTTCAAGGTAATTATGAGGGCTTACCAAAAGAGGTAGGAAGTGGAAACCATTAAATCTGAAATCAGCATGCTTTGATTAACTTATATTAGTGTGTTGATCAATTCTGCATGAACATGCTTGAACCAGAACAAAATCCTGTAAAAGAGCCTCGACGCTTGCTTCTAATTGGGCAATATAACAAGTTAAAATGCATTGAAATATAGCTTGTTGGTATTCATTTTGAAGCTCTTGACTAGGGCTTTCTAAAGAAACCATTATCTTTCATGTACATCTAATATTAACTGAGTTACGGAGAACCGCGAGTTATGGTGAATTGGCAAAATACCAGGATTTCTGTCTAATTTTCAAAGCCGCTTGGGAGGCATCAATAATGAAGGTACACCCTTGTGTCATACATCACTGAATTTGTATTTTCAACCATAACAAAGTTAGGATGGTGGGATATTGAAATTCTGACATTGATGATTATCACCCCACCCTACAGGCTATAGCTGGATGTATGCTGGTATACATTATGCAGGTAGATAGATACTTGGATAGATAGTTTGAAGTCCCCATTAAATAAAATCTCAGATCAAAATAAATCAAAGTCACTTGGATAGATACTTGGATGGATACTTGGATAGATACTTGGATAGATACTTGGATAGATAGATAGATAGATAGATAGATAGATAGATAGATAGATAGATAGATAGATAGATAGATAGATAGATAGATAGATAGATCAAATTTGGAAAATAGAAGAAATAAGAAAGAAGAGGCTAAATCCTGCTGCATAGAAACTATTGTAGTTAAATTGATTCAGTAAACTTTAAGGAAACTCTCCTTTATAAAATAAACCTCAAACTGCTCAAAATGTTGGCATATTTTATATCCTTTATTAGTGCAAGCAAATATCTGAATATGGTAGCTCCTGAATAGGTATAACAGTAGTCCATTCATATGAGGACCAGTCAAACCATTTTAAGTAGTCTGGTCAACAGACAAACATGCCCGGATGAACTTCGGTGGCCATCTTGGATATTAAAATTCTTTGAAAATAGACTTTGCTTTATGTGAGTAGAATAAATTGTGAATAATATGTCTTTGAAGACTTTGATCTATAATATGAGTTTGGGAGAAGTTTGTAAAGTGAGAAGAAAAGTTTGTTGGGTATAGCCAATATATATAATTCAAGTTTTTAGTATGTTTATTAAAAGGGCGGTTATGACATAGGTTTAGATTTCATATTTATTTGTAATATGTAATTTTTCATGGCCATGAATATCTTTATAGTCAATGATTTCTTCTGATAGATATTTGGACTTAGGCCAGGGCTGATGGCAGCAATACATTTAACTTCGGCAAGTAACATGCTCGACTTCTAACATCTGACAACCGTGTTCAACAATTAAGATTGATACCGTATAACCAATAACCAATGGGTCATATTCAGCAAAATGGTTTTTTTATCAACTTTTTCTTATTTAATGCTATTAGTGGGAATCAATCACCTTTAACCTAAGTTGGTAGCAATATTAGCTTCCGATTGCTGTGTTCAATTCTTGCTCTGGACCTTTATTGGACAGCGGTCGCAATCATCCTTCGATGCATTGCTGGTCCTTATAACCTTACCATAGTGCATGAATACAGGATATAAAGCCCCAACCATCCATTAAATCCATACCTTTTCATTTGAGATAAGTATGTTCAATCAGATAGAACCCTTGCAATTCAACCTCCTTCCACAATAATTATGCACACTACGATATAGGTACAGTGGTCCCTTCGTTACAAGACCGCCCCTTCTGCAGTCATGAAGTGGTCTCTAGGGGGAGCGGTCTCTCGTTGGGGTGCAAAAAAAGCACTAAAAATACTACTTAGTGTGGAAGAAAGGCGGTCACATAAGGCAAGGCGGTCTTACAACAAGGGTTCTTATCACGCAGGGACCACTGTTACAGTACACCCTACATGGTATAACATTACTTTCACTGTGCCCTCTGAACTACACATATGCTTACAAATTCCTTGGGCTTAATATACACCAATAGAGATCCAATTTCTCCATATATTGCTCCCACCATCTGACATAGAGCTAAGCAAATGAATGTTGACAAAGGTGTCACCTCACTGAAAAGTCTCAATTTTCCTCAAGTATAATCTTGCACTCAAGTCAAAATAAATATGTCAGAAAATAAACTAGACTGTCGTCCATTGAAATTTCTTATGAAATCATATATCTTGTATATGGAAGTGAGTAAGAGTGACAGATCTGCTATGATTTGCTATGCAGTCAATGACTATGGGATAGGGGTGTAGGATATACGTAGCATTTTGTATGTGGTGACAACAAAATAGCAATTGGATTTCTACATATAATAAATATTTTCGAATTGTTTTAACTAATGATAGTGGAAATTCTTAGTGGCAAACTGGTAAGTGATACATATTCTTAGACAAAATTTTACAGCATCAACATCAAGTAAAGTAAAATTAGGACCTAAAAAATATGTCAGTGTCTGAATTCGTGGCCATGTATGAGCTCAACACTTATCCGGTCAGATTGTAAAAACGATGTTCGATTTTGGTTTCAGCGGTGTTTTTCGCATTCGGCAACATCGTTTGAATATTATAATATCATTGTGATGATTGTGTAACAGCTCACCTGGGTATGTGCATGCAAATATATATCAAACAAGCTCTACCAATAAAACTGCAGTCTGTGAAACTGATTCAAATGAAGGCCAGCATGTCCTCAATTGCAATTCATTAGTGCACAGGCAACTAGAGGACTAAGCATAAGAGATGGCTCTTGCAGTGCTGCAGCTTCTGCCTGTAGCCTTAATTTGAAATAATCAGCCAATTACTTAAGAGCAATTATTTGGCCCAGGTAGTCACGTAGAATTAAATGTCAGGCAGGAAGCTGAAATTCACCTGGCTAACAAGCTGAAGTAAGTTGAAGGTTATTTGCAAGTTCTACAAGATTTTGTGACTGTAATACTGTTATGTCCCTTGTTACATAAACAAATTATTAGTAACAAACTGTACAGAATACACTGTAGTTGCAACTGAGTACAATGGAAATGTGTTTTTGGTACTCCTAAAATGGATGGGGTGTTTGATGAAAATGTCAGAAATATTTGACCATGGACAGGAGGAGAACACGCAATGAGGCGAAGGATGATTGAAACTGCCGTCCGACATAGGCCTGGGTGATCCAGGAAGAGCTGGATTCGAACCTGGGACCCAGCGATTGGCAACATAGCACGCTACCACTAGACCAACTCTCCCCCATGTCATTCTATCAGACAACCACCTACCAACTTATTAGGCAATACTGAAGAGAAATTAACCGACATTTCCAACAATGTTTCAATTTCATAATTTACGCCATTGCTCTCATATTCTCTCAATGTTACATTATACCATCGATGTGTGGACAGTGTGGTGATCCAAGATGGCCGCCATTTTAAGGCTACATCCGGGTATGGTGTAGCATGTCACGTGACTCAGTGTGTAGCCTCCTTTTCAGCCTCTCTCTGCAAAGGAGTACAACAAAGCTCTCCAATTAGGCCCATTATAGTAATAGAACCTCTTTCGAGCTTCTGAAAATGTAGGTTGCGTTTCTTTGAAATCCATACTGAGCCAAGCACAATGTTGAGCTTAATGTGGTGTTTACATTTTTCCCATGATTACTGAATATGGGCTCACTACATTATTGACATAGTGTGGGTCTTAGGTTGTATTGATGTTGCTGTATTTTATATATATATCAAAAACGTGTTTTTGGTTTAGGTATTTTTGAAAGAAGGTCTGTTGCTTATTTGGTCAATGATAGATACATAGGTTATCAGTGGTTAGGTCTGTTGGCTTTCGGATTGATGATGGATTAGTACAACAAGATGGGCATATAGATCATGTGGTTGGGCAGGTGATGGAACTTTGCATCCTGTATTTCTGCTCTAGCGTAAGACCGGGACAATGTTAATGAGTTGAGGTGTGCTCTCTGAGTCAGGATGAAACATCAGTCTAAAATTGGTTGCCTTGGCGAGGAATCGAACCCGGTCCTGTTGGTTAAATGCCCAACAGGGTCTACACCATGTCGATGGAAAGGCAGAATTAGATCATAGCATGTGCAGTCCTCTGTCGTTGGTTATTGTCAGCTGAAATTTTCTTTGCGGATAACTGGCTTCTAATTTGCCTGGAGGATAACTGGCACATCTGATGAACACGAATTTAATTGAAGTTGATCTGAAAAAAAATTGAAACAAAATCATCTTTAAATGCTTTAAAATCCAAAAATAATACAAAAATCAGTTCTATTAGCATTTATCAACTCAGTAATTGGAGCATCTTTCTGATGTGAATTCTTAATTAATATCTTGGGTGATTCACTGATTAACCATGCACAGAATATGGCAATTGATATCTCAGCATCCCCTGTGGTTGATGACCAGCATGACCAATCAAGCAATCTTATACCTGTGGTTGACCACTGTTGCCATGGCAACCCAGCCTCTTTCTCAAGAACAGAAGCCATTGTTTTTGTTCCATTTGTATACTGTGCACTATTGAATTAACGGTGTTGAATTTTCATTTCTTTGAAAACGCTGCCAGCTATACTACATTTACATTCACTGTAAACCCAGCTGCATTACTTTTACAGCAGTTACCATTTAAACAACAGTACATACCATAAAAACAACCATTTTCTGCTGTAAAATGGCACTTTTCTGTATTCATTACGGTAGCTGCCGTTAAAGTAACGCGACAGGTTTTACAGTGTGGCTCACCCTAAGAACAATAGATAGGTAGACAGACAGATGGATAGATAGATAGATAGATAGATAGATAGATAGAGCGATAGATAGATAGAGCGATAGATACCCGGAAGATAGTTCTAAGTGCCTAATCAATAACACGTTAAACGGTAATGTTTATCATTAGAGGCCCAGCCTGTTATCGGATCCGAGTCCTATCCTTCATGAGTCCATATATCGTTCGTGAACTTTTTTTTTTTTGGCTTTGAACAAAGCGTTTTTCCTTGCTAGGCCTCTGTCATATTCGCTCTCTTTATATGTATATATTGTTTACAATCTACTCTTTTGTCTATTTTCAACTTGAACTGCTCCTCCCTTGTTCTTGGAACCAATATCCCCCCTCTCAAAAGCCAGAAGCCTCCATACATATATGCTAATTGTCTGTGGCTTTGACAGTCTTGTTTTATGGCTGTTGAGCCCAATTCTGGCTGCTGTGTATTCAATATGGTCTCAAAGGACCAAAATATTCCAAGCCAGTGGGTTTCATTGGCCATTAGAAGCAAATGGGTCTCTCTTGGCTGGCCAAATGCTCCACGGCTCAACTAAGTCAATTTAGATCCATTCGAATATATGGTAGATTGATAGATAGGTGGATAGATAGGTCTATATAGATTGGTAAGCGGTGGACCTCTATGTGGTATATTTGACAGGACGGTGCCTTTTCTGGATTATATGTTTTATTGATAATAGTGTTTTAAATATTATCGTCTGGCATGATTAGTCCCAATGGTGACTTGGCATAAAGAGGTGGGCTGCACTCCTAACTGTAAAATTATAATTTAAGTCAGCTTAAAATTAATGATTGAGTGAGATGGTTGCACAATTCCTTTGAGCTTACATAGCTTGTTGTTTTAAGTTATGATAATCTGTCTTTTATAATGACTTAAAACAATAAGCCGTGTTAGCTGAAAGGAGTTGTGCAACCATCTCACTCAGTCATTTAAGCTCAAAATTAAAATTTTGCAGTGCAGGCATGGGAAGGAATGACAGGACTGGGAATTGAACCCTGATAGCTGCAGCCCAGCATGCTGCGACACTTCTGCATGACTGGTACATTTTATAATTCGATGCCAGAGGGCCATATCGATAGATAGACATTTTGGTTTTATGTTTTACTTTTTTGTCTTCTCGTGGACTCCCAAGTCTCACTTGTCTCATCTCATCGGCTCAATAAGAAACAATTACGAAGTTTAATACAGGTACACAGTGAATATACTTTCCTTGGTAAACTGGTATACTTGCTGAACTACTCTACTGTTTGTAGGTGTGAATTTATGACTATTCTGCTAAATGACTAATGATATCCCATTCTCTTCCCACTCATACACCTTCAAACAATACTAAACCTGTTTTAAGAATGAGGAAAAAAAGTCTCAAATCATGATAGAAGACTCACTATAAGGAGACAAAATGTCTATGGAGCAGGAAACATGATCATGAAATCAACAAGAAAAACTGTTTGGAGTATTTGTCTATTGATATTTTGGATCTTAAATGGCACTTGTCATATTAAACAGAAGCTTATTCATTCACAAAATGTCCTTAAAAAATAATAGGCATGCTCTTGACTTTACAAAAACTCGTTGACACAGTGAACTCAGCGATAAGGAGCCATTTATTATGATATTATCTGATTATAAGTCTCTACTGTCTTGGTAATGTCATGTATTAGCAATCTTAAATGTTTTTCTAAGAAATCAATCATGTCGAAATCACTGTGCAACATCAGCATTAATGATATAGCTTTGTATGACTGATATTTTAAAGAGAAAGATTGTGTGGGTAGCTTTTGAAATGCTTTTTCATCTGTATCTTTCCATTTACTTATATTGACAATTCATGCAAAATTTTGTTAAACACACTGTAAAATTTGAACTTTTGAGTCAGCTTAAATGATTGAGTGACATGGCTGTACAATTAATTTGAGCTGACATAGCTTGTTGTTTTAAGTTATGATAAGCTGTCCACTGTTATAACTTCAAACAACATGCTGTGTTGGCTCAAAGGAATTGTGCAACCATCTCACTCAATCATTTGAGCTGACTGAAATTTCATACTTTACAGTGCCGGGTGGAGGCTTGGTTCATTGAAAGCATGCTGGGCTGCCAAAAGTTGGGTTCAGGGTTTGAATCCGGCTCTTGCCGGGTCATCTGGACCCGTGTTGGATGGATGTTTCAATAATCCATCATATCATTTCCGTGTCATGTTCTTGTCCCAATTAGCCTATCAAGTGTAAAAATTCAGGACGTAAGACCAGTCATCCTTCCGTTGCATATTTTCCAATGGCTATAGATGTTAGTGCAATCCAGCCTGTTGTATAGAAGCTTTCAGGTAATATTTCAACAGTCGATAGGTCATTACTACCCTTGAGTGAGTAGTAATAGGGAGGTGGGACTTATCGAGTGCAGTCTCATGTTAGAATTGTACTTACCGGAAGTGACTCTGTATTAACTAAGGTTATTATCCTCGCTACAGGGCCTAGTGCCTCAATGGGTGCCCAATGCTTTCCCAATGGGTATTGAGTATGCTGAATGGCACTGGTCAATGGTTGGTCACATGAAACTCACTATTTATAGGTGGAACTGGGAAGTTCTTGTAATAGCCAGGTTGATGACTTCTATGGCCAGGGTGGCAAATATGGGTCACTGTGGAAAAAAATCTTCAGAGATGGTTTTTAGAAAATTAACTGTGAGATAAGAATAAATTCTCAATAAAAAGTAGTGTCTCTTATAAATTAAAGTACCTATTGTAAATTATATTTATTGATATATATTTTCTTGCAGTTCTTTATTATTCACTCAGGCCAATGTCACTTTCAGGCACATATTTTCAATGACCAGACTTTTTTTTCTCACTCTATTTGAAATACCATGTCCAAATATAGGTTTGCTTCAAATTGAATGATTGCTGTTTTGTGATTTAGTGTTGTTAAAGGTCACTGTGAACATTTTATGGCAATAACAATCTTTTTGATGATGTTGTAGGATATGGCATTTACCCACAAAATCACTGTAATTAGAAGTAATCAAATTTGCTTGGTTATTGGGCATGAATTATGTTTTGGGAAAGGGGTTCAACAGTATTCAAATGACCATGTGTGTCCATTGTGGTCTGAAATATTATTCAGACAATCTGTTGTTAAATTCTGTGTCAATTTCCTTCTAAATCATTGTACAAAAGCATGTTGCCAAAATGCCATATGCTAGGTCTCACAACCAAACAAAACTTTCTAATAATGCAATGAAGGGCTCAGATTGGATCATTGAAGGTTTAAGAATTGATCATGAAAGGCTCAAAGTGGCTCAAAGATCCAATCTTTCATGGTTTAACAAGGTAATGAAGGGTTATGGGTTCAGATCCTACTCTTCAGTGATGTTTAGTTGGTTGAAAAATGGTTGAGAAAACTTCAAAGGATAAATTTTTCACAGTAAATAGCTGATCAACCATTCGTTCTGCAGATAACATGCTTGAAAACTCCTAATATCGCCCACAATAACAATGCCATCCCTAGGGGATTTTGGGGTGAAAAGACAAGAATTAGCATAACTGGAAAGGGGTGGAGGAAGGGTGGAGAGAGGGGTGCTGATTAGACAGGGTTCAAGAACAGGGGTACACAAGATTGTGTGCAAAAGAGGGGTAAATTTATAGTCCAGAAGTTGTCAAAATGTTCATCTTAAAAATGAAAAAAGGAAAGTTGGATAATGCCCTTCACAATGCATTGAGCTCTAGGACAAGAAATGATATCTAGAGGTGAACATTTAAGCTAAGTGTTTACATTTTGGTAAGCTATGAGAAGGACATTGATTCCCACCCTTCAAACATACTTGTCTTTGGTTTGGGGAATACAAGAAAAAGAAAATAGATTGTTTATTAAAAGGTGGATGCAATAAGAAATGCAAGCAGCTTGTTATCCAAGAGTTCTATTTCCTTTCTATACTACAATAGCCAAGATAAGAAATTGGAAGTTGAATTTCACTACCATCCTAAATGAAACAATTTTCGAATTGGCCACCATTTGAGCTGCTGATAGCGGCTTACTGCATATCAGTACTATTAGTCTATCAGCCATCTAACTTTCTCTATTATCACCTCCACCCCAAACCTACCCTATTCTACCCCTAAAACCCTTGTATTATTGATAATACCCTAAGGCTAAACCCAAAAGCAATGAAGCGTCAATGAAGCATAGACTTGAGTGATGGACAAAAGCCTATCTGCTAACAGGTGGTGACAATGCTGTGATTCTGTGTGACTTTGAGCAACTGAATCAAAGGCTTTAGCAGTGTCAAACAAAAGAAATCTATCAACAAGTTACAACAAGTTTAATCAACTGTAACTATCTGTGATTATATTGACGTTTGTCATCAAGTTGGCTCCTAATGTTGAAGGTTGATTAGATTCCTCTGGGACCAAAGCATTCTTTGGCATATCAAGTTTCAAATTGATTTTCTCCAAGTTTAGCAATGTTAAAGGGCATTTGTTTTTGTTTGACAGTTCTTTTATTTTGTAAATTTATCAGAAAAGAACACTTCCAACTTTAGATATATATATATGTAATAATCCGATTATAGATAGATCATTAAGTGAATCAATGAATCGATCTATCAAACAATCTATCTATCTATCTATCTATCTATCTATCTATCTATCTATCTATCTATCTATCTATCTATCTATCTATCTATCTATCTATCTATCTATCTATCTATCTATCTGTCATTGTAGCAACCTATACTGGTACTACCTAGGATATCTCAGTATCTCTGTTTGATTTTACAATAGAAATCATGCGGTAAGCTTTCAAGTCCCTTTGTTATTACAAGACTAATCTATTTTGGAAAGTGGAAGGGGAGGGGGGGGGGGTGAATTAGTGAATTAAGCAAGGGTAGCAGCTGCAGTTGAGACTTGCACCCCTCGAAAACACCTGTGTCTTTGAACATGTTGAACAGTACTTGACACCCTTTAAGTCTTAACCCCAAGAAAAAGGGTGAGCAGAGACTGTATAATGGCCATAAAAGTGGTTTACTGATTTGTACTGTTCCAAAGTAGCAATTTGGCTAATTTTCTTTGTTTGGTTTTGTGTGTCATTGTTTTTGTAGGGGTAATTAGTGCTGTTTGTTACACCTTTCTTCTTGTACAAGTTGCACAATACCTTCAAAGTGGACTTGATTACCGGTTTAGGAAGTTTTCCCTTTGTTATTTTTATGTTTTAACCTTTAAAGCTTTGTTACTAGTGCGCGAGCTCAGACCCCCGTTTCAAATGAAATCAGTAGAAACTTGAATTTATGCAAATTTACTGGGCTGATTAAGTTTCTGACAGAGGGCAGAAAAGGATTATTCTCATCTTAGTATGTTTCAGCATTGCATCTCATAAAATGCAATCAAAAGTATGGGACAAATTAAAATTACATCCGTTTCTATTAGAGCTGTTTGCAGATTCATGTTCCAAACAGTTTTCAAAATTAACTTTCAACTTGGTCGTGTGATGTCACTGGCTTGAAAATGTTTTGTTTGTGTCAGTTATGGTTAATCGGTTGATTCAGTGCTTATTATATCTAGCAGCATTGTTGTTAATAAACAAACTAATTAAATGACTCAAGACACTGCATTTAATAAGAAGATTAGGAGACCAACAGAAAACTGTCAATGAAGTGGCAAAGCCAGTTTGCAAATTAAAAATAGAAAATTATTGGACCGCCAATCTGCAAAGGCTGTCCCAAAGAGCTCTAAGTCATGCATTTGTGCTGTTAGGGGACATATACTAGCGTTAATATGGGCTTAGCAGTAATGATATTTTTAAGCTATTTTCCATTGCTTTATTTTCAAGCTGACCTTCTGTGTGAACACACACATTGTGTTTAGTAATTAACAAAACACTTTGTTGTTCTGCCTTTAAAAAAGAATATTTTTTGCTTTCCTTTTTCTAACAGGAGTGAGCTCATTTTTTAGGCTTAAACAGTTCCTTTGTGTGCATGGCTGAGGTCAAAAATGTTTTTGTAACCTTAAAAACTGCAGTGTTTAACCATTTTTTTCATAAACTTAGTATAATGTGGCGATTTGTCAGTGTCAAAATTTTTAAGTTTCAGGTCAGTTCACCATTGTAGTATAAATTGAGTGATTTTTTTTAATAGTTTTAGTTTGTCAAGAGTCAAATGCTCATGTTTATGTTCAGTTATTTTCCAAGTGGGAGGCCTGTGACATTTTATAAATGTTGTGATTGTTATCATAGGCAATTTTATAAGCAAATTTCAAGCATTTTTCAGTCATTTTAAAACCGATTTAGCCTTTTTGCAGTCATTAATTTCGCCCTGAACATGCTGTTGGTAATATCTTGGAATGTTTTTGAAAGTCACAATGTATGTTTATGCTTGTAATGCATGAGGACTGCACTTGCTGTCTTCTTTCTTTCTCTCTTTCTTTCTTTCTTTCTTTGGAAGAAATAATTTAGTGTATTACTTTATTTTTCATGATTTCAGAACCATGTTTCACTGCCACTAAACAATTGTTCAACATGTTAAGCCCCCATTTTGAAAAATTGACATCTGTTCTGGATTGGGGTGAAGCTGTGGGGAATGTGGTTTAAAGTTTTTAAAACAAATCACCCACAGTGTGGACAAGCTAAACCACAAATGAAAAACACAATGCAAAAGAAAACAAAGAAAAGAAAAAGACTACTTTTAAAACACCAAACCACATGCTTTAAAAACTAGAACAATCATGTGTGGGTGATTTCCAGCACTATTATGGAAATGCACATACAATTGTGTGTGCTGATGTGTTTGGCAAAATAAAAAATAGGTGGATGGACACAATATTAATGGATAGATAGGTAGATAGATAGATAGATAGATAGATAGATAGATAGATAGATAGATAGATAGATAGGTATCCTATTGTGAGAGAAACGGGAGGAGCAGGAAAGAGACAGAAAGATACAAGGAAGAAAACAGGAAAGATCTTCCTATGAGAACATAAACAAAATTAACAAAAAGTACAGTGCTTAAAAAAGATGATGGCAAGTGTGTCACCCATGAGCCTGTCTCACCCCTACCCCCTCCCACCCCTTAAGAAATAGACCTTACAAAAAGAAGCAGGGGTTGGAAAAAATGCACCATAATGTGACACACGTTATCTTTAGGTTTCTTTTTCCTTATGCAATATGTTTGTGTTATGTTTATGTCATTTTCCATATTCTTCTTTTTATTATAATTTGTCTAAGAAATATTTTATGGATGTGCATATATGCAATAATATATGCAATATCATATGCAGTAACAAGAATGAGGCTATGCTCAAATTATCATTTGATTATGCAGTTATCGAATATACATAACAAGCTGTTTTGGCAGAGTGGATGAATTTGGTGTTATATAAACTGCCAAATTGTCCAAAATTGTTATATTATATTGTATAAATCTGGGTATTCAATAACCTATGAAAGTATAGTATAGAATTGCATAGAATAAGCCAAATTTAATATAGCCAAATCATAGTATGATCAGAGTTTAAAAGGGATGCTGTGTTTTTTCCCTTCTTTGCATCTGCCTTGAAAAGATGAGTATCTTTGATGAAATACATGTGCAATGTGTGAGGAAATGGCATAAAAAGTGCTATGACACTTCCTGTACAATATGCATCCCATACATTCATATACATAAACAATGCTTGTGCATATTATGTCATACATAAACAAAGGAAACGATTTTTAAAGGGAAGTACTTAAATGGGAGTGCTTTACAGCGCTCCTCTCAAAAAATGAGTGAAAGAACAGGACACTGTAATTAATATGTTTTTCCGTTGGGGAGATGATGTTGAGCTGGTAAAATGTCATCTATCTATCTATCTATCTATCTCTCTATGTATGTATGTATGTATGTATGTATGTATGTATGTATGTATGTATGTATGTATGTATGTATGTATGTATGTATGTATCTATCTATCTATCTATCTATCTATCTATCTATCTATCTATCTATCTATCTATCTATCTATCTATCTATCTATCTATCTATCTATCTATCTATCTATCTATCTATCTATCTATAGTTGACTTGTTCACTTATAACATAAACCAACCTTAAAGATGCATGTTTAAACAACTTCCTGGGACATAGCCATTTTTTAAAAACTCTTTTTATCAGTTTATCATTTTTTATGCATTTTCAAGCCTTGTCCCATATTGGTTTTTTTTCAGCCTTGTTTTAGGTGTTTTTTGCATATTTTTTAAGTGTGATGTCTAGGAGCAGATGGTACATGGTTATGACACGTTTGCCTATCTTTGCCATGCTAACGTGAGGCATGTATTTTTAGCATCCTGGCTGAACAGCTTAATTGGCTATTAAGCTGTTAAGTCTGGGAGAAAATTAAGGTTTATCATGCTAATTTTTGTTGACAGTGGTTTTCCAGCTGCATTTATTTATGAAATGCAAATAACAACTTTTGGTTTTATTAATATGACATTGCATGTAGTTTATCAATAAGACAATAATTTTCTGGCCTATATTGAAATAGGACAGTCACACAATGACAGTGCACGTACAGACATGAATGAATAAAATAAAAAGTGATGTCAGACATATCTTAAATGAATGAATAAATGAAAGGTGATTTGAGACACATCTAAAATGAATGAATAAATAAAAAAGTGATGTCAGACATATCTTTAATGAATGAATAAAGGAAAGGTGATGTCAGACACATCTTAAATGAATGAATAAATAAAAGGTGATGTCAGACACATCTTAAATGAATGAATAAATAAAAGGCGATGTCAGACATATCTTAAATGAATGAATAAATGAAAGGTGATGTCAGATGCATCTTAAATGAAGGAATCGAATAAAAAGTGATGTCAGACACACCTTAAATGAATGAATAAATAAAAGGTGATGTCAGACACATCCTAAATAATGAATAAAATGAAAGGTGATGTCAGACACATCCTGAATGAATTAATGAAATAAAAGGTGATGTCAGACACATCTTAAATAAATGAATAAATTACAGGTGATGTCAGATACACAAGGTGATGTCAGACTTAAATCTTAAATGAATGAATACATTAAAGGTGATAACATTATCAGACACATCTTGTACTCACTCAAATAAAATATTATTATTTAAACTTTATTTTATATGAAATTATAATTGTTTTATGAAACTTGGCTAAGTAATCTCTCTCTCCTTTACTTCGGTATAACTGATTCCTGAATACATATGAATACTTAATATATTTTTTGCACGTATACACTTCTGGGCATATAATTCATATTTAAGAGTCAATAAAATATTATTTATTGCCAAATTGTGCCCTGGGTAGCAATATGTCACACTGCATTGTGTATCACTATAAACAATTACTTTTCTTTTCTTATAATTTTTTTTCTGCATGATAAAAAGCAACATACTCTACATAATGAATGATAAACTAAGAGAATATGCAGCTAATTGGTTTATTGTTGAAGAGATTGATATAGATATACATGGCAGTTAATGAGGCTTTTGAAGTTCCTGTGTATCGTTCCATGGTTTGAGCATATTGAATGGTTAAGATTAATATAATGAATACACAGATTGTGATGTTATCAAACAAATAGACATATAGATCTCAGTAACTTAAAAAAACTTCTGAATAACCTGAGCTATTAATGCAATAGCATTACACTCCCAATCACCATTGCTTATTTGCTGAATAGCAATTGTGCCATAAATTAAAGGCATTTTGATAGTTTATTATCGAAAATTATTCACCTGTGAAATCTGTTTATAGGGAAAGCAGATGTTTCTTTCATAGATTGATATTATGTCTGACTAGCAGAGAATGCCTTTGGAAAACAGCTTTTGAAAATGTCAATAATTACCTGATTACTGTGATTAGAATGCTACGGTTATGGTAATAACTAATTATTTTGTTTATTTGAATGAAAAATCCCAAAATTGTGAGGTCACATATTAAATTTTAATGGGCTGAGCTATTCAAGGGAATTCATTCTAAAATTATGAATTTATGAACAGTCAATGTTATTTTTCTCATAATTTTGTATTAAAAACGTTCTATTTTGGAATTATGACATGAAGAAGGAATGAAGGATGTGATGTTTTAATTTGTTATTTTAATTAGTTCATTAGTTCATGTTAATGTATGTCTTGCTGTATTTTTAAATAGATATGTAGTCATTATGTCGAAGTTACAAAAATATGATATTAACCACATAAGGGATACATAGGCCTATATTATATGGATATAATTTAAACAAGAATTGTCTTCTATGTTTTTAGAAAGCCAAAACATGTCCAAATGATATTGTAATGTAGTCTTGTCAGTTCAACCACTACCAAAGAATCACTTTCATTTTCAATCTCTGAAGCCATTCATGGCAATACAAACTCGAAAGCTTCAAGTGATAGCAACACTTCTGCAATCTCAAGCACTATTAATCATTAGCACCCTAAGAGGAACACAGCAAATAGCATTAACAAGAATCGTGCTAAAATGCAGCTTTAAGTTGACCTTAATCTTTTTCTAGGGGTATTTTGCATACCCCACCCCTTAGAATGGATTATCGTGGTCCAGTTTCTTAAGAACTATACTTAAGGGCTCTGTTAATCTGTTCTCAGTTTGTCTGTCCATGCATTGTCAATATAGATAGACAGTGCCAGGTAGAGGTATCTAATTTGATGTTTGTACAGTTATACTAAGTTTATGGAAGGGTGTGAAACAAATAGTTCAGAGAATGATACACCGCAAGTATTCTTATGATTATGCCACACGCTCATTGTATTTTCCTTGAAGATTTTAATTAGGGCTATATATCTCCATTTGAGTTCACTGTTTCGAGTTTAGTGTCGTAGTTCCTTACTGACTGTGACTGGATGGGTAGCAAGTTCAATTTTATCTTTTGGTTGCAAAATGTGCCTCAACCTGGAGTCAACCATCTGTCCTGGTTCTTACCAGCGGTGCCGGAAGGAAACGAGGGCGGCAGGGGCGGTCGGCGAGAAAAGGGCAAATCTAATTCACGCGACAAAATTTTAATGTAGCGGCAATAAAAAATTGTTGTATATACTAATGCGTCATAGGGACCGTTCAGAATTTATGACGGGGGGGGGGGGTGGGAGTTTTGCCAGAACTTCCCAAAAATTGATACCACCCCCTTGAGTTCCATGCGGATTTTTAGTACCCCACCCCGAGGTTTCACGCGTATTTTTAGTACCCCCCCCTCGACATACAAAGCCATACACACATATATGCTGTTATACATGGCCACGCGTACAGATTCGCGTCATTTCGCGGACTTTTTCCCTTAAAAAAGTCCAAATAAAATGAGTTTATGCGTGTTTTTTAACATTTTTTCTTTGTTAAAATTTCTTACCCCCCCTTGGAAGTGTTGTCAAAAATCAATACCCCCCCCTTGAAACACGTGTGAAAACTTAGTACCCCTCGACCAAAACTCCCACCCCCCCCCAGTCATAAATTCTGAACGGTCCCTTATACATTTTTGTCTAAAATCACTCTAAATTAAGGCATAATAACGTTTTTTTCGTTGAGATGAAAAGGGCAACCTTGCCCCCCCCCCCTGCCCCTCCTGGCCAAGGGCAGGAGGGTCAATTGCCCACCCTGCCCAGTGCCCCCCTGTTCCGGCACCCTTGGTTCTTACACTATGGCTTCCAACACAAATAATTTCCAAGAATTAAATTTAAGGCATGTGGCAGGCTGTATATCAGAAAAATGTACATTAAGCTAACTTTATTCTATTAAATAACATTGACTAACAATATAATATCTTAATAACTGTTACACTTGCCTTTTTCTTTGTTACATAGCAATATGCATCACCAAATCCAGACAAAAACTCTTTCCCAATTCTCCCAGATTTCTTTGTTACATATTGCAGAGCCCAGATTCTTTAATGGTCTTTGTTCCTTTGTGTTGTAACATAGGCCAGAATTTCGCCTCCTCATCATAATATTAGATCAGCTGACAGCAGCAACATCAGCAGCAGCAGCAGTAGCAGTGATCAGCAGCAATGAAAGTTCCACCTAGTGATGCAGGTATATAGGATCTGCAGTGATGAAGGTTTTCATGCTTTGAAACGCGTTGCAGATGGATTTTGACACAGATTGATTAATAACAGTATACACAAGTCATGAGATTGAGAAATATAGGCCATAGAAACTAAGTATAGCTGGGTGGATGGATAATTGGGGCTTAATGACGTCCTGCATTTATGCACTTGGTAGGCTAATTAGGGCAGGGGGATGATGATTGAAACTGCAATCCAACGTAGGTTCAGGTGACCCAGCGAAAGCTGGATTCGAACCGAGGATTTCGAACCCGCGACCCAGCGATTGGTAGCCCAGCATGCTACTACCGAGCTAACGCTCCCCCCCCCCAAGAGAAGGATCTAGAAAGGACAAAGGAAATGAAGTGGAGAAGGAAGGCAAAAGGAGAAAGAATGAAAAGCGAATGTGGTAGTCATGATTATGTTGGTTGGAAGTTGGGCATATTATTCAAGTCGAAAACACTGGCACTATAGCATCCAAAGAAAAGTGACCCTGTGAAAGGCTTGAAGAAAGACAGGTAAAGTATATAGACAGACTGAACAAGTCAAGAAAGAAAGAAAAGCAAGATAAGCAAGACAAACAAGAGAAGCTTGAGAAACATGCCATAAGCAAGAAACATTAGGACATACATTGTACAAACAAAGGAATTGAAACAGTGAAACTGAACCACTAAAATCAAGATTTCACTCATATACACCCTGGTACAAGAGAGTTCGAGGTACAACCAAAACATTGGAAACAGACAGATCTAGATATGATATACCCTACATGCTCTCCTTTTGCAGCTGCTAGCACTTGTCTCATGCTCTCCTGGGTCTTTGTTGAGCTTTGCTGGGTGTGACAAATTTGTATGATGTGATAAATCATGTCTTGTGCTACAATAATGGTTTGGCACACCCTCAGGCATTAATATTTTAGTGGTTTGCAAAAAGGTGTTATAGTTGGTTAGTTGGCAGGTTGGTTGAAGATAGATAGATAGATAGATAGATAGATAGATAGATAGATAGATAGATAGATAGATAGATAGATAGATAGATAGATAGATAGATAGATAGATAGACATACAGAAAGATGGATGGATGATTGGTTTACGTCCTGAATTTATGAACTTGTTAGGCTAATTAGAACAAGAGCAAGACATATGTACATGTAAGTTAAGGATGATTAAAACAGCTGTCCAACGTATACGGAAGAATTGAATTCAACCAAAATCAATGCTTGCATTTTCAAAACACTTATAGTCATTAAATAAGTTGTCATAATCTGAACTTGAAGTAACTGAACAATTAGAAAGCAATTGGCCATGTACTGAGAAATTTGCTATATCCCATGATATGTTTGTCACATTCCTTCAATACTAAGCAATGTAAAATGACAATGCAATACAACACAGTATCAGTTTCTAAATATTGTCTCAGTCATTTAGTGAGACCCTGCACTGTATTGATCCTTGCTTTGTCCCAGAGTCATGCCAATATTTTCTTTTATGTTCATTCACCTGGAACAATGTGAAATGCTGGAGGCCAATCCAGGTAAAGATGTAATTGGGGTCCCATAAACAAAGAAATGAAAGAGAAATATTTGTGTAACCTGTGAATAACTGAATTCAGAACGCACCGGATCTATGTAGTATTAAGATATGGTTTGGGGTAAGACTGACACGATGTAACTGGTGTCCGAACAAAATCTTTGTGATATTAAGGATATTTTAATATAAAACTGCAAAGGATATTGCCGGTTCTCATCAATTTTATGTGAATATTGGTCGAAGGAACACCGAACGCGTAGTTTTTGTATGATTTGCATGCTGAGAGGGATTGCGCGGATATCATTTGCGGCTAACATCTGCTGAGTTCTCTTATATGTCTATGAGACAAAACAGGTGCCATTAGAGCAGTATCATCCTGCCAGCACAATACCAAATCATAAACCACGATGCCAATATATTCACTCCTACCGCGGGTACGATATCGAATTTTATCGCTCTTTGTTTTAAATTTTTTTCTGCAACCTCAGATCATTGACTTCATCCCAGTCAGTGACCCAGGTGTTCTTCAAACCTGTGCTACAGTTACTACAAGGCCACAGGCAGTCAATGAATCTGTGACTCACCAGAAAAAGATTCCAGGTGATGATGCTATTGGTACTGCTGCTGCTGTTTATGTTGATGTGTTTTTGTTGATTATGGTATTATTACCAATGTTGTAAATACTGATATGATGTGGGATGGATGAATGGATGAACAGTGCTTTACGTCTTGTATTTATAGGTCCCAGAGCTTCTGCCATCCTTCAGCCTGGTTTTCCTGGAATTGGTAGCACCAAGCTACACTCAAGGTCTCCATGTTACCCAATGGTTGTTAATTGAAAGACAATAATTTATTATGTACAGTAACAGGATGGATAGATGGATGATTAGGGCTTTGATATTAATGCACTTGGTAGGCTTATTAGGACAGTAGGTAATGATGCGAAGAATGATTGAAACTGCTTTCCAACATACATGTAGGCCCGGATGATACGGCAAGCGCTGGACTCGAACCCTGAACCCAGCGATTGGTAGCCCAGTAACAAGATAGCGAAGCTGAGAAGATATTGGTATTGCAGATACGCTGATGTCATAACGAGTGGTGACGATGGCAGTCACACTGCAGTGCAGCTCCATCCAGGTATCTGCATAGGCCATAGCCAGGCATTTTTAATCAATGGCTGTAAATTAAGATGGAACATGATAACACAAAGCACCAATGTGGGCCTGTTCAACCAATCAATAATTTAGGAAATCATTTATTGAGTAGGGGTATCTACTACACAATATGATATTGCATAACAAAGAATCTCATAGAGTGCTTATGGCCTATTGGTAAAGAAATCATCTATCTATACATCTATGTGTCTGTCTGCCTACCAATCTAAAGTGTCCCATCTCAGTATTGCATATCCATCTCTCTTTCAATCTTTTCATTTCTCAATCATTTATTTCTTCATTTGGTCATTGATTTCTTTTAGTCTTTTTAAAATTCCTTCCTTTCTTTCTTCTTTGCTTGCTTCCTTCCTTTCTTCCTTCTCTTCCATCTCACTTGATTGCTTTATCTGTTCCTTCACTCTTTCCCGCCTTTACATATTTGCTCACTCCTCTCTTCTTCCTTCTGTCCATCCATCATTCCTTCCTTTTGGACTCATACTCCTTCAATTATTATTTTCTTTTACTTGTCAATTTCCTCGTTTACCTCCTCCTTTCCTTGCTTCTTTCTTTCTTGAACTCATCATAGTTCATCCTTTATAATTTCTTCCTTGGAAGCACAGTTACATCACAAGTGAGAAGTATATCATCTTCCACCACTTCTCCAGAACATTTCTTTATTTTTATTGGCTCTTTTACTTGACAGATCTGAAGCATTTCTGAGATATCATAAGTGGCTGCAATTCCTCAGGACCTAACTTCAAAAACCAGTGTAGCATTAGTCTCATTTGATTCTTGTAAATTAATGCTTATTTTTGTCATGGTTTATAATATAGACATATTTCTGATGCCTGAAGCTTCTTATGTATATCAACAACTTTTTACCAACACTCTAAAAAATGCCGGGACAAAATCGGTTTTTTAGATTCAAAATGGTTTTTTGAAAAACCAAATTTCATTGCAAAACCAACATGGATTTTTTAGGGGGGTGGGCGTTTTTGCCGAGGGGGTACTAACTTTTCAAAAAAATCCATGTTGGTTTTTTGCATTGAAATTTGGTTTTTCAAAAAACCATTTTGAATCTAAAAAACCAATTTTGTCTGAAAATTTTTAGAGTGAAGATTAAAAAAAGGCCCATAACCTGTTCTTTCTGTTTATTTTTTGTGCACTTCATAATGCTGATATATCACCAAACTTACAAGATCTATTCACACCATTTCTGGAATGTCTTGGCATTATTGTAACATAATACAAAAAGCAGTTGTTGCAATTAATCACTTAGTTCTGCCAGTTCTTTGTTTTGGTGGAATATGGTTAGACAGAACAATGTGGAACAATGGCAGTTTTCCTTGCATAGATGAAGGATGGTTGAATTTATAGCTAGATGGATAGATAAACTGAGAGATAGATAAGATTGATAGATAGATTAGATAGATAAAATGGAATAGTATGGACGGACAGAGAGATAGATAGACAGATAAGAGGTATAGATTAGATAGATAGATGAATAGATTCAGAAATGCAGGGAAAAGAATAGAGAGATAGAGACTGAATAGGCAGTCAAATATAATGACAGAGATGGCCTGGATAGGTAGATGGACAGATAGACAGATAGTCTGAATAAGACTACAGACATGTCGCAAACCTGAAGTAAAGCGTATTGACCGCAATGTCACATCGTAGCCATTATTACAGTTGCTAACGCGCTTCGGGTGTAATGGCTGTATACATGGTACTTTGAGCTTACAAGTGATTCGTAAAATGGTAAATATTTTATTGAAGCAACCTGTGTAGGAGCAAAACTGCCATATGCTTGTGCAGTTATCTGTCAGTGGTGCCATAATTACACACATTGTGATGATGAGAATGCCACAGCGCACATGCAAACATCATTTTCGTACATCGTAAATTCAGTCATATGTACACAGAAGTTAATCGTGTGAGAGCCATGCTCATAAAACTAGGTCAACCTAAAATTGTATGGGAGTTTTGGTCCCTTGGGAATGGGCTGATAATTTGAAGAACACTTCTACATTAGTACATGTTGGTTTTGCTGCTGAACTATTCCCAAAATTTTACGAATTCCTTGGGGAAGGGGAGGGAGAAAAATTCAGAAAACTCAGAAAAGAGAAATGATTGTTTACCTTTCCTGTCACTAAAAATAGGTCTTGTGATGAACAGTTTATTTTGGGGAACAATGGAACTATTCTTTAGGAGAATGCATGGACCAAACATGACTTTTGAAATGCATCATCAGAAGCTATAGAGTTGAAATGTGACTAATTCACACAAAAATGTAATATTGGTCATTGTGATGCTTAGATGTAGCTTTATGTCCTGAATATTTACAATTATGCTTTAGGTGTAATTCTTATTAGGATAGGCAGGGGCCATATCTTAGAGCAGAATGAAAGGCATATATCGAGTATAGTCCTTATAGATTGCCTCTGCTTTGAATCAAACCTGGGTTCAGTGGGTAACATGTACAGTCAAGGAAATTACCATCTGCTCATGACAACAAATGTCTTCAGCCCCACATGACACTCACCCCAGCACTGTCATCTCTCTCCCATGACCTTCTCAAAGTGTCATGGACCAGCCATGACTTAAGCAGTGCTCAAAATCATCTTTGACAGGCTATTTAAAAATAACTGCTGCTACTATCACTTCCAAACTTGGCATAAAGTTGTATCACAGTATCAACTAACTCTATAAATTTTGGCAGGCCTATCCATTACATAATGAGGAAAAGAACCCGAAGGCTCCAGAGAAATTAGGAAACTGTCATCAGCTGCTGATGACTTTGCAGTATTTCGCGATTTGGATAGAATATGTCCTGCTACTGTCATGCTGCTGTGTGATGAGGATGGGTGCATAGAGATCAGAGTTCCTTTTGATACCCAACTGATCAACCCCACACACTCAATCATCCTGTCAGGGCCAGAACTTAGCTGGAATTGCAATTGTCATCACATGATGGTAATTTCCCAGACTGATGTAGCGAACCACATTAAGGCTGAACCAAGCCGGTGTAAAGCCACAGTACTTACAAATTATAAATATTTCACTTTTAAGCTGACTTGACATATTGCACTTGGCAGTACCCCATAAGCACTTTGTCATACACAGTCACAGACTCACAGATATGTTATGATGTTATGTAAAGCTGTAACATCTACATATAACATCAACAAAACTATGTTACAGAGAAGTCTTGAGATGTTATTGGATCTTCCACCTTCAGCTTCTTTACAAGCTTACTGCAGGAAGCATAAGATTGCAGAAAATCAGGATGCAGAAAATCAGTAAGGCTGCAGAAAGGCAAAAAGGTGGGAAAAACATTGCAACAAAAATGTGTATGGAAAGGGCAATCCAATTAATGCTGTAAGCTTGTTGCCATATGATATGTGTAGGTTCCTTCCTCCCACCCATACAGTCCACACTGTTGCAAAAAGAATATTGGCTGTGACATCACTATGCTCATCTGATGTTGCCATTGTAGCATTGTGGGAATGTGACATATTGTGTTTGAAGTGGAGTACAAGCCATTGGTTGCCATGGGTGATACTTTGTGCCTTAGACATGTTAGATAACAATACATATAGGCTATGTATTGTGTGTTGTTAAATTAAGTTTGTAGGGAGATTGGTGATAGACTGAAAGATGAAAGTACTTCTGGATCTCAGCATTACAGCTGATTTCATAATTGTAGACACTGGGCCTGAATGAGTATGAATATTTATGGCATGTGTTGTTCTATAGATCCGAGTGATCGCTTTTTTAAGTTACTTTTCCCTATGGAATATATATCCAAAAAAGGCTGTAATTAGTATAGGCTTGATAAAAGTTAAAAATCTCGTTCTTCAGAGATAGTTCTGAAAGATTATCTGAAATAGTACTGTTTTAAGGGTAACAAAATTCTGTGAGACAACGCTGAAGAAATAAAGAAAAAGCTCAAACAAATGTGTCAATATACTGTTCGACAAGCATTTATTCAGATCAGTGCAGTGAAACATGTAATTCATACCACAACAATGGAAATGTAGGCTTATGAATACACTTATATAATACAACACGATCATAACACCATTACCTCTCAATCACTGGATAGAGATTATGATTATCGCTAAATCTAATTCAGGAGCTTTGAATCATTATCGCCATTGACACTTCAGTCAAGTGGTGTATCAGGATTTTCTTTTGATCTGAAATCCACTTGGAATTCCAGCATGATCCATTCAGCCCAGATCCACTTTAATTGCTCGGGTTGAGCAAATATTGACCTGAAACATATTGGATTTTCAATTTGGGATTATGTTGACATGTAACACTGGGAAAATGACAGATCTAATTAGAAGAAGCTAATGGGTTTGTCCTGCAGTGCTCCAACGCTGCACTACAGTGATCAGGCTTCACAGGGAACCTCCATATTCACTGATATTGCTGACATATTGGAGATGTTATCAAGCATATCATAAGCATATCATGTGCATATTTCTATGTCATAAGCATATCATGCACATGTACAAGTGTTAGTGATATCAGAAATCTATACAATGCTAATTGATTTGGTGGATTTGAACCTGTTGAAGAATGAATTTGGAAAAACTTGTTGAAATGTGAATTTGGAAAAATAGGTATAACTGGGATATTGCTGGTGTCAAATTGTCAGTTGTCCCTTTGAATTATGATGAAGTTAAGAAGTTAATGGATGTTTTGTTGAAAGAGAAGGGTGTGAATGACCTTTTCCTGGAAGTTGCTTAGTTGCCAGCCATATCAATCAGTCGCATAGTCAGTTAGTCAGTCAGTCAGTCAGTCAGTCAGTCGTTCACTTGGTTCTAAGGTAGGCCAAAACCCGCGGCTGACTGACCTTGCGAATGACTGACCAACAGGCATCGATTGCCCGAAACCGTCATGCTCTCTTCTGAATCAACGTTTCAACACTACTGAGAGAAACCTACTAACAAAATAACCAATCAACCAACACAACCAAATCAACCAACCAACACACCAATGACAACCCACCAACCAAACTGTCACCAACCAAACTGCCAACAACCAACCAAGCAACTACAAAAAGGCCCTTCAAACTTCAATGGAACTCAATCTATTGGTTTCGTGTAAAATATGACACTTTCTTTGATTTTTGGCTCAGGCAAGTAAACCTTGTAATAATGAGTTTTTTGCATGTCGAAATTGGGTTTGTGTCTTTAATGTCTTGACACTCTAAGAATAGGAATCCACACCAGAGGCTTGGTGCTGTTTTAATGTTGGTTGGATCTAAGGAGGTCCAGTTTGAGGGTTAAAGTGACTTTTTTGTAGTTTTTTTAATGTTAGATAGACCCAACTGTATGAAATCCAAGTGGCAAAAGTTTAAAGCAGCAAGTTAAGTTTTGCTGGACCTCCAGATATTCCTAGAAAAGTTTCTGTGAATTTAGTAAATTGGATTAACAAAATGGATTTTAATGTTGGTTGGATTTAAGGACTTATGTGTAGAGTTCTATACAGCACTCAGCTGTGTGAAATTTATTTTGTATATATGTTAAAATAATTACTAAGTTCTACAAGACCTCTACATTTTCCTAGAAAAGTTCCTGTATATGCAATTAATTGGGTCAAAAAATTAATTATTATGAGATAGCTATAGGGTCAAAGTTTAAGGCGAAACCTTCTGAACATTTTTGAACAGTTATTTTAAGATTTTAAAGAGTGTATTCAGTTATCAGAGAAATTCACAGTTTAATACAAATCTTAAAAGGGTTCGAACCCAAATCTAAAACAGGCATTTTGGCACTCAGAAAAATCTGAATACCCTCTGCAGACTACAAACTACAATATAAGTGTGACCTGTAATATCAAATATACCAAGGTATTTGCTGTGAATGTTATATAACGTTTAGATACCTATATAAACATCAAGCTATATATTTCTACAGTTTGTGTATATGAACGCATGAGTATGTAAGCTTCTTTTTTCTGGTATTTTTTTCTAACATACCTGCCTGCTTTTTGTCCTTTTTTCTAGAATGATAATATTATCTCTCTTGCAAAGGAAAGTCAGTTTGTATCATTGGTTCACGCGAAATTCCTATCTTTCTCGTGTCAGTAACATGTGTGCTATTCCCCATGGGTCCCAGTGTCTCCTTTTCTATAGGCCTGATATTGGGTTCTACCAAAGCAGTTTGGTGAGAATTTGGTGGTTTTGATTTGCGTTAGGCGCTCAGTGAAGTGATGAAGATATATATTACTTTATAGATTATTTTTTTTGGTACATCGTGTTTGATTTTGTATTGAGGTGGCAAGTCAGTCAATCAGTCTTGTTTTTCAGTCAGTCAGTCATTTATGTCATAGATTGCCAGCGCGTCGGTTAGTCAGTGTTAGGCGTTCAGCATGTTTGTCAGTTGGTTGGTCAGTGTTTTGGCTGAGCAATTTTAAATTTCTGTGGATATGTATTTTTCATCTCTCTGTCTATCTATTTCCACCATAATGAGTTGATATTGTCATGCAAAATCTGTTATTTTAATTTCAGAATATTTTGTAACTGAGGTATTACGACTGTTTCGATATCAGCATCTTCGACGATACCTCAACCTGATGAGAATGCAACCGACAAAGACAACAAAAAGATTGCGAAAATATGTCTTGACACAAATGTTATAAATTTCCAGCTGGAAAATTCATTAATTTCAATTAATATTGAGATTGAACATACTGTCATACTGAACAATGGTGTTACATGAAATCGCATTGGCTGTTAACTGTACAAATTGGGTATATTGGACTCTGCTAAACAGTTATAGCACTGCCAGGTAGCCAATGTAAACAAAGCATCAAAAACAACTTGCCATAGCCTCTAAACGCATGTCAGATAGCCTCTAACTAACAAAATACTACTGCATGTAACTCTAGAAGTGTTATGCTTAGGCAAACCTGTTAAATACAGATTCCATCCTAACACTTTTCTTACACAGGTTAGAAGACACACACTTGTGGTACTCCTTCAGAAATATGCTTGTGAATATGTATGGTGATGTTGATATTGATTTTATTAACTTTGTCTTACATTTACACTGAATGTCGATAAAGTATTTTGGAATGAGGTGTTTTGCTGTTATGTCATGCTGATGAGTGAAAAGTAACAGTTAAAAAAAGTTAAAATATTGTAAAGTTCATATTTCTTGTCCGGTTAAGTTTTTAATTTCGATTTTATTTATGGTGGTTATAAGCATACCGGAAGGAAGGGGCAGGCGGATTGGTTGCCCCCACCCCTAACTTTGGAAAACCGTAGCAATTCTGGCAAGGAGGTTAAAATTCCGGGCAGAAGATAAAAAAAATATCATTTTGGAAATACATGCTAATGTCGCTCCCCCCAAAAAAAAAATCGACCCCCTGTACACCTATGGGTAGCTATTGGTTTGTTAATAAACTTGCTTTTTTTTTATTGGGAATACATATGTTACCTCAATATGGTGAAAAGCTTTCCATACTGCAATTGTGGACATTTAGTTCAATGCAATGTGTTCATGTATGAAACCCAAATTTACTATAACAACAAATTTGAAGGTTTTAATAGCTGTGATCAACACCCCATTTTCTATTTTCACCATTATAGAATTTCCTTCACATTTCCTGAAACAATTTGTCTATTTGAGTGAAATTCCTGCCCTGATACTGGATACCAGCAAATTGTTGGTTTTGACAGATTTTGATGCAAAAATTTGTATTCATTATTTGCCCATGTGAGCTAGAAGGTCAAACCAATATTTTGGCCTGAAAAAATAATGATTTTCCTCTTTTTTTCTTTTTTGATGTTGTCTGACTTGAAAAAAATCAATCACGAAAGATATCATCTTGATATCAATAGTGACACCAATCTAGATATCAAATTAGACATGTAATGATATTTAGATAAGGATTTTGCTGCTGATACAGTCGTATCTTGATGTAAAGACCATGGAAGCAGACATTTTTTTGTGAAGGGTGTGCACATATGATTATTGGCTACTTCAGTATTGCATGCTTCATGGGTGCCTCCTGACTTGTATATCAAGATGCATGGGTAGTGAAGTGGATGATACAGTGTAGGTCTTTACATCCTGTATTTTTGACACTTATTAGGCTTAACAATATGTGAGGTCCACTGTGATGAGAAAAGGGAACTTTCCCTATAGGAATCCCCATTGCAGAAGGGTGATTAATCCAGGGACTTGGCAACCGTGATGTGCCCGTACTGAACATTTGTGGCTTTTAGCTACTTCAGGAGTGTAGTGAAAAATTGCAATGCCTGTGTAATGATACTTTTCATACAAGTCATCTAATCATGTTAAATCAAAAAATTATTATTGCATATGTCCCTAAAAACTTCCAATCTGTTTCTACATATATCTTTATACTTCTTGTAATTTTGTAATTTTCCATTTTGGTTTTATCATGATCTCTAGCAGCAAAATAAATTCCAATGTATTTATTATATTAGCTAATAAAATAAATACATATTTTCCCAATTACCCATAGTACACCCTACCACACCGTACCATATACCATACCTTATACCATACCATACAAAAACCTGTTTAACTTGAGTCTGGGGTGAACTCCATGCTTTATCTAGCAATAAGTTGTTCTCAATGTTTTGCCCCACTGTATCTTGGCTGCTGGCATCAGCTGTTCTGAACCACGTGCCAGACAACAATTAAGGTCACGTGATCATTGTTATGGTGGGCTGCATTATGGGCACAGGTGTGGGCAAAAGCACAAAGGGGAAGGAGGGGAAAATGCTAGTAGCAAAAATGGGGTAGGAATTAAAATGAGATCTAGTGGGTTAAAGGGTAGTATTAAAATGGGAGAAATAAGTTAATGACTGGGTGAAAATGTCAAAATTGATGATCTACATGTACCTGGGGAGTGATAGTAAAAATTTGTAGTCAAGAGAATTTTTAGTTGCAGTATAGCTTGGGGACAAAAATAACAATTAGGGGAGATAAAACATAGAAAATAGTGGTAGGTGCATAGGGGGTTGTAGATGGCACTACATCCTGTATTTATGCACTGACAAGACAGCTTGTCCACTGGCTTTGAGGGCATGGGTTCAAATCTCACCCGGGAACTCACTTTAGTCCGAGCCCATGGGACATTAGATGGAGGCGGGTTGTATCCAGTATTCTATGCTGGGGCAACTGAAAGACCCTGGGTATCCCTGAATTAATAGGGTATGTTCCAGACTGCCAGTCTTCTCATCTCATCATCATACGGCGGTCACCAAAAAATAAAAGTGCAGCTACCTCCACAAAGATGGTGGTTCAGCTGCCCCGGCTGATCCGGGGTACACCAGCACAACACAAGCCAAGTCAAGGAGGTTAGGGGTATGATAGACTGGAAGTAGGATTAGGTATGAAGGTTCATATTTGTAGTAGACGTCCAGCAGGTAAACAGATATTATAGATAGATACGAAGATGGCATAGATCGATAGATCAGCAGATAGATAGACATGTAGCCAGACAGACAGACAGAACTGATTCTCTGATTGACAGTTACTGCAAAGTTGAGGAGAGGAAAGGGGAAGGGGGTCTGATTTGGTCATAACCCTATCAGCGTGCCTCGGTGGCCCAACGTTGGCCCAAAGTCGGTCCGATGTTGCTGATATCGGACCGACGTCGGGCCGATGCCGGACCGCCGAGGCACGGACCGCCGAGGCACGCTGACAGGGAAGTGGAGTTGGGTGGGAAGGGGTAATAGGGAGGGGGTAGTTATTATTGGGAAATTTGAACACTAATCTACAAAATTGCAGCATGTTATGTAATGGTTAGAGGCCAGACTTTGTGGTTGATTGCCCTCAGTCAAAAGGGTGGGGGTTGGAGGGTTTGGGGTTGAGCCTTGAGAGTTGTTAAAAAATTGGGACTAAAAATCAATTTTCATTTTGACATAATGTGTTTGCTGTCGTTATGTCAATGATTTCCTGATATTATTCGTCTTTTTTCAACTCTGTAATATATATTTTATTTGAATTTGAGGGAAAGAGATAAATTTTGTCTAAGGCCAGGTTATAAATTATTTTGCAGTTTTGATATTGAACAGCAAAAGACATCAAAATCTGCAACCCTTTTTAAACAGCTGATGCAGAATGTGGTGTGCATGTTTTCCAAACATATATTTATAGCAGAAGTACCCCGTGGGGTACTGAATGTATCTAGGCCTATATAGCATGAGATGGCTCATATTAATATAATAATTTTAACATGCAGCAATATTGCTATTGTCCCTGTACTATACATGTTGTGAGGTAGGACCACCAGACTGGATAAAAAAAGACACGTTTTAACTCAATTAATAACATGCCATGTGTGAATAATTTATCAAGTGTTCTCAGAGACTTGGCCATTAAAAACATGAAATATTAATGGACAGGACTTAAAAAACATCCCCACCAACCAAATGGCTTCCTGAATGAATTGCTGATTTTGCTTCTTGAATATTGTCTGGATGGATAATTGGAGCCTTATGTCCTGTTTTTACACTTGAAAGGCCAATTAGGCCAGAATGCTGCAAGAGGACATAGTAATCAGGTGAAGGTTGATTGAAACTGCTGTCCATAGTGTTTAACAAAAGTCCAGATGACATGGACAGACTGGAAGTTGAACTCTGGAAGCAGCGATACACGGAGTCCAGTGCAGTTGATAGATAGAGAGATAGATAGATAGATAAGTATTTATAGATAGATAGATAGATCGATAGATCGATAGATAGACAGATAGACAGCTAGACAGACAGACAGATAGACAGATAGACAGATAGACGAGACAAATAGAAGAGCTAAATAGGTACTCAAATTAAGACAGGATAGGATGGCATGGGAATAGGATAAATAAATACATGTGTAGCAAATTTTAGATGCACACTAACTGAAATTCTAATTCAGTTGCCTGCAAAAGGAGCCTCGTTGAACACAACTTTTATTACATAATAAACAATCGTAATTATTGTCAGGAAATGGAACCGAAAATTAAGTTAATAAGCTCCCATCACCAAGGAAACAATTATGTCAGGTAGGCTAATAGGTTTGGTGATTGAAAATGATTAAACTTTAAATTAACAGCCTTAACAGCAGCTGTCTGTCCGTCTGTCTGTCTTGTTATCAAAATTAATGTGATGTCACCTGTCGTGGGTTAGAACTTTTCATCTATCTATCTATCTATCTATCTATCTATCTATCTATCTATCTATCTATCTATCTATCTATCTATCTATCTATCTATCTATCTATCTATCTATCTACCTATCTACCTATCTACAGCAGACAGATTACCATCCACAATGAAACGACTTGAAAGTCACCAAAGTAATTAGGCCATTTAAGGGCCACTTAATTAAAGTAATTGTGCATTCATCCCATAAATGACTAATTGTACCCAGGAAATTGAGCAAGTACGAATCATTCTCAACCAGTACATCGATAAATATCAAGTACTGGTCATTGTCAATGTCGGACATGTCCAGGTATTGAACCATGTATAATTAATAACACTTGCTAGTGTTGGCAATAATGAGATTTACACTGACAGTAACAATAATCCATTAAAATCCTGGATAATCTAGAATAAACGCAAATTCTTGTTGTGTAAAACAATCATGTTAATCTTTTAAGCCACTCAATTGTGACTTAAAAACAAGTGGGCACTAACAACATTTTAATACCTTCACTTTGTTCTAGCCACCGTGCATGATTGACCAAGAATGATCGAACTCAACCAAGCGCGAAGATTGACACACTTTTAGGATTAGTGTAATTCCTTTAATCGCGTTAATCCAAAGTAGGTCACATCCGAGTAACCCGAATTTAACAATAATTGCATCATAAATCGTAATTTTCATTGCCATTTTCTGATTATTCAATGATCCATTTAAAATGCCGATATAGATAGATAGATAGATAGATAGATAGATAGATAGATAGATAGATAGATAGATAGATAGATAGATAGATAGATAGATAGATAGATAGATAGATAGATAGATAGATAGGTAGGTAGGTAGGTAGGTAGGTAGGTAGGTAGGTAGATAGATAGGCCTATATTGACAGGAGGATATATATTGATTCTATAACATCAAGAAGAAAGACAGACATATTCCTAAAGTGTAATTGCCTATAACTCCATTTTATATCTTTTCAAAATAATTCTTTGCGTGATAAGTTTGACAACTATAGTTACAAATAAGACAGTAATTCAAGAATGAAATTTTAAAAGGAGACATTTCGTTTTACATGTTAATTAATATTTTGCGGATCTTCTGACAGTTAAATTAATTTTCTTGAATGGATTACAACATTGCCTTTTACATTTTTTGGGTCAGACTTGTCTGTTTATAGCATGATTGCTTCGGGTTTCCATGGTAACGAAATAAGAGCTGTTGTCTGAGTTTTTCAATGAAAAATGTTCGAATTGGACATTTTTTGTGAATTATTAACTTAAATTTGAATGATGTTAAATAGGTTGTGGCTGAAGAAAAGTAGCCAAAAATAGCCAAGGGTAGCTAATGTTGAAGTTATCAAACATTTTCAAGTACCTGTGCCTGGGCATGTTTAGTTAATTAAACATCGACAAAACGTGCTCTATTTGTATTTGATCAACATTGGTACCCACAGATTGTTTTTGGTAAAAAGTTGACAGGTACAAAATTAATGAGGCTTTATTGGATAATCGTCACTTTATTGATCATTTACAGGAGGCTGAAGGCATGATTGTATAGGACTAAAGATGGGAGCAAAGCAAGATATTATTGTATCTGGATAAATGGAGAGGGCTTAGTTGGCCAAATTAGTAATGTTGTGCATTTGCAGACCTCCAGCATTGGTAGGAGGGACAGTCGGAAATGAACTCTAAACCGAATAATTAAACTTATAATTTTTAACTGCCTCATACAAGTGGCTACAGTCCGTTTGTCCAAAATAAAAAAAGAGTTGGATATACATGTATGTACCATTATTCAAGAGGTATTTCAGTGGACTCACTTTCTATCTCTCAATTCCAATTCATGCTCAATTCTTCCAGACTGCAAACTGTGTTCGCAACTCATCCTCGCGAGGATAGTGCATTAATATAGGATGTAAAGTCATATCAAAAACTGCTCCATGCTATATCCTTGTATTGAAAGAGCCTGAACTTCGCAAATATATTTGGGTTATAATTTGGCTTAGACGACATATATATTTAGCACACGCAGAAAACATTATGTACATGCTGAGGATGAAAGACATGCTTTTATAGCATTTTTTAGGTTTCAAAATAGATGTGAACTTTACAAGGGTTATCTTGAAACTTGATATGTTTTATCAAAGTGTGACGGAACTACTTGACAGAGGCTTTTTTAATGAATGTTTTTTTTTCTGTCAAAAGCTGTTTGCTTGCCTCAAACGTAATGTATTTGACCACGATCCTGAACAGTGTATGTATATATATATATATATTTAATTTTGCCCCTATTATTATTTTATTTCTTTACAATTTAACATGTTTGAAGGTGTAATTTGCATCTGAAAAAGTTTAGAATGTGCCTAAACTGAACTGAAATGAAGTCCATAAAAAATGACTCAATTTCAGTTCAAGCCTGTTGGAGTATACAATGATATTTTTTTGTACCTTTACAAAAAATCTATTTGTCACCTTTGAACAGTAAACTTTACACTTTTTGAGCTTTCCTAACCTTGACAGGATGTGTGTGTACATTACAGAGTTACTGAATGAAGACATGCAATTAGTGCAGATTAGAAATGGTTAAAGGATGAATTGAATAACAGTAAAACTTGTCAATTAAAACTCACATGAAAGAAGATAGTTTCATGTTACATCGCACAAGAACATGTCCAATCAAGAAAAATGCTGAGATTTTTTACGTACAAGATAATGTAAAAAAATTATAATGGGAATGAGAAGGAATTAAGGATGGAAAGAGAGTGGAATTGAAAGGAAGAGTACATTTTAGAAAGATAGATAGATAGATAGATAGATAGGTAGGTAGATAGGTAGATAGATAGATAGATAGATAGATAGATAGATAGATAGATAGATAGATAGATAGATAGATAGATAGATAGATAGATAGATTGTACTGCAAATATCAAATGTTGAAACAAAGAACAGAAAAAAAGAAAAAACAGCAAACAATTTATATGACCTCTCAATTCCAGCAAACACTTTACCAAAACACTTAGCTGCTAAATGCAAACAAATCCTTGCCATCATTAGCATTTCCATTCTGTGTTTCCTCTATCACAGAATCTCTCCCTCAAGTAATCTGCATAAATTTGCATAATTTTGAGACTTGGGGTGTAAGACATCACCCTCTTACTGTCGGGGGTGAATAGATTTGATGGGGTGTTGACCTGTACTGTGTGGGGTATCAGAATATCTTTTTGCCCTCAACGAATTCACCCTTTTGATGCAACTGCTAAACAGATTAGTGTTGCAGAAAAAAGGGTAACTATCTAGTGCCTGACTCTAGTGCCTGATATTATAAGATGAATTCAGAAATCATGTGCCAGGGTGCTGCATGATCTTAGAGTAGGAGAGATTTATGTGAAATACTCAGTTATGTTGTGTTCTTGTTGTTTTGATCAATTGTATTTTCTCCTTCTCTCATTAATGCTGCTTGTCTGATATCTCTATTGCCTATATAGGCCTACACCTCAGCATATCTATCTATCTATCTATCTATCTATCTATCTATCTATCTATCTATCTATCTATCTATCTATCTATCTATCTATCTATCTATCTATCTATCTATCTATCTATCTATTTATCTATTTATATCTATCTATCTGTCCTTCCTTTCTGTCTTTCTTTCTTTCTTTCTTTCTTTCTTTTGTTTTTCGTTCTTTCTATACACTATTTTCAACTGTCTAGTAAGCTATCAGTGTAGTACATTACTCAATAAAGTAACAAGTTCATAACATCTGAGTTTGATATTCATGATATTCTCAAACTGTCTTCAAACTGGTTTAATTAACTCATTTAATTTGAAGGCCACTTACAATGGGTTTAAAGACATTTTAAATGAACATAATTACACAACTATAGAGACAAACTTCTCATAATTGTAGAGTTGTAATTTTGTACTTTATGTAGTTTCATGGTTGCTGGTTTCTAATGATAACTTAAAAGACAATCATTTTTTGAGGTCAAGACTATTTATCACTGATAAATGACAGAAACTTGGATGAATTCAGGCTGTAGTCATGATATGCATTTGATTTGGACAGAGGATAAACCATCTAGGAATTACACTTAACATCCTTAACATGTGTTTCTTAATAAAATGAGTTTTTCTAAATAAAATACAATTGGACAGGCAAGTGTCAAGACAAAGTATTTGAGAATGAGCTGTGATTTGAAAGAAGTTGAAGACACAATGTCATTGTATTTAGTAGAAGCTGAAGATACATTTTTAGAAGCTGGAGAAAACATTTTGTAGCAACTGAACTGAAAATATTTAGATGCTCAAGATGAAATTTAATTGAAGATGAAGATACATTTGTGAAAGCTGAAGATGAATTTTGGAAGCTGAAGATACATTTATGGAAAGTGTAGAAGCCAAATTTGTAGTTAATGCGGGCAGTAAGTGCCAGTAATTTTGTTATAGCTGAAGATACACTAATTTTGTATTGGCAGGAGATACACATACAGAAGCTGAAGATACATTTTATGAAGCTCATAAACCATGATTATCCAAACAATTGCACTTTGTAGAAGCTGGAGATACATTTGTTGAAGTTAGCAATATCTTTGCAGAAGCTGGATATATACACTTCCAAATTAAACCTGAAGATACATTAGTAGAAGTTTAGCTTCTGTTGAAGATAAGTTAATAGAAGCTGGAGATACATTTTGTAGAAGCTGAAGAGTGAGGATACATTTATAGAAGCTGAAGATACATATGTCAGATAGATATGGGAGGAAAGGAAGAGACCGAGAAATGAAGAAAGAATGAGGACAAGAAAGCAACATAAAAATTATAAGGAATGACAAACACAGACAGAAAAAAAATGAAAGTACGATAGCATAGAATAAAAGAATAAATGAAGAAAGACCAGCAAAAAGCTTTACTATCAGATAAATATATTAGAAACAAGATGAGAATATTACAGAAGAAAAAGTTGGCTTACAATAACAATTTGTCTCTTCATTGTTTCTTATTATACCTTGAGTATAACCCACACTGACTTAGGCTGACTAATGCCAACATGAAAGAGTAGGGAACTTATAAGTTATGATATTACAATGGTACAGTTAACCTCCCATTATGCATGTTATGAGACTGCTTAGTGCTAATATGTTATCAATGAATGAGGAATAAATTAAATTTTACAGCAACAGAAAGTATAAATAATAACATTAGCTAATGGCTATTTATAAAAATGTATAAGAAATGGTTTCTACAGTATGTACAAGTAAAAAATCATCTCAGAATAAAAATAAAAGAATGAGTAAAATCATAGTAGCATCAAATCATAGAGGTTCATAAAATCATAGAATCAAGTACGAGTTGACTTTCGTAGATCTGAATTCAGCGACATCGGTCACTCAATGGAGCCATTTTAGGTCTAAATATAAGCATATAAAAGAGCATGAGGGACGTTGGTCACACATCACAAGCTATTACAAAGCTATAAATCTCTAGTTTATAGAAGATCTTATTTAGAAAGTTCCTATTTCAAAAGTGATTTATTATTAAAATAGACAATTCAGAAAAAGTAGAAAAAATTATGAACATGTTTAATCGTCCTTTTGGGTTGGTTGTCTCTGATTCCTCTACGCAGTCTTTTCGTGAAAAAAAAAACATGATACATCTAAGGGGTGTATATGAGAAAGCGGTTGCACATAGCAGGGCTATCTTAAGAAAGAGTTGGTGCTACTGTATCTATCTGCAACAACATATTATCTATAGGGCTAGTATAACATAAAGACTTCACATAGCAAATTCCTGGCACAGTCAGTACCAGATAAGACTGTATTACATCATTCTGCATCTTATATGCTTCAATGTTGATAGTCAGAATTTATGTTTAGTAGTCAATCTGCCCACCTGTCTGGAAGAGTCGTAAAAACGTCCACAAAACATTAGTCAAATTGCCTTCCAGGTAGTTGTTATTGCCTGGGGGCAGACCTGTTGAATGGGTGATAATACAAGGAGATGTGTAATATGGATTTGTCTCATTGTTTTTGTTTTGCTCTGTATAGTTTTGGTTATGTTATGATATGGATTCATCCCATTATGTTGTTCATTTAATTTTGTGTGACTCTTTGGTTAACATTGGTTCTTGCCTGGAAATTTCCAAATCTCACCGGAACTTTTTGAAGAAAGGTCCAAATTTTGTACTTTGAAGCAGTTGATTCACGATTCACGACAAATTGTGGGATTTATGTTGTACTTTATAAAATTGCCTTGAAATTCACTTTTTTGATAGTCCTGCTTTTCACTAAGTTTATCAAATGATAGTTAATTTGCAGATCGGTATATTGTCTTTCTTGTTGTTATTTTTGTAAAATGTCAATTTTAACTAATTCTTATTTTTCCTTCATTGCAGGTGAGTTGAGGTTCCTTTCATTGAAAATTTCCAAGTTATCAACAGTCTGGTAAGGTTTTGCATTTAAAATACTTCAGAATATATTTATAGCTGTTTGTTGATTAGCGTCCCAAACAGTTTCAAAATTAACTTTCAACTTAGTCAATGATGTCACTGGCTTACAAATGTTTTGTTTGTGTCATTTATGGTTAATTGGTTCAGTCAATGACAATCATATCTAGCAGCACAGGTGATAAGGAAATAATAATTTATTAAAAGATGTTAGGTACTTCACCAAATAAGAAGGTAAGGAGACCAACAGAAAACTTGGCAAAGCAATTTTGCAAATTGAAAATAAGAAATTTAATTTTTTATGTGGACCGCCAATCTGTAAAGAGCTCTGAAGTTTTCCCGATGGGCACATCTACGTTGCAGTGGTATTGTGACAATTACGTGGAATTATGGCCGCAATGTTGTGACGCAATGTCAAAGATATAGAATTCGCATGCGACATTTTGGTGACATTTCAAAAAGTTGTAGAAGAAATCACAACGTTGTGTTCACGATGTGGCAACATAATTTCTACCATACATTTCTTTGTGACCAACAGACGAGCCTGAACCAATGAGCATCTTTGTGATTATGCTTTGTGTCCCTTCGGTTATTTCTGAAGATTTTTCGGATGCAGGGAAATTTAGCTTTTGCGATTATTACAATATTGAAAACAATAAGTAAATTATTGTTTTGAAAAGGACCTGTGGGCGTTACCAGGTTAATCAGAAGCAATTCATAGTTTTCAAACAAAAGTATTTCTTAGTTTTCAAGGGAAGCCTCATGAATTGCAACCTTAATCTGAAGAAATCCATTGTTTTCAAAGGAAGATGTATGCATTTCATATTTTGTGAAGGCTTATTAAAGGAATGCTAGAAAAGAAGCCTTATAACTCGAAGCAAGGTTCGAAAATGTTTACTAAATATTATTAATTTACTTATATATATTAAGTCAGCTCGAAATACCACCTGACAAGTCCATGGAAGTTATTAATTATCCTATGTCATGTATTTTCTTTTCCTTGGGTAAAAAACTAACCTGTCTATCTTGACACCTGCATGTAGTTTTTCATAACATGTTTATTCTTTTGTTTAAAAAAAGTTATTGTGTTGTTATAAGCACGTTAAAATTGATTGAAATAGTGACTTTTTGTTATACAATATAATATTTATTTAGCCCAAAAATCTTGTTTGAGACACTAAGATTACCTTTCTACAAAATTAGTAGCTAAGTAGTGTGAAGAGCATAACCATGTGTTTAAAAACTTGGAGGGTATTTAAAGTGCCAGGAAAAAGAAAAAGAGGAAGAAAAACCTAATTTGAAAAAAAGTTAACAAATCTCCTCAGCAAAACCTGAAACCTGCTCAGTCAAAAAAGACATTTATTTTGGTGTAAAAAGGGGAAAATAAACTTAAAAACTTCACCCTTTAATCCCAAAACTCATATACTACCCCTTTTTTAACCCCCTTTTTAAATAGATGGAAAATTGTGAGCTAAGCTTGGGATAGAATTTCTATTAATCATATTTTTTGCAAAACTTTTTCAAATGCTGTATAAATAGCTTGCAAGAAGGATAAGAACATATTTCAGTGTATTACACTGGAGTTTAGATCTATAAATAAATATGTGTGAAATTTGCAGATTGATACAATGAATAGGTACTTTTTCTTGACAGGCATATAAATAGATAGAGATAGAGATAGAGATAGAGATAGATAGATAGATAGATAGATAGATAGATAGATAGATAGATAGATAGATAGATAGATAGATAGATAGATAGATAGATAGGTAGACAGATAGATAGACAGATAGATAGACAGATAGATAGATATAAACTGATAGATAGATAGATAGATAGATAGACAGATAGATAGATATATAGATAGATAGATAGATAGATAGATAGATAGATAGATAGATAGATAGATAGATAGATAGATAGATAGATAGATAGATAGATAGATAGATAGATAGATAGATAGATCGATCGATAGATAGATAGATAGATAGATAGATAGATATAATATTCCCTTATCAACTGCCAGATAGACAGTGTCTGACAGTTGAATAAAACTCGGGGCTTGTACTGAGACCTGCATTTCCAAAGCAGGCAAGTATAGCACATGATTAATGTAAATTTCTATGTAAATTTAGTCAGGAACACTGTTCAACATAAAATGTGTGTATAGTTACCCACTTTCTCAGTGTGAACATTGTTTTTAGTAGCTTGAAAACAATTGTCCAAACTATTGTTGTCTAGCCTCATTGTGGGAACAATGTGTTTGGGTCAGGTGAATCTCCTTTCAAAATGGAGGTTTAGGAAACAGTAGAACAATTTGGGAAGTTGAGCAGCACTTTACCTTTACATGGTGTCAGAAGTCAATATTTAGAGAATATGTTATTATAGAGAGTTATTTAAAATAGTTCCAAGGTATGTTAGAGGATAGTTGTAATTAATATGTGAGAATGTAATTGTTCTAACATTGATCAATATAGTTGTGTTCCAGTAAGTTTGGAGAAGAAATGAACTGATTGTTTTGAAGGTTTTCAGAAATCCCTCAAGTTTTTAAAAGTCACCTTTCCAGATGTTCAAGTAAAACCTCACAACTTTGAGTTCATGATACTTGAGTCGATTAAATAAAGGTTTCAAAAAAGTTAAATAAAAATGAAGTGTCAGATTAAAAAATATAGCTGAGGGGATAAATATATCCTGTGAGAGTTAAGAAAACACAACTAAAAGCCATAAAAGTGTTCAAAATCAGGTTAGGGTGACAAAAACTTTTAAAAAGGTGAAAGTATAAAAATTTGACAAAAACCTAAAGCTAATTTATGGTGAAAAACTGGTTTAAATACACAAATAACACATGTTAAGTTGCACTTGCAGAACATGTGTGGTAAACAGACATAACACACAAAAATTGCAAAAATTACTTATGATTAAACAAAGACAATGTCAAAAAATTTAATAAACATGGGACATGTATTGCAGAAACAAAGTTAAAGAAAGTGCCAGTTAAAAATGCATCTGTTAAAGAAACTAGACATGTCATAATCGCATAGCGATGAATGATGCACTGCGCTATACTGAGTTTGCAACATGACGCATCCCTTTGTATATCAGAATGATATTCACTAATAAATGTTTATATAAGCTTCTACATATCTGTAAGACATATACATATCTGTAAGACATATTCTATCAAAATATGCCTAGGATACTAAATATTAAACTTTATATATTTTTTACAGGATGCAATAGTCTTGAGACAAAATTGGGCTTTCAGGCACCAGGTCTCCTAAAAAGCACTCCCACAGTTGCCCAAAGGCACACTTTAACATGGAAGACTTAGACTTGGGTGTGCCATTTAGGTTACAGTGTATCTTTCCTGGTTTTTGTTGTGCGAAACCATAGGGCATTTTGGATTTTTTTCTTAAATTTGCCAGAAAATAAAACGGAAAAAGACATGTTGTAGTTTCCACATGATCTCCACTACCATTATTGCCAGTACACTAGCTTAAATGCATGGAAATTTCATAAGAAATGGAGCCATTTTCCTTGTTTGTTGGTAACCATGCTGAGCAGTATTACAAAATGTGATGAGATAATTCTATAATCAAAGTATTCCCTTCCTTCATTTCAATATTAGCCATGCACCTTTTTTCAAGTACCCATTTTTGTCTGACCAGTGCATTTTATTTAACCGAAGAACCTGGTTGACCTGGTGCATTCACTGTACCCCATGCAACCGATTAACCAGGTGCATTGTGCAGCAGACTGCAGGCCTAGCATATATATAGAAGCATGCTCAATGTGCTGAGTAGTGAACAGTTGTGAAATGTCTAAGGCACAACAGTTGGAATATGACACAATTAACCCCCTAACACAAGTCTAAACATGTGGGGGAAAAACTTCATGATAGATACAGAACATACATGTGAAGGAGAACGTTAAAAGTTATGTCAAAGAACCAGGAGCTCACACATAAAATTTGCAGCAAATGTTAGTTGACGAATCTGGAAGGCTATGAAAACAAGGGCACTGCTATAGCCACCTGGCGGTGGGCTAGCGCAGTGCAATAAGGTTAGCATTGGTTGAAGAAATTGGAAGACCATGTGTTTTACTGGGTCATGTGACAAGTGAAGTCATGTGACACCGTCTTTCCAAAATGGCTGCCAGGTGTTGAGAGAGTGCCTGGAACTTGATAATGTCTCCAACATGTGGAAATTCAGCTCAGGTTTCCAGATGCAGAAGGACAATAATGATTTAATTGTTGTGAGGAATTTAATTTGTCTTGTCTGGCTGTGTTGAGTTTGATTGGTTGAAAGGAAATATGGAATCCTGAATTGAAAAATGAACATTGATTGAACAAGATTATAGGGATACATCTATCTATCTATCTATCTATCTATCTATCTATCTATCTATCTATCTATCTATCTATCTATCTATCTATCTATCTATCTATCTATCTATCTGTCCATCTATCTATTTATCTGTCCATCTATCTGTCTATCTGTCTGTCTATAACTTCCCAAATCAGTAAAATGTCGGTTACACAAAGTTCAATAAATTAATGTGTAATAAATCTCAATAAAATCCTTATTTTAGATACTGCACAAAGGTGTACATACTGTACAATGTACATGTAGGTCATAAATTAAGAAACTATTTGATTGCAACACATGTATCAGTACTAAAATACTACATTGATGTTTTCAGCAGGTACATTAGATTGTACGTCAAGGTTTTATGTAGAGGTTTCATTCATGAAGATGAGTATTTGATAAAGTAAATATGAATACGTGCTGTATGGTTCATTAAAGTACTATTTGTACCATTTACTTTATCAATACACTGGCTGCATGTGGCAAATGGCCTATATTTGTTGTGATTGTTGGTCAATTTGATTGTGTCGATAAAATTTATCAATAATGTATCGACATGATGTATCGATATTGTATCAATAACATGTGAGTGTATCAATGACATGTGGCTTGTCCCAGATACTATCAATAGATACTGCCAATAGATACAGCCAATAGATACATCAATAAGTATTAAGATACAATGCAAAATTCAGACAAGGCCATAATTGCCATTTTCACCAGCATAACTACATATAACTGGCTCTAAAATGTAATCAACCACATTTGAGGTGGCGATTTTGATACAAAGTCAGAATCAGATCCCACATAGATTGCTTTCTGAGCTTCAAATGGCCTTAATAACTGTTTAGGGCACAGTTAGGGCATTCTCACGTGGTCATCGGCTCACTCGAGCTGGCTCTGCCAGTGAGCCTCTGACCTGGTGGGCCACAAAAAGTGTGGTTTTTGAGGTTCAAGCTGATTGGTTGCGTAGGGAAGTGGACGCACAATCAGAGAGGCTGTTATAACCAAAGCAAGGTTATGTCATTCCAGACACTGCATACTGTTGACAACACTAAACTGTAGTCTTTGATCCATTAGTTTGGCTCTATGTAACGCATGGTAGAAAGCTGTTAAGTTGCTGTGAATTTTGACAACCAAAACAATGTAAATTTTTGTTGCAAATCTATGCAGTTCCTTTTTTTTCATGGAATGTGAAAAGCTCAAATTGTATGATAGGCCTATGACAATACTTCATTGAATTGATATTCCATTCATCCATCTATCTATATCTATCTATCTATGTATCTATGTATCTATCTATGTATATCTATCTATGTATATCTATCTATGTATATCTATCTATCTATCTATCTATCTATCTATCTATCTATCTATCTATCTATCTATCTATCTATCTATCTATCTATCTTTTTGTCAGTCCACCAGTCTATCTAAATGTATTGTAATTTACATGTGAAGCAGTTAGCCTAATGGCATTATGTGGGAGTGTCATAATTTAGAGCATATTTGGAATTATGTTAATTTGCATATTTTCACACATAAATGCGGTCTGAGTTGCTCATATCATGGTCATGCAATTGATAGAATAATATTTTCCATGGTCGGATGACTTCCAAGTTAATCACTGGTCACTGAAGGCATGGGTGTCAACCAATCCACAACATGATAAACAAAGAAAAGATTGACAGGTGGTTTGAAGAAGCCAAACTTGTGAGTTCCAATATTTTGCACCTGTTCAGCCAATCAGACACAATTGATTGCATGGCTGATCATGGTTGACATCTGAACTCTTCACAGTTTTAGTATTTGTTTTTAGAACTCTGCACACATTTCACAGTTTGTGTAACTTTCAAGTGACAGTTTCTTGTTTTCAGTTTGTTTCACTGTTCATAGCTTGCAATGAATTCAGGCATGTCCAGTCACCGATATGAAATCTGCCTCCTGATTGGCAGAGGTGCCATGGCGTGGCAGTTCTTAATTTGACTAAAACCACAGGAAAAAGAGTCAACAGAGTCAGAGGCTCACTGGCAGAGCCAGTTCGGGAAGTGAGCCGATGACTACGGGAGAATGCAGTTAGGGCAGTGTTTAGGCTTACATTTGGGCCTATTAATGAAAGTAGGCAGTGTTTGTCAATGGTAAATCTAGTATTTCATCAATAGGTTATTGCTGGACCTTTGTAGTGCTGTCAAAAGAAGGTGGTATTTTTGAAGCATTTATGACTTTTGCCACAAAAGCCATACAAGTTTCTACCTTTCAAAAGTGAAGTAATTACCTGCACAGGAAAATGGCACAGTGTTGTAAAAGCAATTTACCGCTGGATTTTGGTCTATTGGAGGCAGGTGAAAAGGCCACGTCCACAGGTTATGGCTACAGAAAAGCTGGAGAAGTATTTGAATACTATTGTACTCTAACTTTGCACCAACAATTTCATTCTGTACAATTATAATTATGTCTTGCAAGAATGACCAATAAAGAAGTCTTAGACTTACTTTTGTAAACTATACTCAGTTTCAGTGGCAGTTAGTTGCACTACTTTCACTTATTCAGAAAAATAAATTTGTGCATAGGACATAAGTTGATCTTTATCGCAATAGCTGAAATGTTAGTTAAATTTTCTAGGGATGGTTATTGGTTACTTTACTTTGTCAGCACTGTCAGCTGAACAAAAGGTGACTTTATAGCGGGGCAGGTATGTAAAAAAATAGTGCATTTATACATAGAAGCATGAAACTTGGCACATACTTAAAAAACATCTGTACAAACATATTTGGATAGGGAGCCACCTCAGATTTAGCTTAGGTGGCTACTGGCAGCCATTTTCCAAAATGGCGGCCAATTCTTCCATTTCGCTGCTTTCTGTGTAGTTCCTACCAACAGAATACATGCAACTAGTGTTTTTTATTGCCTCTCTAGGTATTCAGTACAATATTCTAATACTTTTTGGTAGCCTGGACTATTTTCAGGCTTGTTGGAATCCATTTAGGTGGAAATATTGATTCAAATACTGGATTTCGCGGTTACGCTTGGCTACGCCAATTCTTTATAAATTTCAAAATTAGTTACATATTGGAATTCCTTGCAAGAAGAGCTTTCAAATGAATGGTCGCATCAATGGTTTGCGTAAATTTGTTATGAAAATGGAAAAAATGAAGATAAAATGCCTTCAGAAGATTTCAGTTTTATTTTAATTCTGACAAATAATTCATAAAAACCATTGATGCGACCATTCATTTGAAAGCTCTTCTTACAAGGAATTCAAATATCAGTCAGTTTTAAAATCAATTGACATTCTATTAAACTATGGGAAACCGCGAAAATGATACATTTTCTTCAACAGTTCTAACAAAAAGGATCCTGACTACCCTAAATTTCCTCAGTTCAATCCAGAAAACAATTGATAATGTTTCTTACACCTGTAGAAGGAATAATGAGCACTGTTTTCATGCTTTCATGCTATAGGCATTTCACAGAAAGAGGGAAAATGAGATAATTAGTAGCCATTTTGGAAAATGGCTGCCATGAGTCAACCAGGTCAAATCTGAAGTGGCTCCCTATCTAAATATTTTCTTTAAGACGTTTTTAAACTCTGTGCCAAGTTTCATGCTTCTATGTATAAATGCACTATTACTTCCCTATTCATGACAAATCTGGCCCGCTATTAAAAGAAAAGTATGACAAACTGCTTTACTATAGACATGTGTACTGACTCAACACATTTGTCAAAATGTAATTATGTCTAGCAATTATGTAAACAAGTTCCTTTAAATTAGATAATAATTGTTCAGGAGTAAAGGGTTGATGATGGCCTAAAAAAAGTATTTAAAAAAGGTGTCTGATTTCATCCAATATGTTCATAAGGTCCCAGCTCATAGTGCTGTCTGTATAGTACTGACGATGTTGGATATCAAGAATTATATATACACATTTAGATTAAATTTGGTAGTGGATATTTTGAAGATGAGAGTTGCTTTACAGACTGCTCTCTGCATATGTGAGTTTTTGCAGTATCTTGAAAATTCTGTTTTATAAAAGAGACAATTCATCAATCTTATTATTGTTGATTTAAACTGTAACCTTTCATACAAGAACAATCAGAGCAAGGGTGCCGGAACAGGGGGGGCAGGGGGGGCAATTGTCCCTCCTGCCCTTGGCCAGGAGGGGCAGGGGGGGCAAGGTTGCCCTTTTGATCTCAGTGGAAAAACATTATTAGGCCTTAATTTACAGTGAATTTAGGCAAACATTTGCAAGAATATTCAAAAGTTTTAATGCAGCTACATCAAATTTATGTCGCGCGAATTAGATTTGCCCTTTCTCGACCGATTGCCCCTCCCGCCTTCGTTTCCTTCCGGCACCTCTGAATCAGAGTCTAACAGTCATGAGTGGAACTGTTTCTCTTATTAGAGCCTCGTTTGGAAGGTTGCCATGGAAACCATAAATACAATATGGCAAAATGACAATAGTTTTCGATTTCTATTGTCTGTCAGCCATTGTGAGTGTGAATCACTATAAATGTATTGTTTCCAGTGGGACTTATGCACTTTAGGTCTTTAGTGTCAAACATAGAAATATAAGCAATGTCCAAAAATATAGAATATATGTCCAAATTAATTGTTGACAAGTTTGTGTGTTAAATTTTGAAACGATGGAATATGTTCTTGTTTAAAATTTACACAACTTCTAACTTTACACTTATAATGCAAAGCTTGCTTGTCAACTGGCTTTGAGGGCGTGGGTTCAAATCTAACCCCGGGAACTCACTTTAGTCCGAGCCCATGGGTCATTAAATGGAGGCGAGTTGTATCCAGTATTCTATGCTGGGGCAACTGAAAGACCCTGGGCATCCCTGAATTTATAGGGTATGTGCCAGACTCACAGTCTTCTCATCTCATCATCATACGGCGATCGCCTGCCTCGATATAGCCCACTAAGGTGCTGCAGAGGCGTAAAACACAAGCAAACAAACAAACAATAATGCAAAGCTTCTGTTTTGAATGAAGACCTCATAATATAAGACAGTAGGTAACCTCATGGTATGTGGTGAGATGAGCTTTAGGTTCTGCATTTCCACACATTTATAAGACTCATGAGTGGAAGTTTTAAATGATGCATAATCAAGCAGTGATTTGCATGTAATAATAAAGTCCTACATGACAGATACCTGCCTGAAACATTCTAGCCGGCATGAAATTACACATTATATAGGGCAAAAACAAAACACTCTCTACTCTGTAATAATATAGATCTACCTATGCCACCTACCTGGTAACTCATAGCCCACAATATGTAGCCTATAATCAAGGGTTGTTTATATTGAGTAATTTCCCTTTGAGGTAGCAGAGAACACAATATTACAGAGTAAACCTCTTTTATCTGCAAAGAATTTCCTAAGATAGGTTACTATTTCCTAAACCACTTTTTTACCCCAAGATTGGGAGATACACGATTTCGTGATAAGGGCTAACAACTTCCGGTTGTGGTCACATGATTGTGATGTCATATTGGTCAGAATTGTGGCTGATATTGGTTGGTATTGTAGGACCTATATTGGTTGTTAGAAAATTGTGCTGTGATTTGAAATAATTACACGCAAATATAGATAGATACATTTATAAAGAGATATAGGCCTATAGGTAGATAGATCGATAGACCGACAGACCGACAGATAGATAGATAGATAGATAGATAGATAGATAGATAGATAGACAGATAGATAGATTGACTTTGTTGCATAATTATGTTGACCAATGACCATCTAAACAAGCTGCTTGTCTCCTCCATTTTCACACAATAAAATGAATTAAAACTCCAAAATAATGCTTTAATGTAACTTGTAGTATAGCACCACATCCTCAATAGTAGCTGAATATAACAATGTTATGGTCTACCAGTTAGGCCTAATGATTTCTGACATATTAATAACATCCATTGTGTGGGTTTCGTTTTTGAACACCAAAGGTCATTTTGCCTGAATCCAAAACCTGTAATACACATTAACATACAAGTTATTGCACAAATAAACATTATGTGGAAAACACTCCTATGTATATACCCTGTAGCATTAATGCATTGTTGCTATAGCAATGGTATTAACATGTCACATCATATCAATCTCAAGACTTTCACGCAGCATGCAAATTTGATGAGGTGCTGATCTGTGGTCATTCAGTCAATTTGGTTGAACAGCTGAAGTTAGCCATTATTGTCAATGTCATGTACACTGTTTCCTCTGCTTTTGATAAACTGCTGCCATTTGTATCTCACAAATATCACCCTTCGTTGTGAATTAGAATCCATTCTCCTCAGTTATAAAGCAGTTGGTTGGGGACGTTTAACATTGACCCATAAGAAAAAAATGTGTTTATTTCCACAAACTTCACCTTATGAAAAAAGACCTTATCACATTTGTTGAGAATGGCCTTGTTCTAGACCAATCAGATGCAAGTTAGTTGCTGGGTATGGTCCAATCAGATGCAAGTTAGTTGCTGGGTATGGTGATGAGAAAACAGAAGAGGCTGGTCTTTGAGACTCTATGACTGCCCAGTTGTTTCCCCTAAGCCAGTGTGTTCTTTTGTTCAGAGATAACTCCTCCCGTGGGAACGTCTCAAAGGTTACTGATTACTTGCCATCCAATCAAAATGTTTTGACTTCAAATTTTCCCATGGATTATGAAAATATGTTATTCTTTACAGTCTTGCCTGTGTCTATTTCCCTGAGTGACAGACTTGTGTTGGTGGATGAGTTATTAGCAGATAATATAGAGGAAAACATAACTAACTTTATTGTATCAGCATATGTATACATCCAAGAATACCCCCATTAGCATTATGACTAGACAGATCTCGAGTTTTTGAGAAAGTGTGTGCATTTCAGATCTTCTGCAGACTGTTTTAGCATGTGTTCATTGAATGCCCCAAGGATCTGCAGTTTTCCCTGTAGGTTCTATTCTACTGCATTCCTCAATAAGGCATCTAATGCCCTCTATGCCCCTCGAAGCTTCTTTACTTTAGCTAATGAGTGTGATTACCTCAGCTCACCAGGAAATGGGAACTGTGTTCTTCTAGGAAAAACAGCTTCTTTGCCTAATATGGTATATACCGAAGCAATGGAAGATTCTTGTTCTGAATGCGCTCAAGACAGTAGTAATCTATGATCATTTTGTGCATTTTTTAAGTTGTTAGACCTGTATTATTTTAATGTGTTGAGCTTGCTGGATGGGTGAATTTTACAGACAGATATGTCTGCTATAGAAAATCTTATCAATAGACATTGGTACATGCATTTATTAATAAGCTGATATCTGGATAGTTTATTGCGATGTATAATGATGATATTATCATCTTTACTGTGTAAATCAAATGATAGATGGTTCTGTTTATTCCGTACCTTTTTTTTTACATGTATTGGAGCGCACGTTTCAAGCAATTTTTAAGGAAAAGTTAGATCAGTCTTTTCCTGATCTTATCTAGTCCACATATCATTAGTTCTTGTTTATACTTGCATTTCAGCGACCCAATTAAAAGAAGGGGATGGAATATAATCCATCTTAATACCTTTCTAAATCCCTCTCCCTTTTTTCATAATGATTTCCTTCATCTTTTGCTTCTATCTGCCTTCTTTTGAGTACGACCTCACAAGGTCAGGCTCTGAGGTCACCTTGGTGGTCACATGACCAGTGTGAGGTCAAGGTCATGTACCTGAGGCAAGCTTTCAGAGAAGGTCCTTCTTAGCACAGCCACTAATGGGGTCATCTTGAATAAGCACTCTGCAAAATGTGTCAAGCACTTCCATTTTGGGAGGAAAAATGTTGCTCAGGATGTGTTTTAGTTATTATTCCATAATAATATTACTGATGATAGAAATGCATCTGTAATATAAGTGTGTAGTTAGAATCGATAAATGTCAAATGCTTACAAAATAGGACTGAAATGTTTCTTGTGAGGTCATATGCCTATCCGTACCAATGTACCATTAATGTCGTGGAGCCCTCTGAAGAAGATGTTCTGCTTTTATCAAAGGAAATTTATCCAGATTTCAATGTAATCAGTTTTTGTTTCTTAGAGCTGTTTGTGGGTTAGCGGTCCAAACTGTTTCAAATTTAACTTTCAACTTGGCCGTGTGATGTCACTGGCTTAAACTGTTTTTGTCAGTTATTTTTAATCAGTTGATTCAGTGCTTATCATATCTAGCAGCATAGGTGACAATAATTAAACAAACCAATTGAATGACTTAAGGTACTTCATCAAATAAGAAGATTAGGAGACCAACAGAAAACTGCCAATGAAGTGGCAAAGCCAGTTTGCAAATTGAAAATAAGAAAATTGATTTTTTTCGGTGGACTGCCAATTCGCAAAGAGCTATAATAGTGTTATAATATTGTTATTTCAAGTTCTACAGTATGATATATGTAAATTCGCAATTTAGCCTTTGCCATTTTCTTGACTGACAAGGGCATGTAGAGTAGTCCACTTTTGGACTCCAGACAATTACTCCAAATGTATTTCCAGTATCAAGTGGATTCCAGCTGTCTTTTTTCCTCTCTCAGTTAATGAAGTGAAGTCAAGAACTAGTCTCAGACTTTCTTGAGTGTATGTCTCAATTTAGAAGTTTATTTTAGTACGTCTTCACTGGTCAGACTTGGCTCTTGGAAATGACTTCAGGTGATTACATCTGACCGTTCTTTTTTGCCAGTGAGAGGTTGCAGTTGACTTAAAATTTGAAACTGGTTTCAGACATAATATAGGTTCTTTTGTGCAGGAGCAATTGTACCTTTGGTATATTTGAGATATTGTGACTGTACATCTATATTGATAATGTAACTTATAAATGGAAACTAAACATTTTGTAAAAACACTGTTAAGTCATTGTTAAACACAACTTAACAGCAAAGTTCTGGATCATGTGTTGACTTTCTATCTAGTATTTTCATGCCAAATCTATTTCAGTCTGACATTAATAAATATTTTAAGATTTTAAGATTTTAAAATTTTCAGAGATAGTTGAAGTATATCAACACATTTAGGTTTAGATCAACATGACTTTCTTTTCTCACTTATAGTAATGTTCAGGTTTTGGACATACAAGTTTTAGGTTTAGTTGCGTCATGACCAGTCATATGACCACAAGAAAACCTTCTGTATGTCTTCCTCTGTTTTGAATAACTAGATTGAACTCAGGTCCTGCCTTTTTTCCTGAAAACCTTGACAATTAAGCCATGATCTGCTTTCCTTCTTCAGCATGTTCAATTTCAACAATCTGTGTACAGACTTCGAATCCATCTTTTACAACAATAGGCCAATGAGAAATATCGCATTCACTAGTAATTGTAAATGCCATCCAGATTTTATTGGCCTGTCCATCATCATGCTCATTAATGTACATCACAAAAGGTCAATTGACCATTATCATGATTTGCAAACTTCTATTATTGTCATATTCCATGTCAATTATAATGTCTATTATGAACTGTATTTGTTGCACACTGCCAATATACAACTTTTATTAATATTTTGAAGATGGATAGTTTGGTAGGTTTGGTTTGCAGATTAGCAGGAAGATAGATGGAACCATGGATAGATGGATAAATATATGTCTTTTCTATATGGTCTTAATAAAATATGTCTTTAGTCTAATAGATGGATAGATGGGTAGATGGATAGTTTGGTTGAGTAATTGGAACAATCCTTTCATTATGCAATGGTGCTTAGTTAGTAGCTGGCTTGTGAATTTATTGATTGAAATGACACCTGAATTCAATTTAATATTAAAAACTCGTGGCAAAATAATGCACTCTGATTATAAAATGCACTTTAAATCCTTTTAGCATGGCTGGTGGTGATGCTGCCAGTTAATTTTAGAACGTTTATGCAGTTTAAAATGTTAGAGGCACATTAACTCAGGATTCCCTGTGAGGCTTAGAACATAAATATGATGCACAGAACTCGTAGAATTATTTAGAATTGCAATGCCATGCAACTTGGATGGAAATTGATGCCAAAAGGATGCCCAAATGAATTGGTACTTCTGACTGATACCATAAACAGCATGCTACATTAATGCCAGTGGCACAAATTGATAATGCATTCTTGCCTAACTCCTATCTGCACCTCAACAAGTTTAACATGTCCTGTTGAATGGAATATGCCATGTTAAAGTTTTACTAGAAATTTCGAACATGAACAATTTGGAATATTCTGAACAGGAATTCACTTCAAACATTTTGCCTGCATACTGCATAGCACATGGCAAAACAACAAATTCAAATAGATAAAATAAGAACATTTTAAAGACTACAATCAATGCATTGCATGTGCAGTTTGTAGAGAGAGAGAGATAATAACAAGCAGAGAGGATATAGAAAGACAGAATTATGTAGACAGATAGATGGGCAACAGGTAGTCGGATGAAGACATTTATGGACTTTCATAAGTCACTTTATAAACAATGACTATTAACATTGAACCTTCATCTTGTGTATTGACTGTAAAACAATAATAATTGTTCATACATGCACTGATAATCAATTACTACATCAAACAATATGTACATCACTACATCTTAAGAATACTGATTGATTCAGTGCAATAAATTAATACCTTGTGACTTATGCAGCACATAATGTACTACATATGTGTTGCATGTACCATATAAGTACAAATGTGTAAGTTTAATGTACCATGTGCATTATGCATGTGGTCAGTTAGTGACTCTTTTATCTATGCTGGCCTGGTTGGGTATATATATGTGCATGGTCAGTTGAATACATGATATTGGTGATTCAATCATGACATCTTTTGATCATCTTCTGCCTATTTGGACAGCCAATGAACCATGAAATATTACATGATTGACATGGGAAAATTGGACATTGACATGCCAGAATGACAGTACTTACATTGTATTGTCAATCTGGCATGAAAGTACTGACAAAATGTCATTGTGCAGCATTACATATTATTGTTAAAATGCTTCTGAATTACATGTACATTGAAAGAAACTATTAATAGGGAATAAAGGTGTGGGAAATATGTAGTAAAATTTCAACATTTTTATATATTTTATGGCAGTACTCCCACAATGCTATGTAATGTAATTTGGACATATTCTCTGTGCCTAATTTGCCTATATTCACTCTATGACAGTTGACTTGTTGACATATTCAGCCAAATGAGATGGAACAGGTGGTATTCTTTCAAATTTGATCTCTGTTTCGTCAATTCACATGATCAATACAGTGATTTCTATAGCACAATTGCAAATACTCGAATCTGAACTTGTAAAACGTATAGATCTGTTTATTGTGAAAAATGCCAGCCAAGCTACAGGCCATTGTACTGCCGACAGCAAAATAACAAGGCATGTAGCCATTATGACAGAAACAGATATTTAGGTATACATATTGAGGAGAATATAATAATGTATTGTTGACAGTTGCCACACATACTGATTGATTGATTTTGAAAGATATTTTGATCTATAATTTGTTTCTCTTTCAACCTGATTCATTGAGACGTGTAGAATGTAGATCTATGTATGAGAATGCATTTGAGGTGACAGTTTTAAGGCAGCTGTTTAGAATAAGACATTGTGTAATGTTTAAGTTACTAATTAACTTACTATACTGCACAGTTTTTACTTTTCTGTCAAAATATCCAAGTTGAAACAAATCTAAATTATAATCCATGTATTAATTATTAAAGTATCTATCTATCTATCTATCTATCTATCTATCTATCTATCTATCTATCTATCTATCTATCTATCTATCTATCTATCTATCTATCTATCTATCTATCTATCCGTATAGAGTGACTGATGACACCAACAACACTATATAATGACGCTTTTACTCTTAAGTTATTATGCCAATCAAAAAGGACATATCTACTCCTACACATGACCTTAAAATGACACACTAAACCAGAAAAAGATAACCTAATGTTTTCCCAACTTAATTCTCGTGGTGAGTGACCTGGATTTCCGCTTGAGTAACTCTGACCTGATAAGGCTCTTTCCAGGTCTTTTATCAATGAACTCCGACCACTTTGATCCTATTTTATACAATGGGCATGTTAGGTTGTTGGTTGTCAGGTCAGGGTAATGGTGAGGGCAGTGGTTGGGATTGGGGCATTGAAGACTAGATAGGTAGAAGGATGAGAAGAGACAAGATAGATAGATAGGTAAATAGATAGATAGATAGATAGATAGATATATAGATAGATATATAGATAGATAGATAGATAGAAAGATAGATAGATAGATAGATAGATAGATAGATAGATAGATAGATAGATAGATAGATATAAACAACAGGTCTTCACCCTCAAAAGTACATCTGACATACAAAATTATGACCTGAAAAAGACTGTCCATCCACTCCCAGATAATCACACATGACCCCTCTTCACCCTCTTCAAAATACGAGGAACATTTACTTGCAATTATCATTCTTCAGCACAAGCATAGAGCATAAGGGTCACCCAGAAGTGTTTACTTCGCATAATGATTTGGTAATCTCAAAAAGATATGGGTTGGATCTGACTGATAGATTTGGAAAACCCATATTTTCCTTCAGGACTGTCATCCCAAATGTAATACCAATCCACATCTACAGTCTTATAGACAATATTATGAGAGAGAAAAGGTGACAAAAGGTGTCAACCAGTGTTCTGACATAACACTAACAGTCACAAGAACATCCACTTTGCTGAGTGCATTTTGAGAACTTTCCCAACTCTCTGAGAATCCATGCTTGTCCTGATATTTATATACACTAATTCTTTTTTTGCATGCATTGTCAGCCATATAGCCTTCTCAGTGTCATCTCTTACATCCATAAATGGCAACCTTTGCTACCTTAATTCCGTCTAAAAGACACTTGATATAAGATCTTAAGAAATATTGGCTTTATATGTTCTCTGTGTACAAATGATATTGGTTTTGTAGGCAGATGTTTGTAATGTATAGCTGCCATGCACATGATGCTTTTCTTTCACAAGAAAGAGTATGCCATATATATCAAATGTTTGGCTCTCTGTGTGTCTGTGAACTTTGTCTAAATCTCTCTTTGTCTCTGCTTGCTTGCTTCATACTTCAATTTACTTGTTTGATCTTGTCTTCTCTCTCCCTTTCATCCTTCTTCCATTCCTTCCCTCCCTCCCTCCCTCCTTCCTTCCTTCCTTCCTTCCTTCCTTCCTTTCTTCCTTTCTTCCTTCCTTCCTTCCTTCCTTCCTTCCTTCCTTCCTTCAAAACAACACAACAATATTTACTACAGATGAATTATACTTTATTGAAATGCATATAACTTCCTTTAAAATTTGCTCTGAGAAAGCCTTCCTATTTAAGTACATGCAACTAAATCTATATATGAATAAAGTATCTGTAATCTGGGATTCTTCATGGATAATGATTTTGTGTTGGAAGTACTGGGATGTCCTTTGAACGTAAGACTCAGGAAACGACGTCCTCTGAACGTCAAAATCCCTTTGATGACGTCCACCAGGATACGTCTTTGAAGACGTAATCCCTTATATGGAAGTTCCCACCAATACTATTTAGCAATCTCAATCTGAGCTAAAAGGCTGACCGAATTCTTTATATTACTTGAATACCAGTGCAGTTGTCTGTCATATTCTGTTTGAAAATAAATAAATTTGACCTGGTTGGGATCTATTAAACTGACAAGAATGCATGTGTCAGATCAACAGGACGCGTCTCATTAGCTTTGATTTCTTGCTTGTTTAACTCAATCTTGCGCAAAAATTCTTTAATATAATTGTTCATTTAGATTGTTTAACGCAAGGCCTTACAGTGATGACTGTAATTGGTGCTCATAATGGTTGATTGATCAGATAAGATAAAAAGCAGAAGTCCTCAACATGTTTTAAAAACATTTACCCCATGTGCAGATGTGGCAGATCTTCTACCTTCCAAGCACAGACACTAATACAAGCCCCCCCCCCCCCGAGTTAACATCTCATGATTATCATCCGAACGAAATCCAGCTGGAATGTTTTTCTGATGGTCCACTGAAAATATTTTGGGTCCCCAACCCTGGATTCAAACCCATGTTGGCACAGACCTTTAGCGGAACTGGCCTGGACCGAACCACTCTGCCACCCAGCTGCCACCAAACTGCCACCCAACTGCCACCCAACTGTTCTTGTATAAATCAATGCAAAAATACAAATATCTATCCTGATACAACAATACATATTCTCCCATACATATTTTGTGCATGCCACTTTTGCCATACCCTAGCTTTTTGGGTATGCCATTCCTATCATATGCTCCTCTCGTATTCTATGAACGTGATTCTGCCCATATACGATTGATGTCGAGTGTTTGTATAATGAGCTGAAGTGTGTGTCAATAGCCTTATGAGAGGATAACGCTATTGTATAGGCCGCAACACACATCTTTTTGTGATTACCAAATCATATATGTGCAGTAAACACTTCTGGCTGACCCTTATGCTCTATGCCTGTGCTGAAGCATGATAATTGCGAGTAAATGTTCCTTGTATTTTGAAGAGGGTGACGAGGGGTCATGTTTTTATATGGAGGGGGAATGGACAGTCTTTTTCATGTCATTATTTTGTATGCCTGATGCATCTTTAGGCATTACAGGACCTACTACACCTAGAGTATATAGCCGAATGTTTAGATTTTCTTTTAATGATCATTTTTGTCATAAAGGAACATTGGGAACAAGTTTCGTTATTTCTGATTTTGGATCCAACTTCTAAATATAATTTACTTACTGTCCTACGTATCTATATTTATCTATCTATCAATCTATTTGTTATCTATTGATGGATCTATCTAATGATCCATCTATTTTTTTGTAAGATCTGATCGAATTCAGATTAGCGTTGTATCAAAGCCTGTTTAGTGCAATACACAGTCATTGGCGTTCAAACAACTGAACGTTTGAAATGTTTGCTCGATAAACACTAGATGTCTCACTGACCTTTTTGTTTTGCCTTTGTCAACAAGGGGTCGCCACTCGAGGCAATTCAAACATAATAATGTCACTCAAAAGCTACTGGATATTGCACTTTAGCATTAAGTATACTTAATTTTACTCCAGCTCTGAAATTGATGTGTATTTTCGTATGTTATCTCATGTCACCTTGGCAGAATATGGCAGATATACTCAAATCAGATTTTAAAGGAAAATGAAACATCATTGATGTCATCTTGAAATAAAATTAAATGAGTGAGTGGGGGGAAGGTTATCATGCAAAATACAAAAAATTCTGAAACCCCTGCCTTTATTTGCCATCACTGGCATAAGCAAAACTGTTGAATTTATCTTCACCCATTTGTTTAAGTACAGAAGCCAGTCAGCAAAAAGGGGGATTAAAAAAGAAAAAGATATAAAAAGAGGGGTTCCAAAATAAACATAGGGGTAGTTACTGAACGTGCTTGGGACAAAACAGAGCTGTAAGATCATGACTGGAGAGGGTGAGGGGAGATGGGAATTGTCTTCTAAGTGTGTCTAGAACACTTTGGAAAATGACCTTAAGTGCTTGGCAAAATGGCTGACAATTGGCTAAAATTGCTAGAATATTCAAGTAAAAGGCCAAGACCAAATAGCTTTTGAAATTTGCATAAGGTTGTGAGTGCACGTATAATAAGAATTTGGGTCACGCAACCGAAAGCTAGGAAATGTGTATAATAAGATAAACCCTTTTCACTGAGTGACCTGGAGTTCCCTGTGGCCTAATGGTCAAGACTGCTTGTCCACTGGCTTTGAGGGGGTGGGTTCAAATCTCACCCCGGGAACTCACTTTAGTCCGAGCCCATGGGACATTAAATGTAGGCGGGTTGTATCCAGTATTCTCTGCTGGGGCAACTGAAAGACCCTGGGCATCCCTGAATTAATAGGGTATGTTCCAGACTCACAGTCTTCTCATCTCATCATCATATGACGATCGCCTGCCTCAATATAGCCCACTAAGGTGCTGCAGAGGCGTAAAACCCAAACAAACAAACAAACAAAAAAACAACAAACAAACACTGAGTGACCTAAGCATTGGTTACTTAATAAGTGCTTTTTTTTTCTTATTCAGGGATTCTTAACTTGCTTTCCACACATAGGAAATGTAAGAATTTTAAATAACGAATTGGTACAAGTTTTAAAGATATGTCAAACCTTACCATGACAAGAATTTTAGAAGGCTTCATTGAATTGGTCTACTGATCGATTTATGTTTTCTGTGCTGTTGTAGAAATTGGTTCTATCAATGATTACAGTCATATTTTGTTTTCACAGAGCATGATGTTATATTTTTACAATAATTATTGTCTAATTTCATTAATTATATTTTCCCTTCATTTCAGGTGAGTTGGAAATCCTTATATGGAAATTTTCAAAGGGATAACGCTTGTTATCAACATTCCTGGTAAGATTAACTTATAGTCGTTTCGAAATTAACTTTCAACTTGGGTGTGTGATGTCACTGGCTTAAAAATGTTTTGTTTGTGTCATTTATGGCATTATGGTTATCTAGCAGCATTGATGACAATAAACAAACTGGTAAAATGATTTAAGGTACTTCATCAAATAACAAGATATGGAGACCAACAGAAAACTGTCCATAGATGACGTGGCAAAGCCAGTCTGCAAATTGAAAAGAAGAAACTTAATTTTTCCAATGGACTGCCAATCTACAAAGACCTCCAATTAGTGCATTAAATTAATAAGGATATTAAAGGAGGATATGTTGTATTGTAACGAGTCAATAAAACACCCAGCGAAGAGGCAGTCATAAAGGTACATAATATATCATAGATATTTTCCTGCAGTTCAGGCACAAAATGACAGGAAGCTTTTATTTTAAGAATGTATTTTGATGTGGAAGCTCAAGAAATTATGCTTCTTTAGTAACTACATCATGTACAAAGCTTGTCTCTGAAACTGAAACTTTTGGTTTTGACTTTAAATCAAATGTAGCTTTAGGGCTGTTCTATATTACATCTGGCTGAATACCTAGTATTGCCAAATTTATCTTTTATTTGTCTTCGTAGTAAACATTTGTCTAGCTATCTTTTCTTGGTTACATAAAGCCACATTTTATGGCTGCCTTATTCTAAATTGTTTAACTTCTGCTTGTTATTTTTATCTCTTCAATTTCAACAAGTTCAACTAGATCTGACTTTTATTGGACCAAATTCACTTCAACGTTCCTCTTGCTTTACGACATGTTTAAACTGGGTAATCTAAAAATTTGATTTTATGCTCATTTGTTGTTATCTAGCAAATTTCCAAGTAGCCAGAGAAAGTTATTTATTCCTATCAGTTTGCAGACATAGCATTTTTTGTTTCAAAATCCATTTGTGTTTACAACTTGGTCTTGTGATGGCATTCACAATTGAAAATAGATTAATTAATCTAGTGAGGATCAGCAGATTTTTAGAGAAATTCATATTGTATTCTGAGCCAAATGTGAATACAAGTGAATATAGTGCATCTGATAACGGGATAAGTAACTGTTGGATGTGGCAAAAAATACTTTGCAAGTTTGAAATAAAATATTCTCTTGTGATGAATTACATAAGCTCCACAACAATGTAAATTGTTGATAATTATTTATATAATGCATGCCCTTAATTAATACCTGTTAAGTCCTTAAGTTGTTTTGATTTTGCAACTTAATTGCCACTTAGCACACAATTAATTAGCAATTATGAGGTGTATATCAAAGCACAATACAGGAAATCCTGATCATTTCAATAACAAAACAATGTTCAGCAGGATGTCAACTTGACTGTGGTATTTCAGAGCTGCTTTAAAGAGGATTTAGAATATCCAAACACTTGTTACAAATATTTTGAAACAAATTAATTATGATATAGAAGGTGGTCATGTTATTAGAATATTGGCGTACTTGTTATTGATTGTTGTAGATAGATAGATAGATAGATAGATAGATAGATAGATAGATAGATAGATAGATAGATAGATAGATAGATGGCAGGGACAGCAATGTAGAGTGATTAAGTCCAGTGTGATCATAATTAAATCATTCAAGAATTTTGTTTTGCTGAATACATTAGTCTCTGTCTTTCTTAGTGTGACCATATGCAAGGAAGTTTATCATTCTGTGTTTTTAATTGAGTCCTTTTATTCTTGGAGAATTAATTTTCTCTGAACTAATTAAGTAAATTTGTTTTGGCACTTGACTAATCAACACTCTATTTTTAGCTTGTTTATTTAAAGGGTGAAGAGTGACTAAATTTAGATCAGCAAATAACGCCATCTGTGGGGGTTTGCTTAACTACGAATCTTGGGGTTATACACACATGTTGGAAGGGTCGTTTGTGTTGCCCTAACAAAGTGTAGGGTGACAATAAAACCTGAACTGACAAGGGTATTGTCACCCCCAAAGGTGTGTGGGAAAATATTTGTCTGAAATTTTACAGGTGATCCAAAGCAGAGGTCCTTGTTTGGAGTCAGGATTATTATCAGATAGCTGATTCTCAAATTTGGCTTCTTTATTTTGGGAAGTGTTCTAGTCTCTAGACTATGGATCTTCATTATTTATCAGTGTTCACATTAAACGATTTGCTCGCTTTCCTTTTAAACTTTGTGATATCACAACCATGGAATATGAATAATTACCATAAGTTCCTAAATGCTCCTAGTGCTGTCGAATACCTATGATCAGGGCCGTATTAACCTATGGGCAAACGGGGCAGTTGCCCCGGGCCCATGACCTCAGGGGGGCCCATGAAGAAGCTGAAAAGAGTTTTAGTAAAGAAAGTGCGTTGGGTAACTGGCGCAAATGTACTTTTCAGAATTTAGAGCGTTTTGGTGCGCAAGGGGGGCCCATCAGAAACAGTTTGCCCCGGGCCCAGAAATGCGCTAATACGGCCCTGCCTATGATAGGATCTACAGTAACATTGCTAATAAATGTTTTCGAACTGCATGTGGTGCAACAGCGTGACAGCACTGTAGTGATACATGACTTCCTGTTTGATCAAACCATTGGCTTGGAGAAAGCACATTTTTCAAAAAAGTCAACTCATATAAAATCAAATTGCTGTAAGCTATAAAAAAACATTAAGAACTGTGTATGTAGTCACTGTGGAGCAAACCTCTACAAATGTCACTTCTGATATACTCTCCATTTTTCTTCCCTTATAATATTTTCAAAGATATTCTGCTTAGAGAAATGATGATTATCGGTAACCAATCTATGTAGTTTATTAGAATGTTACAATGTTGCCTTTTCATGTACACAATGACTAAAATACAGCTATAGAAAAGTGAAAATTGGTTCCAGTTCAAACATAGGTGTATGCCAATTTGGAAATCGCATGTCAAACCCTTTTTCTGTCGTGAGGTTCCAGCATAAAATTGGTCCTGTCCATTGACAACATACAAGTGTCCACTTTTCGACAGCTGATAACAGTTATTATACCTTTACAGCACACATACATTGTTGGATAACGAGGCTATTATCGAAATTTATCAGTTCTTTTGTTGACCATCATTATGTCTTGGGTACACCAAAAGAGGTATGCATTGTATGGGTTTACATGTCATAGAAGAGCTTGGCAGCAACAGACTTGATCAAATTATAATATGAGATCATGTCCGCTTGTACCAAATATTAATTTTCTTTCAAATGTTGACCGGTGGATAGTTAGGTCAAATAAATTTTGTAATATGTTATGTTTTGAGTGAAGTAAAATTCAATTTAGATATTTTTTGCTGCAAGATATATAGATCTGTAGACAGACAGGTGGATAGATAAATAGATCGATGGACAGATAGACAGACAGGTGAAGTAGCTACATTCATATATATGCAAACTACAAAGTACTATTCTCACATACTATATAAGTTAGGCCTACATATGCCATAACCTATTGATGCCGCACAAGCTATTATGAAGGTGGCTGTTTCGTTGGCACTTTTATGGCATTTCCTGGTGTCCAGTGTCCATGGGGGTGTCATTTGGTTTCTAAGCGGTGTCCATTCGTATTGGACTGGACAGGTAGCTCTCTTATCACATTGTCCACATGCTGCGGTCTCACAGCTGACATTCTATGGACATTCGGCAAACGCTTAAATGTACATAGAGCTCTGAAGAAACATTCAGTAGTCCTTGTGTAGATATTGTATATTCTCGATTAGCATATGGGTTGCTTTATTTTTGTCAATGTCGCTGAGTATTCTCTAACCTGGTGATTGTACGCTGTGGCGTTTATGATTTTCTTGGTGTTAACCAGCACTCCGTGTAAAAATCAGGCAATGAGTTCGCATGAAGGTTCTCAGAATTTCTTAATATTTTGCAAAAAGTTTATATCACCTTTTAATAACTCAGTGGTAACTTCAAATATTTAAAAAAAAATTTTGTATGCCCAGGGTAGGCTTTTAAAAAATTGATGTTTATCACCTCGGACAGCCGCAAATTTGACAAAAATGCCCTAAATTAAGGTAAATTTTGTACATCCTATTTACATACTTATATTAACAATGGAAAAACAAACCATACATCATTTTCAAGGAAAACTTCATGACATACCATATCAAGCATCATATTAAAGAATTTTTATGTTTCCAAGGAGTGTTGCCATGGCAACCACAGGCAGTTTTAGCATTTTTGGCTCAGGCCTTAAAAAGACGCATTTTCAAGGCTATATAACCCCTCTTGGTAACGCCTAGAAAAATATGGTTGAAATATCAGCAGAAAGCACTACTCTTGCGCTATACAAAACTATTTTCAAACACCGGTAACTCTCAATACTTTTTATTATACTGATGAAAACAATTTTTTGAGGATTTTTTCATTTTCCGTAATTTGACCAATTTTCAAGGCCGTATATCTCCCTAGGTAATACCTGGAAAATTATGGTTGAAATATCACCTTAAAGCACTACTCTTTTGCTATACAAAACCATCTTCACACTTCTGTAACTCTCAAAACTTTTTACTTTATAAGCGAAAATAATTAGTTACCTTTTTTTGCATTTTCGTTAACTAGACCCATTTCAAGGCCATATATCTTCCATGGTTACACCTGGAAAAATATTTTTGAAGTATCACCAGAAAGCAGTACTCTTATGCTATGCAAAACTATCTTCAAACACCTGTAACTCTTAATACTTTTTATTTTATTTAGAAAATAATTTGTTCCATTTTTTGTGCATTTTTCTTCTTTTTTAACTAAAATTGGTCCGTTTCTGTCGTGCTTCTGATCCACTACAGCTAAATTGTTGCAAGACCTGACTGCTTTATAACAGAAATTGATAACCGAGTCTACTAGCTTTCTCTATGACATATATAAACATTCTTTATTACCCTTCCTGAAATATTTTCTGATTCATACTTTTCTTTTTGCAAGGTGTTCGACTGGTCATGCCTAAACGTACATCTAAAAGGGAAAAAAAAAATTATGCCCAAACCTAGTAAACCAATTAAAATTGATAAAAGGGGGTTCCTATTTCAAAACAAGCAGAATTATACAATTTCAATGAGATAATAAATTTGTGTTATGCCAATATGTACAGTTCTAAATGTTTCCAAACTGAATCCAAATGTTTTTGTTGTTGCAATTAGATCTCATACAACTCTACCCTTTTAGGGTATTTCAACATGTGGTAGCAAGTACTAGCAACACATATTTCTGGACTCAATTGTGTGGGTATGTGGTAATTCTTTCCCCAAAGAATCTTCCTCAGAAAAAATCTTCACTAAATACTCATGAATGTAGTAGTTTCCCATTCACGAAATACTGGAAAATTTGACACAGTTCTTTTAGACCGATGTGCAGTGCCATAATATCACCAATGAAACTGACTGTCACATGACTGTAAAATAAGGTGTCCAGAATTAACAACTGAGGTGCAGACACCATTTTGGCAAACAATTATTACTTTAAAAAAAACAACAACATTGTAATATAAGTATACTGTACATATTGTGCATTCATGACGTTCTAACAGAAGATACATGACAATGATTTCTCTTTTTAATCATTCCTCAATCCTCATTGCCGTTCAATGGCTGCCGTGAATTTGGATATAAGCAAATAGGTAATAAATATGAAACTGTGAATCGACCAATAGCAGAAGAATCATACTAAGGTGCTATATTTGTCATGAAAAACAGTAAAAAATTTTGAGAGATTGTCTCATAATTCTTGTTGAGATAAAGAATATTTAGAAGAAATGTTCATAACCAAAAGAAATTTATAATACAGAAAGTCAGTTTCTTCAAAAATGTTGTGATACCATATTTTGAATAGAAAGCAGAATACAAATTCAACTTATTTCATTATTACAGTAGCGTATATTCATATTCACAGACCTCCCAACCTCAGGAAGATCGGTTCCATTGTTCCGCATTCTTTTTAGAGGGTTTTCACAAAAAAATCGGGGTTCTAATAAACAAAATTTCTGTATTGAGAAAAACGCGATTATAGCCAAAACTTCCAGTTGAAACGGTTTTACAATGCACTTCCTGTAGTTTTTAAATTGAAGGCTAAATACAGCATCTGATCAATAACAGTAGCTGAGCAGTGAGCATCCTCCTCAAGCTTTATTCTGGGCAGTTTTGAACGGGTTGTAAAACCAGCTCAACAGTTTTCAGGGGACAGAAAGCAATGAAATAACCATTGGATGGTAATTTTTTTAGAGGGTTTTTAAGTTGTCAAAAAATAGGGTTTTTGCATTAAAATTAGGGTATGAGTGTTTTAGACTAAAAAAGGGGGGGAAACCCCTATTTTTGAGGGTTGGTTGTGTACTCATATATAACCCTTTCAATAACCATGATCAAATTGAAAATATTATTGGTTTGCGTTAATAGATCACAGAATCAAATAATTCTGTGCCAGAAAAAAAAAAGTCAGTTATGTCAGTTGAAGGGAAAAATACTATATCGGTTTTCCATTTTGTGCGTATCCGAAGTGGCATTATTTTTAAGGTGATGCTGCAATTACTGGCTGCCCCGGATATACTATCAGCCACCCAGTCACAGATAGATAGACAGATAGATACATAGATAGATGAATAGATAGATAGACGGATAGAAAGATAGCTATGGTAAGTGCAGCCCTCTAAGCCCACTTCTGGGGACTCACAAGAGTTGATTTACTAGATGGGAGAGAGAGTGCAGAGTCCTCAACAATGAATGTCTAGTAACAAATTTACCCCATGTGAGGGATATTTTACTTTGGTCGGTGACACTAGTCACTTGTCACTAAAGTTTTTCCTTGTAAAAACCGACGTTAAATAAATTTAGTCTATTGTCTATTGTCTATTTGCCATCACAGAAACGATACAAGGGGCCCCCAATTTTTACACAACATCCCGCTGGGATTTTCTGCCTGAATGTCCATCAAAAATTTTGGGTTCCCCATGCAACCGAGGTTAGAACCCATGCAGGCAAAGACCTTCTGCAGGCAAGTTAACCACTATCCCACCCGACTGCCCCATATTAATCATCATTTTTGAAAATAGATCAATTCTGTGAAATAAAAAATTCTAATCTAAAGTTCTCTGTGGTCTCATGCTTAAAGGCATTTCTTGTTTCCAGTTTGGCTGTGAGGTCATTGGTTGAACTCCCTCTCCCTCTCCTGAAACTCGATATGGTCCAAGCCCGTGGACCATTAAATGAGGGGTTGTATCCAATGTTCTTTGCCAGGGCAACAGAAAGATCCTAGACATCCCTGAGCAAATAGGGTATAAGCCAGACAACTAGTCTTTTCATCACTCATCATCACATAGCGTTAACCAATCCTGGAGAAAGCTGCAGCAAAAGCAGAACTTTTTTAAGAAACTTAAACTTTAACTTTTTAAACAACTGCAGATTACAACAATTTACATTGTGGACATGTATTAAATACTTTCTCAGAACTTATTCACTACTTATGCCATACTGGCAACAGGTGGATGTAGGTCCTTCATTTTAGAACATGTTCAAATCTTATGAGCTCTCTGGACGTATGACAACGTATTTTAATGCATTTCAACGTGGTTACCATTTAAAAAACGTTTTTATAAATTATTCAACTTATACAAAACGTACATGTTATATTCATACTATCTAAAACGGGGAGGTGTGACAGGGCCTTATTAAAATAAAGGTTTCAGTGCCAAAAACACAAACTCTCGAGTTTCTCTTGGCATCCCTCCAACATCATGTAATCTCCCGGTTTCATTTATAAATTATTTGTACTTGTGATGTTGGAAGAATAAACTAACTATCTACACTTCTTTGATTTTTCCTTATTTCCTCTGTGGCTCTTTAAGCCTCTTTTTTCGAAGGATTTATTTAATTACTTTATGATGAGCTAACCTGAAAAAAAAAAGGTGTTGGCTTATCAGGGAAGGTGATAAAAGATTGCAAACTTCGAAAGAATGCAAATGGAAAAAACATTTTGGAGAATAAGTAACATTTTCTTGCAGTTGCTTGGCTGTATCTCATTAGAATCATGTGACAATTTTCAAATACTCACAAAATAAGTTCAGAAATGGATACCAAATGATGAAAACCGCTGAGAAAGTGGTACTGCATGAAAATTGATCTTAAAAACTGAGGGAAGTAGCCTTAAGAGACTGAAAGTTGCTTTTTTTTTGGAAAACGCCCCCTTGTGGCTGTTAGCAGAGAAATTAAAAACGTCATTGATGTCATAGAGAAAGCTAGTAGACTCGGTTATCAATTTCTGCTATAAAGCACTCAGGGCTTGCAACTATTTAGCTGTAGTGGATCAGAAGCACGACAAAAATGGACCAATTTTAGTTAAAAAAGAAGAAAAATGCACAAAAAATGGAACAAATTATTTTCTTAATAAAATAAAAAGTATTAAGAGTTACAGGTGTTTGAAGATAGTTTTGTATGGCACAAGAGTACTGCTTTCTGGTGATACTTCAAAAATATTTTTCCAGGCGTTACCATGGAAGATATATGGCCTTGAAATGGGTCTATTTAACGAAAATGCAAAAAAGGGAACAATTATTTTCACTTACAAAATAAACAGTTTTGAGAGTTACAGAAGACTGAAGATGGTTTTGTATAGCAAAAGAGTAGTGCTTTCAGGTGATATTTCAACCATCATTTTCCAGGTGTTACCTTGGGAGATATATGGCCTTGAAAATTGGTCAAATTACGGAAAATGCAAAAAAACTCAACAAATTGTTTTCGTCAATATAATAAAAAGTATTGAGAGTTACAGGTGTTTGAAAATACTTTTGTATAGCACAAGAGTAGTGCTTTCTGGTGATATTTCAACCATATTTTTCTAGGCGTTACCAAGAGGGGTTATATGGCCTTGAAAATGCGTCTATTTAAGGTCTGAGCCAAAAATGCTAAAACTGCTTGTGGTTGCCATGGCAACACTCCTTGGAAACATAAAAATTCTTTAATTTGAAGCTTCATATGCTATGTTATGAAGTTTTCCTTGAAAATGATGTATAACTTGTTTTTCTATTGTTAATATAAGTATGTGAATAGGATGTACAAAATTTACCTTAATTTAGGGCATTTTTGTCAAATTTGCGGCTGTCCGAGGTGAAAAACATCAATTTTTCAAAGGCCTACCCTGGGCATACAAAATTTTTTTAAAAATATTTGAAGTTACCACTGAGTAATTAAAAGGTGATTTAAACTTTGTGCAAAATATCAAGAAATTCTGAGAACCTTCATGCGAATTCATTGCCTGATTTTTACACGGAGTGCTGGTTAATACATGAATTTTTTTTCAAATCTCTCATTTTTCTGGTATTTATTTGAGGATGGATACGTCATCAGGTAGTAGTTGCTTTATCATAATTCATCAGGGAAATATGGTATTTGCAGGACAGGTCAGGTAAATTGACCTAAGAGCTTAAATGGCATATGGGCAGCCGGGTGAATAGACTCCCCTATGCACATGTTGTACTATGTACTTGTCATATGTACTTAGGAGGTGTCTAAATATTTTGAAGGGTACTTATATCAACCTGTACTGATCATCATTTGTGAATATATTGGCTTATTTAGCCATGTAGGAATAAATGGTATAATTCAGGTAGGGATGTACCGATACCACTTTTTCTGTTCCAATCTGATACCGATCCTAGTATTTTATTTCCGAAATCACCAATTCCGATACCATTTAGATAATGATACCATTGCTTATATACCTATCCAGGCGATACTGCTTTTTAGTACTAGATCGGCAATGATACCGCGCTTCTTGGTTTCGGATCGGTACATGCCTAAATTCGAGACTTGTTTAAAGTTGAAAACTTTAAATCTATGCTTTGCTAATTTGGAATGTACATGTATGTAGAATTATAGTCAGTCAATTTTACAATTTGTCTTGATTGTGCTTGATAATTTTGTTAGCATCGTTTGTTTGTATGTTTTGCACCCCGCTTTGCACCTTCTTGGCTTATTTGGTTTATTTTTTCAACCCGTATTGGCATGTATATATTTTTCATCATTTGGCATGTTCACGAATTCGTGGAGGTGTAAAAACGAGCATGTACGAATTTGTGGACATGAAAAAACGAGCATAGGTGCTCGTGTACATGTGATAACTATCACTCGTGTATGTGCTTTATTATTCATTTGTGTACCTGCTAACACTAACATTCGTGGAAGTGCTGTATCATTAGGGTTTAGTGTTAAAATTAGGTTTAGAGTTAGTTTTAGCCAAGTTTAAGGTTGCAATGTTCGTTTTTGCACCTACACAAATTCGTGAATTGCAATATTTCACACTTACACGAATGCCAAATTCGTGTATATGTTCGTTTTTGCAGGTATACAAATTCGTGTACATGCCAAATAGTGAAAAATATATACCTCGTATTGGACGTACGTTCCATCCTGTGCCGAAACTGCACCTTGCCTCATTACTATGGTCCCTACCTGTTTTGAGATTCCTTTTCCTTTCCGTTGTAAAATTACAGGATAGAAAATCCTATTTTCTAACCTTTAGGAGAATCTCCTGCTACCTCCCTTCGAAATATCCCTTTCGAAGCCAATTTGTAAGAAAGTGTCACTATTGGATCCGTCCCTTTTCTTAGTGAATATACAGGGAGTCCAATATATTCTCAGCAGAGATCCACATCTGGCGACCTTCAAGTAATTGGCAAGGTCGTTTGAGAAGACCTCAGGTCAAATGGAAGCACAGGTGCCCTAGGTCCTTGCAAGGTCCTCACGAGGTCCTCAAGACACTGATTAATGACTCAGGAGTAGGTCCCCTGGCCCTTTTCAGACCCTCCTCTTGTTGTAACACTGGTTTACTTCCGTTGGTTTTAATTGAAACTAGACCAAATTGCTTACTGAAATGCTGGTTTAGTAGTGAATTTGTCCTCAACAGTAACCTGATCGCAATGAAAGTGGATGCCATCGATATTATATTTGTCTGTCTACTGCACTCTTTCAATTGGCTAAGCTATTTCCATTGTTCCTTCAATTCTTTCCATTCCATGCTTCATTCCTTCCTTCCTTTCTTCCTTTCTTTCTCACTTTCTTTCCTGCTTCCTTCCTTGCTGACTTACTTACTAATTACTAACTTCCTTACTGACTCTCTCAGTCATGTTTGTTACCCCTGGTTAGTCTACTTAATTTCGGATAGACTGACTAAAATGGTAAACCTGGAATGGTTTAAGTGAAAGCATTTTAAATGAGAAATCCTAGCCCTCAAATGAAGCTAATTACTTTCTCAAATGTTTTACTGGTTTGCTAAATTAACCCTTCAGAATTTCTTATTTTTGCTATTCCCAGTGATATGACATTTTCTCATCTCAAATGCTCATCAGTCTTTCATATTTTAATGAATTTGTTTCTTGCATGGAGAATGTTGATTGTCTTTTCTATGTAGTTTTCTTCTTGAAATATATGTATCTAACAATTATTTATTGACTATGAATGTTACATGTAGATCATTTGACATGCAAATTGTTTGTAAAATGAACATCCTTTACAGTAGTTGCCCTAGTGATGGGGAAAGAGAGGAACATTTCACTGTGAAATGTCCACTTTGTGAGTCATGGCAATTGCTTATGTGTTATTCAGACATGAATATGATGTGTCATAAGTGTTTTTAGTGTTGCGATCACATCACACATCAATATCGTCATGTTATGTCAAAGTATTGTTGTGACTTGGCTCATAATTAGCATCATTACACTTAAAACACTTAATAATAATAATAAGTATGTTTTGGCAAAACATTTCCTTTTTTTCCACTTTTGAAAATGCTGTAATCATATGTATCACACTTTGTATAATGTGTAATGACATGAATACCAAGATCAGTTTCATACAATACGATCAATCTTGAGAACAATCAGCTTTCACTGTGAACACAGTACAATCAGTCATGTGGTAATTATGCTCAATCGATCAAACGAAAGGTGCTGACCATTTGGGGTGGTACTTCTACCCTCTGAAGGGTGGGGTTACACCCCTCAGCTATAGAAATGACCTTATCTTTAACCCCACACATGAGCCCTGTCCTTGGGGTATAAGCAGTGGTTCCATGTTGTCAATCAGAGAAACTAAGTCACAGATAATTTGTCCTTTGGGAGGGTTGCTTGGAGAGCTGCTTGGTGTGGTGCTTGGGAGAGTGGTCAGAAGCTCAGAGAGTGGTGTATTTATAAGGAGTCAGTATTTGACAGAGAAATATTGTGCTGCATTATGTTATGCTGTGTAATGTTTTCGGGTATATGGGCAGTTGTCGTAATGTTGCTGTGTTGACCATGGGTTGTGTCCTGAAATGAGGTGGATAAATAGATAAATAGATAGATAGATAGATAGATAGATAGATAGATAGATAGATGGATGGATAGATAGATAGATAGATAGATAGATAGATAGATAGATAGATAGATAGATAGATAGATAGATAGATAGATAGATAGATAGATAGATAGCCACTTTGTTTTCCTATTAACCTCTTAGGTTGATTTCCAATAGGCCTAATAGTTTCATTCAGGATGGTAGTGAAATTCAACAGTCACATTTCACTCCGGATGACAGTGAATTATAATGTATCACACCCTATTGCAATGCAATATGTGGACACTATCCCTCTGTATTACGGAAAACCAGTCACAATCTACTACTTCTTGTGTTGTGCAATATGATACCAAGAATGGGGTCCTTTTGATAAGTGGCCCGATACACTTTCTACACCAAAACATTTGATGGCAACAGTCACTGGGGTCCAATCTATCAGGATGAGTGAGTGATTTAGAAAGACTGTCTGTCAGCAGAGGTAATTTGTCAAGCTGCAGCAATTCACCTATATGGAAGCTGGTCTGCTGCTACTAGCTCATTGGAGTAAGTGATGGGGAAGGGAGGAGGAGGAGGAGGGAAGGAGGGAGAAGGAGGAGGGATAGAGAGGAGTTGGGAGGGAAGGAGGAGGGAAAGAGGGAGGAGGGAGGAAGGAGGGAGGAAGAAGGGAAGAAGGAGGAAACTGGAAGGTTGGAAGAAGGGAGAGGGAAGGACGGAGGAAGGAGGGGACGGAGGAGAGAAGGAGGAGGGAAGAAGGGAAGAAGGAGAGAGAAGGAGGGAGGAGGGAGGAAGGATGGAGACGGAGGAGGGACGGAGGGAGATGGAGGAGGGAAGGAAGGGGAAGGAGGAGGGAAGGAGAGAGGGAAGGAGGGACGGAGGAGTCTGTAGTGTAGCCCTCTTCTGGGAATTACATGACAGTGTGTTGCTTGTGTCTTGAAGTGGCTAGTGAAAAGTGACAAAGAAGAAGTGTCAGTTATATTCTTTAAAATGCAGATTGGTGAAGAAATTGATAAATGACAAGATGGAGAGATGAAAAGAGGGAGGGATGAAAACAGGAAGGGATGAAAACAGGAAGGGATGAAAAGTGAAAGGGATGAAAAGAGGTATAGGGATGAAGAGTTGAAGAAAAGGAGGCATGAGAGGGATAAACGGATTGATCAAGAAATATAGGGAAGAATAAACGGATGGAGGTATAGAGCTGTGAGGGATGAAGGAATAAAGGGATAGAGGGATGGAAGGATGGCGGCTGGAGAGTGAAGAGATGAAGGGATGGAGTTCCAAAAGAAACTAAATCAATTTAGAAACATGGAAGTGGTCAGGATATTGGCAGCATTACATGTTTAAGTTTATCAGCTCTTATACCATGTATACATGCTGTGGTGATATTCTGATATATTCATGACACCCTAATTAAATTCAGCAGGGTGCATACTCAAGTTAATGACTTCTAACTCTTACAGCCCTTACAGCTACCAACTTAGCAGTTCTCGTAAGTTCTAACCAATTTGGCTGCGACACCAATTAGTTTGCAACCTCACTTCCCACCACTCAGCCATCAATCTGGCTATTGGGTTGTTACCTAAATTAGGGTTAACAGCTAGGATCTACCATCCATCTCCCTGGCTCAATAATTATTGGAAGATAAGGGGAAATGCAATCAAATCAGGGTGGCATCATTTCTTTATTACCAGAGCTGTCACAGTTTGCAGACATGCTGGCTCCAATGGCCACAGCTTGGTAACATCATGGCACAGCCAGCTTGGATTCTGTGGCTGTACACTGTGTACTAACTGTACTTACACCCTGTAGAGACTATGGATTGTGCACTGTGATTGTGGAAATTCAAACTGCATTTAAGAGCTGGATGCTGTAATTTTAGACATATTTTAAAGATTTGTGGTATTATTATATTTTGTTGGTAGGTGAAAGTTTCGTCATATGCTTTTTTTTTTTTTGGTAACATTTGGACTTAATCAATCCTTAGAAAGTATCCAATATCATACCAGATGGAAATTTCAATATTCTGATTGATAATTATTTGAAAAATCTTTTCTTCTCAAATTAACTATAAACTTATAATATAAAGCAATACATAAATTTGGATCTTTTAAGTGTTGGTGTGCAGTGTTATTCAGACAGACCTGTGTTTAAGGCCCTACCAACATTTTCATATTAATTGGATAAACTGAAATAAGATAAGACAATGTGTACACAATGTCATAAACTGGTTTTCTGTTACAAGATGTGTTACAAGATGTGTTACAAGATGTGTTGCAAGATGTGTTACAATATGTGTTACAAGATGTGTTACAAGATGTGTTACAAGAGAAGACAGAGATTGTGAAGCTGAAGCCTGTGGTTCTCCTTTGCCTCTTTGGGTTTCATCTGGATTCTCTTAATTGGAACTTTAGTTCATTTTTCGCAATCAAATTCAGATAATTTGACATTTGTCGTAAATGCAGTTGACAGCGGGAAAGACGTTAATGATGTCATCTTGGCAATCTTTCCTTGTTTGCTGAAATGTTGTGGCTTTGCTGCAAGAAAGCAACTTTGGAAGCTCCTTAGGGCTTGGCCTTTCAGAATGTTCAAATGTCTTGGGCTTAATGATGGTCATGTTTTTTTTCAAAATTGCAAAGTTATTCTTATAAATAGTACAATATCATCATCAGATCTGATAATCTTGTAATTGGTGCAAAGACTTAACTTTTACAGATTTTTGAATTACATGACAGAAAATATGCTAAACCATAATGGTGGCTATATATTTCAATGTAAGGAATTATGTCAGCCTGCCTTAGAGAATATTACAAAAAGCAAAAAAAACTTAGATGCACTTTTAACTTTAAAGCTATTTCATATATAAACAACAATAAAATAACCAAAGCTCTTCTATCTATTCCCACTGCACCACCGCACCACAACACGACTGCCTCAGTGCTTTCACCACATCTATGCCCCGCAGTTATGGCTAATATTTGGTTGGGGAGATGGCTTCGCAAAATGTGATAGCGGAAACCTTACTTCTATGCCTTACTGCGGCACCCGCTGCAGGCGACAACTGCAGCACCAATCAGCTACTGATCGAAAACTGCAGTCGCCGCAGCTCCTGTGTGGATCTTTGGCTTTTGACTCCCTCCGACAGCTTACACTGACTTTCGCTTTAAGATTTAGTGCTTCTTCGAGTAGTATAGTGATGTTGTATGGCGGTTTTGTATCAGTACACTGTTCCGCTAATGCCTCATGTTATTGCGGTGGTGGTGGGTAACAGGGCTTTATGTCCTGTATTTTGGTAATATGTAGGACTATAGGTGTGTAAAGTGGGCAGGGACTATGGTAATGTGGTGCACTTTTGGCAATAGATGAAACATCTACACTGTCAAATTTGAAATATTGAGTCAGCTCGAATGATTGAGTGAGATGGCTGCACAATTTGTTTGAGGTAACATAGCTTGTTGTTTTGAGTTATGATAATCTTTCCGGTGTCATAACCTTATGCCAATGTAATTGGAGAGATTTAGATGCATTTCATTGAGAAGATGTGCATCATCCTTGACTTGAGAAATTATAATATGATATTGCAAATTATATATGATTTCGCAAACCGGCCAATCTCACTACAGGTACTGGAGTCTCTGCGACTGACAACCTTCCCTTCGTCTTCTGCTGACACAGAGAGGTTTCTGTTTGGGGTGGAAAGGCTGATGGGGTAATTTTGTTCTGTAAGCTATAACTTAATTGAGAATACAATGTATCCAAAGAAAGTTTTTTGAGCGACATCTGCTGTATCGGTCTCTACAAGACTGATTTCATTGCACAGCAGAGAATTGTATTGGTAAAATGATACAGAGGGCTTGTGGAGTCTGTCAGACTATCACTGTAGTGTTGGGACTTCCCTCATCGATCGACCATTGTACCATCGTACCACATTCCCCTACAGCTAGTGATATCATAAAGCCGATATTACTGATTTCTACAATATACTACTTCGTAGTGCGGTCTTCGACCGTGTACTACTAAGTAAGCCCAGCGGTAATTGTTTAGTCAATACTAGTGCTGGAGCTATATTCGCCTCAGAAGATTGTATGTGGAAGATATTGACTACCATAAGAGGTATATGATCTATATGCTCGCCAATTTTTGCTTCTTTTTATAATGTGCTGTGGTTGCTGGATTAATGGAAGTGCTGTTAGGGTTAAATGATGTGTCTCTTCCAAACCTCAACTGATCATGTTCAATTTAAGTTATTTGTAATATTTACTAGGCCTACTTCCTTACCTTTTATTAGAATGTTAATTTTAAGCTGTTATGGCTGAATTGCTGTTACTTCGCCACACTGGCACTTTCGTCTTATCACAGCAGTTCTGAAAAGTCATCATTTCGTAGCCCTGAATGGCTCAGCATTTCTTGTTTTCTGTTTGGCAATAGGCACTAACATCATAATACATGTACTACATTGCTGTTTGTTGGTATACTGTAGCTTTTATTGCCAAATTGCTATTTTTCCACTGCGACGTTGCTTTGAGTGGATTGGCGCGGTTCTGAAAAGCCTTAGTTTTTTTTGTCCTGAGAGACTTGATTTTTTACAAATTGGAAAAGCTGTGTATAAGCTGCAGAGTAAGTGAAGAAAAGCTGAAGAAAGCAGGCTGAAGGAAAGCTGTTGAATCAGTGCTTCAGTGGTTCATTAAAGCTGTGGCAAGATGTAGGTGCCTACTCTTAAGCCACATGTAGCACTCTTCAAATCTGCCTTCTTGTGAGTTCTGGGAAACAGCCTTGTAAACAGATGTTTTCAGTCAGTTGACGTATTCTGGCTACACTGTATGTCAGCTAAATATTCATTTTGTAGGTCTTGGTCTTTAAATAATTCTTGGTGACATAAAGGTTCACAGTTGTAAACAGGATTATGAAGTTTTACCTGATATTGAATTGTTAATATCTTATTCAAAAGAAAAGAAAACAATGTCTATGTGACAAGGACCCATTTCTTGTGACTCTCTAAGCCATCATAATCACATCATCACCCTAGACCTCTCTATCATTATCATGATCATATTGCTCAAAATACATCCCCACCATCTAAGCCAACACTGCATACTATGAGCTGCCATGCCAAATAATCATCTTCCCAATCACACCAGATTCTATGGACAGATTCTACACATCGGCAATGGTGGCATTGGTATCATGCTACTTAATGCATGTTCACACCAAGCTAAAGCCACCAGAAGCCCCAGTGCTTATTGTGCTTAGTGCTGAATTCCAGCTGCCATTCACTCTGTGCTATAAGAGGTGGTATTTGGAACCTTGTGGTATTCCTTCTTACTACTATTTGAGGATGTCTAAATTGTCCATCCAATATCTAGCCATGTGATATTCAATATCTTCAGATAGATAGATAGGTAGAAATATAGACAGATAGGTAGAAAGATAGATAGATAGATAGATAGATAGATAGATAGATAGATAGATAGATAGATAGATAGATAGATAGACAGACAGATAGATAGATTGATAGATCGATAGAAACAAACAACAGATAGATATGATAAGCGCAGCCCTATAAGCTCAGTTTTGGGCACTAACAAGGGTTGATTGCAAATAGGAGAGGGAGAGCAGGAGTGCTCAACATGTAATACATTAACCCCATGTGAGGGATCTTTTGCTTGTCAGGCACAGTCACTTTTACAAGGGGCCACCATTTTAATGTCTTATGCAATTGACATCCCGGTAAAATTTTTGCTCAAGATGGTCTGCAGATATTTTGGGTTCCCCAACCGATATTCGAACCCATCCAGTCAAAAACCTCCAATGCAACAAGCTAGAACCTATCTATCTATCTATCTATCTATCTATCTATCTATCTATCTATCTATCTATCTATCTATCTATCTATCTATCTATCTATCTATCTATCTATCTATCTTCTTCCCCTGTCCTTTCTTCCTCTTTTTCTGCTCTCCTCTCCTCCTCTCTCCTCTCCTCTCCCAATACAACTCATTCCAGCTGCCATCACTACTTCCATTCAATAAGTGAGGTGCCAGAAAGGATCTTTGTGGAATTCCTTCTCACACCCTACCATTATCCAGCCTGGCGTTTTTGGCCTTAGAAGAAAATCCAGTGGCCGGGAAACGTTCAATTTTGATAAAGGGCTTTCGCTGTCACCGCGCGCAGACAGCTTGGCGCCAGTTAGCGCCTTGCGAGCCGCTGTGAGCTCTGGAGGTCTTTCCGGTTGTAGGTCACGGAGAACGTCGAAGGGAAAGTCGCGAGGAAAGTCTCGTGGTTCACGGCAAGTCTTGCATTCTCATCGAAGGTCAGGGAAAGTCTGGGTTGTTGGTCGAAGGAAATTCTTTGGAAGGTCTTAGGAAGGTCAAAAGGTTTGAGGTTAAAGGAAAGTCCAGAAGTGTCTTGAGAAAGGTCTTCTGGAAATGGGTTAGCCAAAGAAAAGGTTGCCAAAGGAGGCCCCTGTTAGTCTGCACTTCTAATGGCATGGAAAATGTCATTGAAGATTTCTCAAATGTCTCCAGGAAGTCCACTGCCTCAAATATAACCAATTAAGTCTGAACTTGGGAAGTCCTTCCCTAGTTCAGCAAGTGTGTGTCAATGTATCATGAAACCCTTTTTGGAGATGAATGAGTGGATAATTGGGGCTTTATGTTATCTCTTTATGCTTATAAGGAGATACGAAGGAGACGGCGATGAGTAAGAGAGGGGAAGCTCCAGCGGTGGCATGCGAGGCTGGCAATTGCTGGTGCCGGGTTCGAAATCCACCTCTTACCAGGTCACCTGGGCCCATGTTGGTTGGTATTTTGAATCATCCTTTAGTTCATTTCTGTGCCATCTCTTGCCCTAACTAGCCTACAAAATGCACAAATACAGGACATAAAGCCTCAATCATTCATTCATTCCTAAAAAAAAGAATGCTGTAATGTCTATCATCGGATAGCCTGTAAAAATAATGTTCCAGAAGATATCAGTTTAGTCAGAATCAATGCTTTTGACTTTTGCTGTAATGTGGGGTATCGGTCTAATACTCAGTTTAGCATGTCTCTGCAACTTTAAGTTAAAATTGTGATAAACAAGCATTAGTCTTGGAGTTTCCCCTGACTCTTTAAGTCTCATTTGAGATATACGTATAGCTGTCTATATGTTGCACCTAAATGTTGGGCTAAGTGCAGGCAGTGAGCATATTGCAGGAAGTCACATTGATGTACTCATGGCATTATATCTGAAACCTTACAAGTAAAACATCTAGGCTGATAGTGTAGGTATTTGGCAAGCATTAAGCCAATTTAGGAGAAGATCTATAGTAATTAGAGAAGCACCAAGCATACCTGAGGCTGCAAAATATCTATGTTTACTTCCTTATTCGTAATGTGATTTGTACATCATGTTTTCCTTGTTATGTTAAAAGAACCATAACATAAATGGAACCTCTACTTCCAGTGCTGTCCAGATGCATAATTAGCATCCATAATATATGTTGATGTATTGTGTTCATAATGTATATGGATTATCAGCTTGTAACAGATTTTCACAAAATTCCTAATTTTATTGCTGAGGTAAGGTTAAAATACACTATCTGAGATCACTGTTTATTACTGATTTTATCCAGTGTTATCTCTCTATTCTTTATGACAGCATATTGGCAGAATTGATTTCTGTGGGTTTTTCCAACTGTCTTGGTTCTATCTGCCCTGACAGAGTTGATGCATTCATTGTCAATATTTCCAAAAACAAGGCGTCTGTTTTTGTGTGCTGTATTTCGTCTTTCTGATGATGTTGTTTTTAAATATTTATTTGTCATTTTTCTTTAAGCTTTCCAAGCTTCCTTCCTGTCTCTTTCTTCTGTCTTGTAGCATTTCCCAAGTTAAGCGTTATTTTGAATTTCTGTCGCTTGTACCTACTCTGTCAGCATCTTTCTTGCTTTTGTTTGTCACTCTTTTCATCCTCTCTGTCTATCTCATTTTCTTTCTCTATATCTTTAGATGCCCCTCTAGCTGTATCTCTAACTCTTCCTATTTCTTTCTGGGGGAGGGTTAGTCTTGTGGTAGTGTGCTGGGCTACCAATTGCTGCACTCTAAAAATATCGGGACAAAATTGGTGTTTTTCATTCAAAATGATTTTTTGAAAAACCAAATTTCAATGCAAAAAACCAAAATGGATTTTTTTTTAAATCCATTTTGGTTTTGCATTGAAATTTGGTTTTTCAAAAAACCATTTTGAATCTAAAAAACCAATTTTGTCCCGATATTTTTTAGAGTGTGGGTCCAGGGTTCGAATCAAGCTCTTGCCGGGTCATCCGGGCCTATGTTAGACGGCTGTTTCAATCATCTTTTGTTTCATGGCCGTGTCCTCCTCCTGTCCTAATTAGCCTACCAAGTGCATAAATAAATACAGGACATAAATCCCCAATCATCCATCCATCCATCCTCTTCACCTTCCTCCTCCTCTCACAAAAATCCTCAAAACACCACCTCCTCTTCAAGACCAGCTACAAACACACTACCATCCTATAGCTAATGACACGACCTCCATCCATCTTAGCTTAAACATCACACAAGACACATTTCCCAAATGAAAATAACTGAGGTCACATCCAAGATGTTTATGTCCCCTCCCCTTCCTGTTTATGTTGCCAGACCCTCTTGAGAGATATATGCTTTCCTCTCCTTATTATTAACATCCATGGTCTTATATACTTAACTCTCTTTATTATTTACGTCCATGCTCCTATATGGATAAATGGTTTCCAGCTTATTAATATTTCTGGTGCCACAGGGGAAATGTTAATTGGCAAGATGTGCATTTTGAAGGTTTACTTATCACATTGTCATTATATGTGACATATATATGGCATATTCTTTGATAATGGTAGGCATACTTGTGAGGTACTAGCATTTTGCTGGAACATGTATGGTTAAGGTTAATGCCTTCTCAGCTGAAGGTCTTTGCCTGCCATTTCTATTGGGGAACCAAAAAATTTCAGTGGACTTTCATGAGCAAAATCCCAGCTGGTTGTCATTCAGATGAGGCATACAATTTGTGGACCTTGAATCAGTGTCTATTAAGGTGGTCCTAAAATAAAAATTTCAACTTTTCCAAGGGGCTTCTTCATTTTCTTGTTCCATTTGGGGAAAAAATAAGTTGAGTTGAATTTCACAAGAATTGATACATATTAACCACTGCCACCGGACCCCTGTTTTTGCACCACACAAGCAAAATTTTGAGTTTTCGAACATTGTGCTATGCGTCTTAACACAGAGAAGACAAAACACAATTAATCTCAATATTCATATTATGTGCTATTTGCATCATTTAATACATCACTTGAGTCTTTTCATTGTGTAGTATATCTCATAGATACCAGATGAACATAATTAGCAATCGCAATTTAGGCTTGAGAGAAAAGCCACCGTGGGGCTTTAACTTAAAAGGTTCCGGAATATGTCAACAGCCCGTGGAATATGTGGCCTGCTTCACTCAGACAGAACTTCCTTATATGTTTCTAGAGTTTTCCAGAAGGCGGGGGGGGGGGGGGCTAGCATCCTCCCCAAGGATGAGCCTTTGGGGGATCATCATATGATTATCCCCCCAGAATTTCAACTTATAACTTCTTGGTGTTGAAAATTATCAGTTATATTTATCTATTCTTTCTGTGATACCAGGAGGTGTTAAGTGGAAAATTCAAGAGCTCTACAGGCCAGTTTCTCAGTACTTACCTTACTTAATCTATGAAATATAGTAGCTTCCGGGCCTTTAGTGGCCCCCGAAATAACCGCTGTGCAACTTTTGGCCTGTTGGGCCCAGTGTGATATTTGTGTTCATTGAAATAACCCCCCTGCTCCTTACAAAAATGAAAAATCTATGCCCCTGCCAAAAGGTCTTTTGTATATAAGAGGACACACACCAAGACAGTGAGACAGAGAGTGATGTTGTTGTTCAGTTTGATAGTTTCTTGGAGAAAAGTAAGGATTCCGACTGCTGAAGAGTGAAACATCATCAAAAAGCTGGAGAAGAAAGTGGACTGTACAGTGTACACTGTACAATGTACATACAGTTCAATTGCTAAGGGAAAGACAAAAGGGTACGCTTCTTAGATAAAGAAAGAGAATGAGTTCAAGGCAAATTTTAATAACTTGTTTGACATTGCTCAGGTTCCGGCAATCCAGTTGATTAACATACAAGGGGATTGTGAATTCCTTGAAGCACAGGGAGAGCCAAGTTGAAGTATTGGCAAGAAGGAAAACTGAAAGGGTGCAGCTTGCAATGGTGCTAAAGGCTGCATGAGAGGAGACAGTTTAAATTATGTCTAAACGGGCGAGTGGTTCTGATGTCACAGAACCTGAGGACAATGAGGCTCCACCTACTCCAACTGCCCATATATTAGTGACCGATCAGTAGACAAAGTCGAACCCATGGGAAAGTAATGGCAGAAGGGATCAAGAAATTGAATGCTAGCAATACCAGTCTGGTAGTTAATTTGGATGTGATATGCTTCCAGATAATAGGAATCAGAAAGTTGATTGTCGTTCTGTCATTGTCTGTGACCCTGCGGGCACTGCAAAGCTACTTTTGTGCCTAAAACTAGGAACTGACCATACAACAACCACTGCTGTCCTTCACTTTCTGGAGTACTTGGAGTTATCAGACATGATGGTTGGCATGAGCATTGAGGCCACATCCAGTACTACTGGTTCAGCACTTGGTACATGCACTCTGCTAAAAAAAAAATGCGACCAAGGCATTTTAAATTGCTTGGAAACCTAAAAATTTTTGAAATGTGATACCTATTTTTTTTTGTCAAATCTGATGTAGGGAATCAATTTCTGTGGAAGACTTGCAAGAATTATCTGAAATAGATGTGTCACACTTGATTGTAGCTGCCAAACAAAGAATGTTGTGTTACCTGATCTAAAATTCAGCCATCTTAGTGGCCATCTTTCCTAAAATGCTCTAGACTCAAGAATTTTGTTTTCTCATGAAATGCATATACAAATTGATGTTTGATGGCTGTACTGTATACAGTATACATAAAATGAAAAGCATCAGATGAGCAGGAGGACACCCCTAAGGTGACTATTTGCTGCTGACGAGGTGCACACCTAGAATTGTTAAATTGAGGCTCAGGCAAGGAGAAGCGGTTTAACGAAAAAAATAGAAGTGGTATTATCTTAATGAAATGTTTTCCAGTGTCTTTTTCTTATGAAAGAATATCAACCTGATATCCACCACATATTTTTTGGAATTGTCAGAGGAAAAGGAATCAATGCTCACAAAGATTTTCTCAACATTGGCTAAAGTTTTTCATGCATTTACTGCTTTCAAATTTTTTACCCAAAATGCACTCTTTAACCCTTGGGTGACTCCCAATTACCAAAACAACCCCAGAAATGAATTTCCCACACCAGATTTGTTCGGAAAATAGGTATTGCATTTAATTTTAATAGTTTTGAAGTTGTCCCCATTTGAACAATTTCGGAATCCATGGTGGCCATCTTGGATTTCTCAAAACCCCCAAGGGCACCATGTGGGTGCCAGCCACGTGTTTGTTTTCTAGAAGGTCTAAGAACATGGATTCCACTGATAAAAAAACTTTATCCATCAGTCCAGACTTCAGCCAGAAAGTCAGCTTTGGCTGCCAGATCATTGCTAATTTTTAAAATGTACTCGAATTTCCTAATTTTCAACCCGCGTGTGACAGTGGTTAGAATTGTTGTATTGAAATAAAATTTTGCACAAAATGTTTTCTCACCAAGACGAACAAGTTTTTCAGGAAGCACCAAGAGAAAGTTAAACTTTAATTTTTAGCATACTGTAGAGGACCACCCTAGTGTCTATGCAGGCCAGGCAAAATATCCTTCAAATTGGGAGACTAACAAGTTGAGGACTCCTGCTATCTCTTTTGTTTCATCAATCAACCCTCGTGAGTGCCCAAAACTGGGCTTAGCGGGATGCATCTGCCATATCCATCTATCTATGTACCTATCTGACATGATGAAAATGTCCTTGTTATTCGAAAGGTTATAAAATTATAAAGATACAAGGCATCAAAATCTACTGTAACTACACAATGTAATTTTGTTGATTGTGAGTTGGTCCGACAAAGACTGACCAAAAATGCATCTTGCTCACATATAATTATTTGATTTACATCTGAGTTGTATATTCCCAAAATGGAATTCTTGACAAAGTAATATCTTAGGCCTATTATATGATATATAAAACATCTGTTTAAATCGATATGGTCATCTTCTAAGCTGGTTATTTCCAGTAACATGAACAAGCAACTTCAGGATTCCTTGAGCGGTGTTGATCCTAATGGAAATCTTAATTAGCTGAAACCCTTTTGAAGTTAACCCAAATTCTTACAATGGAAAGATCTTAAGTGGAATCCACATGATTTTAGAGAATTAATCGAAAGAATGGGAATTGTGTAAGAACCAAAAAATATAATCTACAATCCACAGATCCAAAAATGTTGGAGCTTCTATTTGCAAATAATCTGTTCAGCCTAATTCTTTGCAAAGAATTATTAGCACCAAGATGTTGCTGTAGAAATCCTCTGTAAATCAACACATTTGGGAGTTTTAAAATTAATGAAACCCAAAATATGATCTGTATAATATTGTTCTGATATCATAACTCCAAATATTGTTCAATAATTTGTGGAACAATCAGATCAAGACAGACAGATAGATAGATATTTATTTTCACCCAAGCTTGTACATACAACAACTGATATATAAACATTAACATTATTTGAACAACATGCTTCGGTGAGGGGATGCAGATGACCATTTCTTGCAAAATATTGTGGAAATCGTAAATTATATATAGTCTATGCTCACCTGAATATGTATATAATTTTAGAAGCCTGATACAAGCTTCAAGATGAGGGACAAATTGTTGGAAACCCGTTTGCCTGTGCCTATCCCCTGGCAAGTAAAAGGTCCCAACAAGTTTATTAAGAATTAGGTCACTTCAGGTGTCTTATAGCATGACATTGTACGGTGGCATTTTGGGTTATCATTTCATCATTACCACTGCCACGGCATTGGCTATGTTGACTCAATGAGCAATGGAACTTATCTTCTACAATATTGGAAATAGATTTAAAACTCAAATATAGAAAATACTATCTATGAATACAAATAGTTATAAAGAATGATAAGATTCCAAAAATATTCTGGAGTCATGTTGGCAAAATAATGTGAAAAGCACTTGTTATGAATCTAATGTTCTTTAAAGCTGTTTTCCTTACTGAATCAATCTGTTCCTAATATAATATCTGAAGCAAATGTAATCAACTCAATTACTGGGACTTGCCTGTAAGCTAAGCTTTTCCCCCACAACTAAAGTGATTGGATTTTCTCTAAAGGATTTTCTCCCTGGATTTGCTCTGTGGATTTCTTCAGTAATTGTGGGCTTTCTCAAGCAAGGAGATGTTATTTGCCACAGTCTTAATGTTGTTCTGATTTCCAGCTTGACAAACACATGCAATCAACTTAACTGAGTTTGTTTGACTTAGAAGAAATTTAGGTTTGGGTATGTTTTGGAAATTGCAGAATTGGCTTGTTTTCAGATTAGAATATTTTGCTTGACTTACAGTTTGTACTGTGGTGGTTTGATTTGGCGTCTGTTGTGCAGCCCGATAAAATGAATAGGTTAAATCGGTGTCTTTGGCAGCCAAGCGAAAGATCCCTCACATGTTAATATTTGTAATAAGTCTTGGAATCTAATATGTCTATCATCAATTTTAAAAGTAATAGTGAGGAGTAGATAGATAGATAGATAATGTAAGTGTAGCCCTCTACGCCCAGTTCTGGTCGCTCACGAGGGTTGATTGATGAGATGGGAGAGAGAGCAAGACTGCGAGAGTCCTCAACATGTTACAAATTTACCCCATATGAGGGATATTTTACTTGCCCAGCACAGACACTGATACAAGGTGTAGCCAAGCGAAAGATCCTACACAAGTTTTAAAATATTTGTAATAAGTCTTGGAATCTTATGTGTCCCTCATCAATTTGAATATTATTCATCCTATCAATGAATTTTTGGACCAACAAAATAAAGGTCTATACATGCATTTAAGAAATATTATCTAAAATACATCAAGAAAATTCCAGAGAAACATATATAATTTTTAGAGGAACTCTGCCTACGACCTGATCTTCTTGACAAACAATATTTGGTGATATACGATGAGAAAATAGTCCAGACTTTCTTAGACTATTGAGATTTTCTACAGAACCTGGTTTCCAAGAAAACTCATTTGGTCTCCAATGTTATAAATGGCATACCTGACATACAGGTGGAAATCTATACATCACGACAGTATTACACTTTATCAGAAAATATATATAGATACTAAAACCAGAAACATAGAGAGATAGATGGATAGACAGATGGACGGATAGATACAGAGATAGATTGATAGATATAGAGATCGATGGATAGAGAGATAGAGAGTGAGAGATAGACAGATAGAGAGATAGAATCTGATAGATACTCTGATAGATACTAGATAGACAGATAGATAGAGTCTATCCTTTTGACTCCAGCTGTAACAGAAAATACATAGTATTACGTTATTGTTATGAATGTCGAACTGAGGACATTTTTTCCTTTATCAAGAAATGTATACTGAAGGTGTTGGGTGTTTCCTCTAACACATGTGGAAGATGTTTTACTTACCAGAAATATAGTCCGATTTAGAGGACCATACCTGTCAGATCGGGATTGTCACAAATCTATCTAACGCCAAGAGACTCCTTCTGCATCTTGAGGTGACGCGTCTGTGTTGTCATAAACCGGAAGAGCATGACAGATGAATATGACACACGGAAACCCTTTCATTTCTTTCAAGCAGATATAGAAGACCTCAGCATTAGCTATAGCATATAATAAGAAATGGCTAAGACGTTTGATGGAGATATGTACTTATAAGAATATAAGGTGGTATTATCATTCATACAGGGAATTGTTAATCTACTCCGGTGTTGGGTCTGTGAATTATTGATATACCTGGTGTCGGAATATGTTTGTTAAGAGAGTAGGCAGGTATATGCATGTACATTTTGGGCAGACGGACGGAAAGGATGGAAACGAATCTATCTATAGGCAGGTGCCCAAAACTAAGAGACAGGCTGCCTTGATATTAAGTTAGCAGCAATAGATGGATAGGTCTGTATTGACAGATAGATAAATTGCCAGTTAGATAGACAGCTAGCAAGCAAGATTGGTAGATTGACAACTAGACAGATAGATAGATAGGTGGATAGATAGATAGATAGATAGATAGATAGATAGATAGATAGATAGATAGATAGATAGATTGATTGATTGATTGATTGATTGATTGATTGATTGATTGATTGATTGATTGATTGATCCACAGATAGACAGATAGACAGGTTGATAGGCAGATAAATAGATGGGTTTTAATATTGATAGATATATTTATGAATAGATATTTAGCTAGATGGGCTTCGAAAATATCATTTAGGCAGCATTGTCACGTAGAGGTAATATTTTGACATCAACAGAAAAAAAAACATACATGGGTATATATATACCGACAGTAATCGTGAGGGACCTACATAAAAATGCCCTTCCATGCATCCTGAATTCAGCTAATCAGGTGTTTATGGACACTACACCAGTTTTACGTGACTGAGTGGCATTCTCGACGTCATGACGGTTGTCTTTACCATCAAGACGCTGCAGAAGACGTTAGTGACATCATGGAACGTGCCAAAAAGATATCACCATGTCCATATATGGTTATATTTGTTGTGACGTCATAGCACGTGCCAAAATGAACGTCTTTGGGGAACCTAATGACCAAATATGGTTAGTTCTGTTGCTCCCTGTGGGTTAGTTTGTCACATTACAAGGGAAAACGTTTTACTGCTGGTGTGCTAAACTTACAGCTGGCATGCAACGGTTACAGATGGTTTGACCAATTCCAAACTGTGTGTACAAGCTGTAAATCTCTTTGAATAACATCTTGAATTGAATGGATAGATAGGTAGACAGAGAGATAGATAGATAGATAGATAGATGGATAGATAGATAGATAGATAGATAGATAGATAGATGGATGGATATAGATAGATAGATAGATAGATAGATAGATAGATAGATAGATAGATAGATAGATAGATAGATAGATAGATAGATAGATGGACGCCTGAAAATGAAAATATCACAATGATCTTCGGATGTTAACGCAGTCACCTTGACAATTTCATGAAATTCTATAAAGCATGGTTGTACACCATATTTGAATGAACTGCAAAACTCTGTAAAATGACACCTCCCCTCAGGTATATATGGTGATGTGGTCCTTTATCTAACTCACGCTAAACTTGCCATAGGTGATAGACCATATCAACATACAGTTATTTTTTGGGGGACCTGACAAGTATATATTACAGCACTCAATTAAGTTCTGTAGAAAAACATGGTTTCTTTCTGTGACAGAAAAATATATCACTGTCATCTGAATATATCAGATTTCTGTTTTTAACATTTTTTGAAGTGACAACTTTTTATTCTTGTAGAGTGAAACGCCTTCAAAAGGTTAAAATTGTCTAGCGGATATTATATATCACTTATATGAAACCGATATATTTTGTTAGTGGTATTTCGAATTTGTGGTGTACGTTTCCAGTGGATTAGTATGTTGGTTTCTTAGCATGAGTGCACACGTGTTTCATCCAAGTTTATGCGCAATCTAAAGGGTAATATCATCAACTCTCCAAAATTACCTAGGTTTGGAAGACGGTCATTCTGGCATCTTTTGTGTAACCTATAACCATAATGTTTGACTGGATTGAAAATGTCACTTAACAAAATTTCCATGGATCTACGTGGAAGAACTCCTCATGACTCCTTATACTTTGGCCAAGAACTCAGAGGTCCTATGATACTTTTCAATCTCTGAATAATTATTCTGCAAAATATTAATATTTTCAGAGTTCCTACTTATGACTTCACCTCTCTGCTTATATTTCAAATATTTAAAAGTAGGTTTCTTCAATATACCTGTACATCTATATTACCTGTATTTCTATTTTCTTATAATATTATTAATTTATTGCAGAAAGGCTACCCAACTATTGTGACTGCCCACTGGCAATCTGTCAAGTTTGACAGGTCTGACACTTGGTCAGTGGGCAGTGGACATACTATTTTGGACACTTGTCAACAGGTAGAATCTGGCAGATTTAGAATTTATAAGAAATGAGCTAGCCTTCGATATATGACAACTGCAATGTTTATATTTGCGATTTTCAATTTTAATGAAGGTATGAAACTAATGGTAGATTCCCCATATGGAGAAAATTTGTTACATGTTGAGGACTCCTGCTCTCACTCTCCCATCTCAACAAGCATCCTTCATTATCACCTAGAACTTTGCTCAGAGGCTGCGCTTGCCATATCGATATATCCCTCTATCTGTATCTATCTGTTTGTCTATCTATCTGTCTATCTATCTAGACATATAGAAATATGCCTTGACATGAATAAGGTGTAGAATAGATAGGCTGGAGTGGACCTGTATAAAGACAGACTGGCTATCTGCAATTTATAAAAGTGTTTTTTTTTTTATTAAGAATTCATGTTCTTTGCCAAGTTGCAAAAGCCAAAATATAAAATGATAGTTATTTCCAGAGGATTTTGAAAATTAATCAGATACGATCAGGGATCATTAAATTCCAAACTTGAGTCTTGACTGTTGTGATTTGCAAACAAAAAATATCTTCGTATTTAGCTGAGAAAGAACTGAGCTTTTTAGCATCATTCTAGAGGCTGACATAGTATTTTACAAAATGATAAATTACATCATAAATCACAATAACAAAGTTTTTAGTGTCCATAAAATTAGATAAAATCAGCAAAACTCTTACACACTACCTTTTATTTAAAATTATAGTCATAGTAGCCATATACTGTCACATTAAAATTTGAAGTATAAAGTAATATTTCATAATGTTAACTGTCCACACTTCAAAGACATGATATAAATGTAAGATTGCATCTTTGTAATGCTCCAGTGATCATTTACAAGATAGATATGACTGAGATACAACACATTGTGATACTCCCATAGTTATATTACTATAGTTATTCACTATAAATGGACTATAAATTGACTGTTGAGGACTATGTTATTGCTGGACATATACATTATTATGAGCTACATAAAGTGGAAGTGGCAGACTTATATATACTTGAGATATCAAAAGGTCTACTTAGTAACAGACCCAATGAATCTAAAATGCTATATGACTGTATCATATTCATTGAAACATAATTTGTACTCCAATGTATCAGGAATAACATCAACCTGAAATATAAGCTATTTTCTTTAAAACAGCCTGAAGTTTTTAAAAGTCAATATCAAATTTAATATATTTAGTTAATTTAGTGCAACTAGAAATGTCAAGTAGTATTTCTTTAGTGAAAACAACTTAAAAGAATATTAAGAAAAAAGATCATCTGGAACAGGAAAATATAATATATTGACATGGTACAAATGTAATAACTATAGTAACATAATGTATGTTGACTTGGAAATCTCAGGTAGCCATTATGACAGCCCTGTCACTGGCCTTGTTAAAATACAGGGTATACATATTGAAGAGAATTTAATAATGTATTGTTGACAGTTGCCACACACTGATTGATTGATTTTTGAAGTTGTATATGATCTGTAATTTGTTTGTCTTTCAAACTGATTGATTAAGACTCTATATATTCATAAGAATATGATTGAAATGGGAAAGTGGCGTTGATTGTACCTTCCATGGTTGACAGTGAAATATCCCACCCATTGGGCAGTTGCCATGTCCGGACTTATTACCAAAACTGTCATTTGTTCAACATTGGTATGATAGTTTTCATAGCTATATGTTTTTCCAGTTTGCACTTCGATTTATCTCAAGACTCTGACACTGTGTACCATTTGCTCTATGCAATGCGACTCAGTTAAGCCTTGGGTTTGGCTTTAGTCAACACTTTTGACAGTCTGACAGTTGTTTTTTGTGCCTTAAGTGAAACTACATCTTTCAGGCAAATTCAATCAAATGTTAATATAGCCAGTATGCTAGATTATGTTCTCACGTATACAGTGCATATTTTTATATATCAAAATATTTTTTGTAGTCAAAGATTATGTGATTCTAATAAGAGGGACTTTGGAACAACTGGACTATTTTGTGCATTTTTTGATAAAATTGGGTACTTATACTATGTTTGAGACTGAAATATTCTCCAATGTGCTGCACTATGCTAGTATGGATATATTTGTAATGTATCCTAAAGCTTGCTATGAAAAAAATCTGCTGAAACATAGTGTTTTAGTTTAGGTTTGGCTTAGAACTTACGGGTTTGGCTTTTTTGAACGCAGGCGTTGTAACTATGTAGAGCTTTATATTCTTTTGGTTTGGCATATCAATATTAACTGACCTCTTTTGTTGCGTTTAGCAATATACAAATGCAGAATAGCTAGATGCGCCCGACATTTTCAATCATGGATAGATGGACATAAAAGAGGAAAAGCCCATGGAAATGCAGCTTAACATCAGTACAGAGTTTGTGGACTAAAATTTTTCATGAAGACTGCAAGTACATCAAAGATGTGCAAAAAACGTAATTTGTCAGTTTTCTCCTGTACCTAAAAATAAAATCTTCGTATATGGTACAGTCATCTCTTTTACCCTTACCACTTAACACAGTTTCCACCACATACCTTGGGATATAATTTGGAAATTATACAGTCAATGCTGAATCACTTCACAGTTTAAACATGCATTACTATATCATAAGATACCTTGGAATAAGAGAGCACAATGACACGGTTAATTCCTGTACCTTAATATCTGCACAAATACCACTAAATAAATTAATTTATTAATGCCAATTTATAAGCATTAAACATTACTAATCATCATCTTCAATTAAAACTAACTGCAATTTTACAGGTGCATGTCATTGCACAAGCGATAAGAATTACTAAATACAATATCTGGAATGAAGTGGTATTACCATATTTTATCAAAGTTTTCAAAACACGCCTGCTGTAGTGTTGTCATTAGTTATTGAAAAATCATTCAAAGATCACAATTGCATTAATCAAAGATCAGAATTGCATTAATCACCATGTAGTGACATGTACTCTTGAGAAAATCATCCCTGGCAAGGCAGATAACAGAGAAGCATGACCCACAAGAACATCTGTGCGAAGTGTGTGGCTCCAAGTTTTCAAGCCAGATTTGTTGTACTTGCCGTCTTTGTGAAAAATGTTACTCCAGAAACTCTGCATTTCCATGGGCTTTTCCTCTTTCATGTCCATCCATCCTGCCCATGATTAAAATGTTGGCCACATCTAGCTATTCTCACCCTTACATCATATTACAGCCGAGCCACGTGACCACATGATCACCACTGACAGATTTTAATTGGGTCTGACACAATGGTCTGGCACCCTCTGTTCATTTCATGTTGATTTTTCACCTTTTTATTAAAAATACTAACAACATGCACTGCCTTCTGGACATCTTTCTATTACAGTTTCCTGTTCCATTCAGCACTCTTTCCCATTGTGGTTGCCATCTCATAATAGTCATATATATGTTTATTATCCTACTGCAGCAAAATTCCAGCAACCCGGATACCAGCCAATTCACATGGCTATATTGCCATCTTGGGTCAAGTCGAAGTACATAGCCTTACCTCTCTAACAGCAACTCAAGGTATCAATAATTAGACTACAGACAAGTTGATTTTCATTTTCAATTGTGTATACCTATCAAAGCTATTTCAATTGCTCTTTACCTTTTAAACGCAATCTACATTCACAATTCCCTCTCAACTCTCAACCACTTTTGGCAGGCCTGATCAGCTGATTACTTCAGTCATTAGTACAATATACTTAGACTTAGTACATTATCTACATTAGGGTGGCCCTTAAAAAAAAAGTTTGAAATTTATATGGGCCACCCCCTCAAATGATGCCTATTATGGTAAAAACAAGCTGTGTAAAATCTCATTCAAATCGGTTAACATTTAGAGGTGGCCCACGGGCCTTGAAATTCTTGCATTTCAGTCATGATTCTGTACGTTCGCCGACCCGCGGTATTGTATAACTAAGCCAATTCAAATCATACAACAATATAATTAGATTTTCTGAACAGGGCCGGATGAGAGCTCCATTTTGAGTACCAACTTGGATGGTCTATGACCATTATTTAGGAACCTCAAGAACCATACGTCATGAGTTCTTTTCAAAATAGTTTGTGTTGATACATGACGGCTCCGAATTCAATCTGGAGCAATAATTCTTTACCAGACCTTGTAAAATGGACTACCAATGAGGGCAGCTGCTTGTTCTGATCATTGTTTAAGGTAAATTATGAAAAAAACCTTTCACAGTCTGGCGTAGGAATAATTTCATGAAAGCTGTGATGATTTTGAAAAATGTACGTAAGGAGTCAATGTGTCAATTGTCAATGTGTTGGTTTTACAAAAAAATCACTGCAGGATCCAATTTTCCCATTTCTTTTATCAAAATTGTATGATTTTCCAATAGGAAAGTTGGTGATTCTTGTCCCATGGGGCCAGGAGGGTTACTTCTGTGTCAAAGTTAACAGCATTTCTTGTTATATTTTTTTTCACAAATTTGACACTGATTTGAATCTGGTTGTTCATTACTACTGACTGGCAAGTCTCTTGTGAAGTTGTACCATAAAAACAGCTAGACCAGTGAGTGACATACAGGTTCTGTTCAGGTCTACCTAATATTTGCAAGATATTCTGACATGAAATTATTCACATATTATAGAAAAAGGCAAATTCATTAACAACGGCATCAGGAAAAATGTCAAAGGTTGACTTTGATATAATTCCCTAAGAATGCATTGGGGGAGTGCTGTAAGCTCAGTTGGGAGTGATCTGGGTTTTCAAAAACTGGGTTTGATCTAACATTGGCAATCAATTGAACCCATATTCAATTTTTTACAGCAGTTTCAACCATGCTGTTCATACTTATCCTGTCCTAGTGATTAGCCTACCGGCCACATAAATGTGGGATATAAAGCCCTAAGCATTATATTATGAAAATGTTTTAATCTAAGGCTAAAACTCTCTGCATCTGCTCTCTTGCACCAGATAACACTCCGTTAATTATCATCTGCCAAAAGAACAAATCATCTGAGATTAAAGGGAAGTCAAGCGAACATGAGGATTTCAGCAAATTTCAGTTGAACATTCCAAATATAAAATCATCACAGACCATCCAAGTTGGTACTCAAAATGAAGCTCTAATTAAGGCCAGTTCAACCATGCCATTTATTTTGTTGTATCATTTGAATTGGCAAAATAATACGGAACCGCGAGTTAACAAAAGAAGAGAATTACGCCAGAAACATAAAAACTTCAAGGGTGGTGGGCCACCTCTAAATATTAACCGATTTGCCTGAAAATTTGCATGCATCATTTTTTCCATAATTGGCATCATTTCAGAGGGTGGCCCACCAATATTTCAAACTTTTATTTTTTACTATGCTTTTAAGGGCCACCCTAATCTACATGCATAGACTAGGTTTACCTTGCAGACTTCAAGCAAACTTTTATTATTGCAGACCCTTTCCTCCATTCATTGCTGCCTTACTTGGTCCATCGAAATCATTACAATATCCAATTAGCCTTTCTTCACTGAATTACCATACAAAACATCCTTCATCAAGAAAAAAGAGCAAAAAAATCATGACTTTATGTATGTTGTTTTCACTGCATTTCCCTTCACATGAAATCCAGTGTTTACATAGAAGTTCTTTTATTATAGGACAAGTGGGAATGCTTGACAATAAACCCTTAAATACCCATAAACAGGCCTGTTTATGCAAAATCACATAATGTCAATAGAGACATTCATATTTGTGAGACCTGAATGCATAAAAAAGTGTTTGGGATTAGCATATATATTCTACTTGTGGGGGTTATGTATAATTTTGATTTGAAAAACTATAACGGTTGTTTTGGAAAGATTATGATTAATTTCTGATTTCCTGACAAAAAAGGATAGATATATAGATACATAGATACAGTGATAGATGGATAGATGGATAGATAGATAGATAGATAGATAGATGGATAGATGGATAGTCATATAGATGTGGTGCCATGGCCTAGTGCATAAGGTGTTCGCCTGGTAACTGAGACGTTGTAGGTTCGACTCCCACCCATGGCACGGAGGAACTGAGCAGATCCTCTATAACTCTTTGCTTCACTTCACCCAGGTGTAAATGGGTACTTGGCTATAGGCAGTGATGGCGATTGTAGAGTGACTTTGCATTGTGTGCGCTGGAAACGGCTGCCTGGCTGTATACTCCCGGGGAGTCAAGAACGGCTCATGCTTGAACAGGCCTGCCAAGAGTGTAATTGTAAAGTCTGTTGAGACTGACTTTGTCGGTGTAATGGACTATAAAAAAGTCTACATTTACATTTATACATAGATAGATCTATAGATAGATAGATAGATAGATAGATAGATAGATAGATAGATAGATAGATAGATAGATAGATGTGCCTGTGAGGAGCTGAAGGAGCCACCATTCAAAGACATTATTAATTCCAAAATGGTATTACTTGGAATCAAGATTGTAATCAAGATTCCCCATGATGAAAAATTAAAAAAACATTCTTATCAAATCTGACAAAGTTTTTAAAATAAAACTTTGCTTTTTAAGATTTTTCATAATTTCTGGAGGCATGGAATTTCGTTAATGGGAAAAGTTTGTTTTAGGATCATTGCATGTGTAATGGTGTCTTTTAACAAAATGGTTCTGTTTATTTTTCAAAATTGTTCTGCTGGTATTGTTGAAATCACGAGATGATTGGAGCTGTTTTTGTGTCAAGGTAATATTGGTTGTTAAGGTGGTTAGGCAGAAGAACATGTAAGGATATTTCACCAATTTAACAAGTGTCCTACAGAATATTGTCTATGGGAAGAGAACAAGTAACGTTTCCTGTTTCCAGCTGGTAATGAAGTTGTTAATTAATCTATACAATCATGTAAATTGTGTTATCAGGTTTAAAACACTATCTAGTTGACAATATTGTCTTGTTAAAATGGAACATACAACTTTTTTTCCTTGACAAAAACAAGAATGTCAGAAAATGTGGAATAAGAATAAATCTTCAATATATTCTTATAGCGCGGCAAATAAGGTGCTTTTCGCTGTGGTGAATTTCAAGTATCTTTTCAAAATAACATTATTATTATCAATTTTTTCCAGAAATTTGTGAGTCTTTATAAAGTTGTCCTGTGCCAGCATGAGCAATCATTTTATGCAATAGAAATATTATGGAACTCAAGAGCAACATAATGTGTTTTTTCATAGCTAGGTAAATTTTAGGTCAAATAAATTTAGTATAATTATTTCCACTACATGTGTCAGAGTGTAATACGTAAATTATTGCTAATATTATAGCGTAAAATATTGCTCTAAAATAGGCCATCTACATCATGGGGTGTAAATGCTCAATCCCAACTTTTTGCTCTCATAAATTCATAATAATGTCATATTTTATGTTGGAAATCTGTCCTTTTGAGGAACGATATGGGTGACTCTAAAAAAAAAAAGATTTTGTTGAATGTATGAAATGGTTTGTAAGATATTCTTATGAATGGACGATTTACTGTGACTCTTAAAAGATATTTTTTATCTTTCTGAAAGGTATAATCAGTGGCATCTGTGGATAGATGAAATTCATATTGTACATAGACCTATACATGTTTTCTGTATTCAAAACAAACATATTGATATTTCTATATTTCAGTTGCACAAGAAGGCATTTATGCTCTACTTGAAGCCATAGAGGCATATTACACAAGATAGCTCTAAAGGCAAAGTTTCAGGCAAAGTTAAGCTTGACAGCAAAGCTTTGAGGCATCCCCATCACCTCTAAAGCCCGTAGGCCTACAGATTAATGGGAATTTAATCAAATATATTGGATTATATAATCTTCTGCGAAAGATCAGAAAATCTGATGACAGATTTTAAAGTTTTGATCCATGGTGATTTTGCTTAAAGTTTAATTTCCTTTATAACCCTCTCCAACTTCTTATTTGAACTTCATATTTGTAATGTGAAGTTGACAACTTCTGAACTTGACAACATGGAATTCAGTTATATCAAAGCTGGCATTATCAAAGGCTTGACAATTACAGCTCTAACTTAGCCCCAGACAGAAATAGACTTAAAAGATGCCATTTAAATAGAGAAGATTAAAGAAGTAATTTCCAAGTTAAATGTGAACCAAGATGTAAAATTGCTACATGTAAGTAAATTACATGATGTGAAGTAGTTTAGAAATTTAGAATTAGCTTTGAAGCCCACACACATGTATGAGACCAATTTTCAGTCTAAATTAAGTCTAGAACTCTCAACATTACATTTCCATTGGAGACATGTAGTTTTGCAAGCTTTGTATTTGCAAATGGTATTCTATATATATATATAGGACTCAATAGCTCTAGAGCTAGTGATGTACTGTTGCCTCAAAACCGAGCCGAAATAAAAATTTGTATCTTGTATATTGTGTCTTGTATCTTACCTTGTTTTTGAATGTCTACAGCTACAGAGGTAAAAGTCCCAAGATTCAGTACTCATTCCAATGATGTTCATCATGCCCATATTAGCTTTCTTTCTCTCCTTCTCCTTTTCTCTTTAGGGTTCTATGTAAGGTAGAAAATGACAGTTCTGCAGTCTGTCATTTTCCATAATTCCTTTCTTCCAACCTCACACGAATCAATGTCAATTTCGAGACATTGGCTGACATTGAATCAATGCCTAAATGGCTGCAAATGACAAGTCTTTGTGGCATTAAGTCTGTCATTATATCAAAGAACATTTTGCCCAAAGTCATTATTTGCCATATAAAATGCACTGAAGGTATGAGATGTAAGGCAGAGAGTCAGAGACACACAGAGAAATGCTATGAAAGTAAAGAATCAACAAATATAAAAACTTACTCCGATAGATGAGAACCATAATAATGACTGTTTGTTTTTGGACTAAAAAAACACTTGATTAATTGATTTGGTCATTTTCCACATCTTTGAATGCTTCTTTTTGTGCACCTATTCCTTCAAAAGACATAATTATGTAATTTAGAGTAGAGTGCCGTGATGATTGGTGGTCCATTTGGAATAATGTTAATTTTGAACTCACATACTTGATTTCCCACATCACTCTTTCATTTTTAGTTTTAATTATCTTGTGAATAGCATGAACTACATAATTATCTTCAATTGGTTAGACAGTTTGTTTAAAGATACCTATGCTGCTATATTAGTTGGATAATTTGTTTACACTATGCCGCTCAATTAGTCAGATAGTTTGTTTATTGACACCTATGCTGCTAGATTAGTTTGATAGTTTGTTTATTGACACCTATGCTGCTAGATTAGTTGGATAGTTTGTTTATTGACACCTATGCTGCTAGATTAGTTGGATAGTTTGTTTATTGACACCTGTGCTGCATAAGTGCAATAATTTGTTTATTGTCACCTATGCTGCTAGATCAATTAGTTAGTTTATTTACACCTGTGCTGCTAGATTAATTTCATAGTTTGTTTATTGATATCAATGCTGCTTGATCAGTTAAAGACACTCATGCTGCTAAATTAATTGAATGGTTTTTGACACTCTTGGTGATAAGACTGTTCTGAATAATCAGAAAAACAATAATTGACATAAACAAGTGATCGGTGACATCACCAGGCCGAGTTGAATGTCCATTATGAACTGCTGCAGGATTTTGTTTTGTTTTTTTGCTTAAAACTGTAAAATATATATTCATATTCATTCAAAGTAAACTCATGAATCTATCCCTTTCTCTTTTCAGAAATGTACATGCTGGGCCCATGACAATGACGTGGAGGAAACTAATGGAAAGGTTTCGGTCGCTTTCGATTAAACGAGAAGATTCTACTTCTTGTGTGACGTCACTTCCTGTTCAATTCTACGTCCGGTATGCTCTACTTCCTGTTTCCAAGGCTGGAGAGGTCTCGTAATTCTACTTCCTGTCTAAAAAATATTTGAAGACTTTTCATCATGAAGGTTGTAATGATATAAGTTGTCGAAGAACATTTGAATGATCTTAAAAATTATAATTCTTGAATCTATGAAAGGTATTTATATTGTTCAACTGCTACTGTCATACTGCTATTGAAAACTTTATACAATTCTGACTGCTATCATAAAAACACCAAATGAGTAGCTAACTTTATACTATTACTACATTGTATACACTTTACATCAATTGAAAATAATAACTTATAGTCCTCCACAAAATAGTTTTATTTTGCTCAAAATCTGTCCAATTAAAACTCTAGCCATAATAAATTACTGCATAGTTCCAAAAAGGCACAATTATTCGATGACCATATTTGGGCATTATCTGGCACATTACCTTATTACATAATAATTTATTGTTTCATTTATTAATATTTTAGTGTTAACCAGTAGTATTTATGATTTTGTAGTTCCATAATATTTTGATACTGATACTTTCAGTGGCATTTTTGCTACTAAGTAAAATTATCAATTTATATATTTTTTAACAGACTTTTTTTAGTTTCGTTTATTTTTTACAAATTTTTCTTTAAAATTTTAGATTTCTTTTTAAAATGTATGATTTGATATCGTTCAGTTCTCTATAAAAAGTTTTTGTTTTTTTTGTAATAATGAACAAATATGTACATTGTACGTTACATTTAACAATTATTTATTTATAATGTACGTGTTTATTTGCTGAAACTATCAGGAACATTTCAGTATGAAATCAGGTATTACGTCATACTGCCATAATATTACATAATAACTGCTCCATTTACGTAAATTTACATAATAAGATATATATTATACCTTCAGTATATATAAAACATTATACATAATATTGAATATACATTACACAATAGCAATAATAGTTTTTATTATAGACAATATACAGAATTTAGACAATTTTAATATATACATTTTATACAATTATATAACTGGCATTTACTACAATATAATTATAGGGGTTTTTAGATCACCTAGCTGCCTTGGAATAATACTATTGATAATTATAGAATCAAATTATACTTTTCCGTGATTACTTAATTAATTTGATTACATTACAAATAAAAACACAACTTAAACATTTCTACCTCGAGTTGAAATTTTAATTTACCATGACATATGTTTTTGTGTTTAAAACTGTCTTGAGACTGTTTTTTAAATGTAATTTAGGTTACAACATGTCCATGTCAGCTATTTACTGTTTAATTAATGTTCATTGAATGTTATTATAACTAAATAAGATCTCTATTAAATATGCTATATCATTATGTAAGAAGTATATATATATATAGTTGCTTTATTATTGGTGTTACATTACAAATATGTAATATTATGTAATTATATTGTTTATAGAATTGTGTTGTTGCTTAGGTATATTGATTATGTATATTGAATATTGCATTATGTTTAAGCTATATTGAAATTTGGTTACTGTACACTGCATTTTACATTGAAAATTGGGTTTGTGTTTGAAAATCAAATATATGTAAATATTGAATGTAAATATTATATACATTTGTAAAAACAAATATAGCTGTGAAACAGCCTATATTGGATTATGATGGTATTGTGGTAGTTTGCTATATTTGATGATAATGCTATATGGAATTATGAAGTTCAAATATGAGTAAATGATTTTATATGATAATTATCATGAGCTGTAAATTTGGAAAAATGTTAGAAAAATTGACTGCAGAAAAGAAGTATGAAATGGCTGCGGTCATATACAGTGCTTATTTGATACATTGAATTATGAAAATAAAGTTTTAATAAATAATATATTATATGTGTTTGTTTTTATGGGCAATTTGTTAAATTTTCTACAACTGATGCGTAGTTTGCTGAGTGAGATTTCCCTTAGATGCTGTATGGGGAAGCAAAAGTTTCCCAATTTTTATGATCAGATCAGTTCAAAAGCAAAAGTCAGCTACTATACCAGTGCACTTGGCTTAGGTTTGAAGAATGCATATCACTTTTTTGTCCATTACTATCAATTGATTTGTAAACGAATTGTTCCTGCAACGTGACTGGTCGATGGTCATGGATTTTGGTTGTGAAATCCAAATTTCGAAAGTTACTTAAATGACACTCTTATGTTCTTTAGACACAACCAAACAAGTGAGGAAAATTTGTGCCATACAAAAAAAGGCACATAGATCTAGCTGTATTGATAAAATCTTATCGAAAGGTAATTAAGACATTTTAAAATTGCCTTAAAAAACTGAAATCTATGTTTGAAACAAGGATGTCAAGCCTAAAGCATGCAATTACCAGCTTTATCAGAAAAGTTCTGAAAATTGGCCTGAACATTTATGTGAGAACCCAGACTTTTGCCACACTGCCACAAGTCAATAATATTCAATAGCTTGGAAAAGATAATATTATATCTGCTGATGTCTGATCTGCAGTTCTGACCCTCACTAAAGCTTCATAAAAACCTATAGGAAAATTATTTTGTCGACAATACTAAAGCAGATCACTTTGATAGAAACTGCTAGAACGTGAAAATCATAACACAAAATTCTAGTGTCCCATAATTAAAGTGAATAGACATCACTCGTGAGGCTTTCTGGAATTATATAGTGTTTGCTTGATTAAATTGGTTCAACAATTCAGTGAATGCAAAAGTGTTCTTGCCAAAATTCTACCACCAATCCAAATTCAATATTTGCTTTTCATCATTTGGGCTCAGACATTATATACTCTCAGAAAAAATTAGATTTGTTTGAGCTAATGTAAGGAACAGAATTCTCTGTTGTGAATTGTCAGTTCAGTGAAAATTGTCATTTCCAAGTGACAATATAGCTCTAAATTTTATGTGAATTGTCCATTCAAGGATATTTTTTCAGCCTGATTAGAAAATGTAATGCTAAATCTCTTGCAAAAACAGTTACGTCAATACATGACAAACATCAATAATTAATAGTACAGACCATAATGACAGAAGATTTCAAGATTTCAACAGAAGATAGATAGATAGATAGATAGATAGATAGACAGATAGATAGATAAATAGATAGATAGATAGATAGACAGATAGATAGATAGACAGATAGATACAGTTCTGCCCGAAAGTTTGCATATCCCGATGCAAAATGACCATTTTCTTTATTTCCAAGGATATCTAATTTTTCAAACTCCAACAACCTAAAATACTAATTTCATGACATCCCAGACCAAAGAGAGGCACATTTAAGGCACTGAATAGGCATATTTGAGGCATACCATGGAGTAGGTAGAGGCATAAGCTGAGATCACAGGAGGTGTAAAGGAGGCATATCAAACTCCTCATTAAATATGCAAGAGGCATATATGAGGCATTTTCGAGGTACATTTGAGGCATATAGGAGGTGTCTTTGAGGCGTTCCAAAAATTTTAATAATGCCTCAAATATACCTCTAGATATGTTAATAATGTGCCTCAAATGTGCCTCATATGCAAATGAAGAGGCATATTTGAGTCACAAGAACGTTTGAGGTATAACTGAGGCATATTTAAGGCATAGGCCCATCATGTAAGTGGAGGTACATTTGAGGCATAAATGAGGCGTTCCAAATAATTTACTCGTACCTCTTCTGTACCTCCGCATGGAGGTACAGAAGAGGCATGAATGAGGCACATTGACAGTTAAGGAAGTGAGTCAAATATTTGAATTTTCAAATAGTGCTTCTATCTCAAACAAAGGAAAGACTTGGTACAAAAGCAGAACTACTAAATAAACTTAATGACCTTGATGTAAATGCCAAATGGGTGGCACACTCAATCTGACATGCATTCAGGATTATTTGTCAAATTAAGGATATTGTTATTCGACTTCTAACAAAGAGCATGTTGTCATGTGAGTGATAATATAGTCTGTTGAGCAAAACACAAAATTCTAAGAGTTACATCAACAACACAACCAAATAAATTGAACTAATTGTTCAGAACACCTTTACAAAAGCTACAACTTGCATATGTATAAGTATGACAAATACAGCGAAGTATGAGTAAAAATGTGACTTACAACATTGGCACCATGCTCCCTAGTTGGGGTTTCCCTTTTCAATGAAAATTTAGGTCACCACAAGGAGACACCCCAGTATAATCTACAGGAGAGGCATGTTTGAGGCGTAAGGGGGAATTCAGGCCACACAAAAATTTGGCTATGTTGGAGAGGCATATTTGAGGCACAGGGTAGAAAAACAGAGTCCAGTTTGAGGCACATTTGAGGCATAGATGCAGGTAATGCTTTTCTTGGTAAGTCAGGGAGGCATGTTTGAGGCATATCATTATGCAGGGAGGCATAGACGAGGCACATCATTAACATTAGAGGCACATTTGAGGCACACTGCACTTGGTAGACTATGCCTCAAATGTGCCTCAAGTATGCCTCAAACATGCCTCAAATGTACCTCTGAAAAATTTCTATGCCTCAAATGTGCCTCTCTTTGGTCTGGGATTGTATACGTTTACAGCATAAACAAGAAAGTTGGCTTACAACCTTCTCCTCACCCTGTAGGGACAAGTTCAAGTGTGAGAAATAGCTTTAACAATTTCAAGTTAGCCATAAGTCTTGGAAGTCCTGCTAGCCTCAAGCCATTGGCAGGTAGTTAAGGTAAGTCTTACTCTGGGCTCCCATTTCTCATTGTTTGATTGTTACAGGCAATTGTTAGCATGTCACTGGTACATTTCATTTGGCTACACAGGACATGTAAAATATTGTTGCTGTGAGCAATACATATAACAGTTGTACCTATACACAGCACAGTTAAGCATTAATATATACACTGAAAACAGAATCAGACAAGTAGTTGTTCACATTAAGAATCATACAACTGAATTTTGCCCTGAGAATAGGTTAAGGTGTTTGTAAATAAACATAAAAGCAATGTTTGTAAGTTTCGATCCCTCCTTTTTTGTGTTTTGCTTACCATGAGCGGCCATACAAGTATTACATCCATATTGAAACGTTTCAATTGAAATCGGTGTCTAACTGACTTTAAGACATCATATGCTTCTTCTATTATAGGCCTACCTTCGAACTTATAATTTTTTCAAAAAAAAAAAAGCAATAGTCTGATTGTTTGTTTGCTAATGTCAACAGTGTTAATTCTCAGCAGGGCACTAACATGCAAAATTATCAGATACTGGCTTTTCCAATGGTATAAGTATCTTGATGATGTCTAGCTGGAGAAAGTATCATATAAGCAGTCAAGCATTTAGAATCACAAAATTCAATTTTTCTTGCAAGAGGTTTTCACAATTATGTAAAGAAACAAAAGCGGTGTTTGTAAATTTTGATCCCACCTTGTTGTACTTTGCTAACCATGAGCGTCCATGCAAGTATTACATTTACATTTCAATTGATACAAACACTGTTTTCAACATGTAAAAACTGTCTTAAGCAAGGCAAGCAAAATGTACAAGAAAAAAAGCAACATGAAAAATTGCTCTGTTATTTTTTCTCAAGCATTTCTCCTTGCCACAAGACTATAGCATTACACCTCAGGGCCATTTTACACTTTTTCTGGTTTATTTATTTTGTAGAAAACCATGCCCTTTGTGTTGTTTGTTTTCCTAAGCATTGTAAACTAAGAATATTTCAAAATAAACAGACATGCCAATGATTTTTTCTCACAAGTGTAATATGATTTGCTTTGGCTACCTGGGTGTTTTATGATCTGGGATATCTATTTGTGGGTAGGTTATTGTATAGGACTGGGACAAGCATTCTCCGGTACATAAGTATTGTCAATGAAATATTACACATAATTGCTGTATATTTTTTTGTATAATGATTTACACATTTGTAAATCTAAATTCTAAAACTCAAAAGAAAGTTTTTTCATAAAACAGACAAATCGAAAGCAGGTGTGGATAGAGCTAATTGTAGAAGGTTTTTTTTTTCTAAAATCAGGAGTTCTTTCACTGATATATCATAAGCATAAATGATCAATTGTAACAAGAAAATTTTTTCAAAAAAAAATAGAGGCGACTTTTTTAGAAAATTCAGCTTGTTCAGAAAATTAGAGCTCATCTACATGTTATTTACCGCCGATCCCGCTAAAAGCGTCCGTTCCGCACTTGCCCACCTGCGTTTTATTACGAAATGAATTTCCAGATTTGGCCTGATCTGGCCTCCTATCGGGAGGCCTGTGGCCATCTATACAGAGGCGGATTGCGACAAATAGAAGAATAATATTGTGGGGAATCTGGCGGCAAAGCCCAACGGCCGCCAGGGGTGCTGCCGTCGCTGGCAAGCGGCGCATGCGCAGGGCCAGCTACGGCAGAAGCAACCGAGACATCGATGTGGACACTTGTGTATTTGGAATCTGTATTATCTTGTATGTATTTCGTGGTATTAAATTGCTTTATTGGTGTCAGAACCTATGGAGCTGTTCAGGACGTTCTATAGGGCTGCCTGAACGTTATTGCCTGGTTTTTCGGGCGTTTCCTGGCGTTTTTTGGCGAGAAATTGACTCGTTTTTCGCTGGAAAAAATTTTGCTTTTCTGCCTGTCATGGCGGCCGAGCGATTTTCGCTGAATTAATTCGTTTGGCGAACGATTTATTAGTACTTTCTGATCACTGACACTGGTAAATTGTGGTGTCATTGTGTTTGCTGGTTAGTTTTCTACGAGCGTGGAAATTCCTGGGTGTGTCAGGGCTGTTGGTCTCGCTTCTGCTGTCGTTTTTCTGTGACTTGTTTTTGGACAGAATCTGACCATGCTGAATTTTTTCATCATGGCTCCCAGGCAGCTGTGAGCGCACGTGTTGACATATTTAATTTTTCTTATATTTTCTTTGAGGCTAGATTTCAGTTCGTGTCTGAATGCTCAGGTTGCTTCTCAGGCTCGCGGCGAAGTAGTCAGATTACTATAGGACAGAGTTGTCAAGCTCTGGCAATTGGTCAGTTTGTGGTCTGTAGTACGACGTGCGTGCCTTATGTAAATAGTGTTATTTGGTGACTGTCTGTTGAATGTTATAGTGTGTGTCGGTCCTGATAGTTTTTGTTTTGATGGTCTCCAACTTAATTTAGTTACATTTATTTCAAGTACTTTGGTCTTACATAGCGCTTTTGCTTATTTACTTATTTGTTTTTGTTAATGTGCCCAATTAATTCAGGCCTGATGCTAATTGGAATTAACTTCTATTTTATTTGGAGGGGAAGAGGTAGAGTAGCTGCTCTTGACGCTCCCTTGGCTTACTGGTGGCCTATGTATAGTGACATATAATTGTATTTGCCGGGCGTGTCATTTGCCAACCAAGTGCTCTTAATCAGGTCCCAGGGCATCTCGTGTTTCTCGGTTATATAACTCGTAGTTGTGTGATGGTTTGCGGGGCGAGGCTTAATCCTTGAATTATCATGGCGCCAACTAATTTGCAAACGCGGCATCAGCTGCGCGAGATACCGCTAGTTGGTCCGACGCGCGCCGAGTTGATAATCCAGACCCGTGAAGCGCATTGGGTGTTGACATTGAAGCTTTTGAATCGGTACATTCCCCAGGGGGGACATTGGAATTCTTTGCATGTCCAAGGGATCATTAGCTTCGGGTCTCCGGAAAGGGAGGTTGAGGGGAGTGGTTCCTTATCGTTTGGGGCGACCAGGGACCATACGGTCCAATCGACATCCTCTTCCGACGCAGGACTTGGACGGTTCACCCTGGGGGGGTCCGCCCTTGCAGGGGGGGTTGCGGATTCTTCCGCGATGCCATCCTCGCCTACGGGGGCTATTTCGAGTTCTGGAGATAGTTACACGCTGGAAAATGAATCCAAGCACTTGTCGGCATCGGAATATACAGAGTCTTTGGTTATGGAAAGATCTAGTGCTGGAGATTCATCCGATGAACACGATGGCCAGTCCGTCGTTAGTTCAGGTGGAGTCTCGCGTACGCATATGGCCCAGCGGGCATTGGAAAAGGCCAACGAGACAGAGCGGTTTGTCCTATATCAGAAGACTCAATTGGAGCTTTTTGTAAATGAGGCACATACCGCGATGCGTAAAGAGGTAGGCGCGGTAAAAGGAGAACTGAGACAATCTATGAATAAAGTTGATCATGCCCTCGGTCAGCTGTCAGAGCAGGTAAAACGGTTGTCCTTAAGTAGGAGTCACAGGGGTACCCCCGGGTCAGGCCGATCACATCGGTCCACGCGATCACAACAGTCCGAGGCTGGAGCTAGGTCGGGGGAGGGTCCGAATGCCTCAGCGTTACCGCCCACTCCCGTAGATCTGCAAACTGTAGCAGGAGTATCCGGGGAGTCCTTATCTGATAACGAGAAATATATTGATGATTGGGCCAGTAACTTGGGCTTGGCTTTTGCGGATCCTGATGCGAATCAGTCCGATGGAAATGACTCGCCCCATTGTGGTGGTGAGGAAGCTATAGCAGCTTCGAAGGAAGCTGTAGAAGCTTCGGAGGAAGTTAGGGGAGACCGACCGGGGGAGGATTTAATTCCTGGGAAGGATCGGGCAGAAGCCCACCGGCAGGCTCTCTTTGGTGCCATCTTGAATTGTTTGCCATCCACAGGAGTTTACCAAGGTGGTACGAGTGGGGACCCGGCGCCGCAATCATCCACCAGGAATCACCCTGGGGCCATGGGGGGTCCAGGCATGGATAGGTCACAAAGGGTGGATAGTTCACGAAGGGTGGATAGTTCACGAAGGGTGGATATGTTGCCATCCACAGGAGTTTACCAGGGCGGTGCGAGTGGGGAGCCGATGCTACAATCATCCACCAGGAATCACCCTGGGGCCATGGGGGGTCCGGGTATGGCTAGGTCACAAAGGGTGGATAGTTCACAAAGGGTTGATAGTTCATTCATTATGGACCGGCCTCCTGAGCCGCCAGGAATGGCCAGAGGGGGGGGGGCGAATCAAATCCCCCCCGGGTAACGTTTAATCCAACAACTCCGGTGGCAGGAGGGTCCTCTATTTTAACCAAAGGTCCGTCTCCAGTGAGGGGCTGTGGCTTAAGATCTGTAACTCCACCTAATGCCGGCGCTTTCTCCATCGGTCCCGCGGATGACACTCATTATGCGGAGTCTTTTGCAGTAACTGGGGGAGTACCTCCTGGTACGCGGTCATTATCACACCATCGATCTGAAACGGGTGAAACCATTCCAATTTCCGAACTCGGCAGGGACAAATTACCTCCACATCCTGGGCACTCTAGCTATACCCTGCCCGGACCGGTCAGTCCTTCACGTAATCGGCCTGCGTGGATGACTGAGGCCCAATCACAGGTGGCTGAACTAACCGGGGTCTCCAACTTTGAGTTATTGCGGCCAAGCCGCATAGAAGAGCCACAATCTTATCCACTAACATCCACCACTGTTAAAGCGGAGAGAAGTACTCGTGTTAACGCTCCGCCTATTCCAGTGAAAACAGAGATAGGGATGGGTTCGCGGGGTCAGGAGTGTTTAGTCCCCTTATCTGCGACCTCTGCACTGGGGGCGCGCCTGTTACGTCGCCAAATTTTTGTGGGCGAATCGGGAAACCGGCAGCCTGCGCAAGCTAGCTATAATCAGAGACGCAAGGCGGTTACGCCCGCTGGGGTTAAGGAATGGCCGGGGGAATGTAGAGGACCCGGCGGCCCACCATCTTTCCCGGTCAATCAGATCCCACGGCCATACGGCCCACAACCTGTTGTTGATCCCAATACCGAGAAAGGGACAAGGGGTACAGGGGGGATACCGCAGCAGCGGGCCATGGGGGAGGCCAATGGAATGAGTCGATGGGGGGATGTTAGAGATAGAGGTTATGATGTTCAGATAGATGGGAGATCGGGGAGTAACAATCAGCAGGACCATTTCCCGGGCACCCATGTCAATGTTGTTGGGTTGGGGGGACCTGCGGGAGGAATGAATTATGTCTCAGCCGCATCCACTCATAACCCGGCGGGGTCCTTTCCTGATCCATCGTGCCGCACCCACGGTCCATCCGGACCCGCGCATAACCCAGCGGGTTTGCTTCATGATCCATCGTGCCGCACCCACGGTCCTTCCGGATCCACTCCTCATCGAGCGGGTTTACTTCATGATCCCTTGGGCCGCATCCACGGTCCAGCTGCATCCATTCATAACCAGGCGGGGTCATTTCATGATCCATCGGGCCGCACCTACGATCCCTCCGGATCCACTCATGACCCAACGGGGTCATTTCATGATCCACCGGGTCGCACCCACGGTCCATCTGGATTCATTCATGATCCGGCCGGGTTCTTGTATGACACAGCCACAGGTGTTCATCATGGTCGGAATGTGCGAGTCAAAGATGGACATTTCCATAGCGGGGCCCTTAGCCATGGGTGCTCCGATTACTATGATCTCTCTTCGGGAGATGGTCAACCGACTACGGGCTTCCGATATGATTCCCCTCCTATTCCGGCTGACTGGAGGCAGAGTTATGTTGGCTGGTGCCAGGAACCGGGTGGCTGTGCCCCAGATGAGACGGTTCCTGGTCATCTCGGGCCATCTGCGCCCGACTCGGGTGGTCACCAGGGGTCTGACGATGGACAATGGGGGGGACCCCCTAATGTGGATTCTGCCGGGTGTGGACAGTTGGGCAATCATGTTAGTCCGGCGGGGGGTGTTAGCCTTGCTTATCCACGGAGTGCAGGTGCTGAAGACAGAGGGGACTTCCTAGATCCGTTAGACCCTCCGCGAGGAGATCATGGCCTGGGACCGCGGTATCCTCACCGGCCGCGGGGTCCAGATTGGCCCAAGTCTAAGATGCCTGAATATTCTGGGCAAGAGGGCCGTTATGAGGCATGTGTGTACCAGTTTGAATCATTGGCGACTAGGTTTGGGTGGGATGAAGCAGAAAAGTTGAACCAGTTTAAGAACTGCTTGTGTGGCAAGGTAGTGGATCACATGATGACCCTACCCAATGATGTAACTGAGAATTATGTCCGGTTACGGGACCGGTTGCGCAAACGCTTTGGTGCACCGGATCCGGCTGATGTAGTCAGGGGGGAAATGAACGATATGCGACAACGCACCGATGAGCGGATCGAAGATTTTGCGGATCGGGTACAAAAGGCAGCCGCCATTGCGTATGAGGAGGTTGATCCACCTTTCCGAGATAAGGTGGCAACGGAGGCGTTCCTGCGGGGGACCAGGGATAGTGCTGTTGCACGGGAGGTAGCCCGCACTCATCCGGCCACGGTTGCCGATGCACTAAATGCAGTGCAGGAGGAAACGGCTCTGAATAAAATAATGGGACGGGCTCCAGTGCGGGGCAGACACGGGGTATTTGCTGATAATGACGTGGGAGTGGGGTTTAGCACCCTTTGGCCGGCCGGGTCCCCGGTTCCATCAACCAAGCTCCCGGTCATTTCAAGACCGAATGCCCTGGACGGCAGAAGTCCTCGAATGCGAACGGGTAGCAGTACGCGGTCGTACTGTTAGACAGCAGCCTGACCGCAAACCACCATGCGTACACATATGTATACTCCTGGGATTTTGATGGATGCATTGGGGTGTGGGTTTTCTTTGTTGTTGCTGTGTGTTGGGGGTATATATTCTTTGCCGATGTTTGGTTATGTGTTATTTTATGTTGGGTTATGCATTATTTTATGTATCATGTGACTAGTATTTGTGTGAGTCTTTCTGGACTGGTGGCAATTTGAAGAAGTTATGTGAACATTCTGGGTATGTCTGTTAAGATAGTTTCTGTGCGTAGAGTGGCCGCCCCCTTTTCCTGTCACATTTTGTTGTTTTTCACCCCAATCCTGGTCTATGCTTGTTTCCATCTTATGATTGTTTTCATACTGGCTTGATGCGGACATTCTCAGTATTCTGTTACTCTGCCGTAAAGACTATTTTGTTGGGAGTTTTTGCACCATTCTGTTCATGCAATCCGAAATTTTAGTGTTTATAAGATTTAATTAGGCCATATCTCTGGCTGCTTATCAACATCAGAACCACAATAGTACTAGGGGATATTTTGCTTGTCAAAATAATTTCTGTGTGGAGTGTGGTCCTTTTCCTGTCAAAATTTGATGGGGGGGGAGGGGAGGCCAGAGACTGGTTGTTTGCTCCTGCGCGGAGGGGCCGGGTATGTTGTCTCTGAGGACGCTTCGGCTCTTTCGGGACACCATTGCTCGGTGACGCTCCGCAATCCTAATGGCCGACATTCACGGAAGTGCCGGGGAGGTCTGGCCCTGGGTGAGCTTTGGCTCTTCCGGGGTTGTTGCCCCTGGCCTCCGTGATCACGATGGTCATGGGATGGTGGAGTGAGAACAAGGACACAGGCGCCGTGTCCTTGACCCGGATGGTCACCAGTAACGGAGACAGATCATGTGATCATAGGCCGCTTCCTTCCTCCATGGGCAGGGTGCGGTGCTCATACTTGCCTAATACCTAGTTTCGGTGATGACGCAGACGGCCTCCCGCTGATGACTCTGCCACTCTTGGGTCGGCGGAGGTGGACTCTGACACCCTTTGGTCGGCGGAAGTTGACTCTGCCACTTTTGGGTCGGCGGAGGTGACACCCAGGGCTGGGGGGCCTCTGCTGTCGTCCGTTATCTGGGTGTTATGGTTATGACCCGAGGTTCACGCCGGGTCATGTGACTGAGAGAATGAGTAATACTCGGGAGTGTCGTTTTTAGGAGCCGAATGCGAGCTTGACGGTGGTTCCTTTACAGACAGATTGAAATAGCGAAAGTGGGTAATATGGTGACGATAATTCAGTATGTTGGCATTCTACCTGTAGTGGGGGAATCCCCATGACACTGAATTGCTAAGGGGCTTCTCGGGGCTATGCGGCGGACCTTGGGTCGATGGGGTTCCGTGGCCGCCGGCTGGCCTGGTGTGCTTCTGGCGCCGGGCTTGGCCGGCTTGTGTGAGTCAGTCTCCTGGTGGTAGCCGTGGTGCGATGTAGGAGCTGGTTGTAGGGTCCAGAAGAGGGCTTGCCTCCTTCACAAGTATGGTAAATCAGTTTTACTACCGTAAGCCCTCCCCCCAGGTGTATAAGTACTAGGTGTAAAGTAAATTTCCAATCCGCCGTTCATTCTACCGCAGGCGAAACGGATGGCATGGTTGCGTGGTGCGGTTTGCGCATATGTGCCTCGGGTGAAGGGGTTATATTGCCAACTTCCCCTCTAAATTGTATGTTTTCAACGGGTAACCGACCAACAAGCGCTTAACACTGCAGAAATGTGATTGATTGTGAATTGGTGAACCTCGGTATGGAATCCTCAGATTCTTGTTAAGTCTCCGGCTGTGCTTTCCAAGTTGGATTGCCCTAAGCAGATGGGTGGCAACTAACGGTCCCCTGCCCGCGCCCATAGGCGCGGCCCGGGCATCGTGGTTGGCTCTGCCTGCCAAAGTGTACTCTTAACCAGTTTTGTTGCGAAAATGGGTTATGTAAATTCTAGGGACCTGTTGTGTATTCAATATCAGTTGCATTCCAACCAAGTAGATAGCTGGAATTTCTTTAGACATCTTGGTGTACAGCTTTGGGTATTGGACGGGCGTCCGTCCTGTGTCCGTGTATTGCGGGTGGGCTTTCCCTCCTCATGTCGGGTGCCCTGGAGCCCATGGTCTGGTCGAATGGTGAATGTCGGCTATGTGAGTGTGTGTTACCATTGTGTGGTTATGTTGATTGTGTGTAGAATTGGGTGTACATACTGGATTTGTAAATACAGGGGTTGAATTAGAGGGCAGGTCTCGTTGTTCCATATTGTTGCTTATGTTGGTGTCACGGCTCGGGTCGGTAGATAGTACGAGGATTCAGTTGGTTCGGTTTGGCTGGTGTTGTCTTTCGTTCATGTCTGTCCAAGCGTCTCGCTTCTAAAAATATGTGCCAAATTGTGAAGAAGAGGATATATTTGTCATGCAACTGCTGGCAGGCCTGTCCTATGGGTGTTATGCGGCCTGGTGCTGGCAGGTTGTGGCCTTGACGATGAATGAAAATGATGTCCAATGGAGAACCATCCCAGCCTGAGGATGAAGATGATGTCCAATGGAGAACCATCCAAGCCTGGGTATGAAGATGATGTCTATTGGCGAATCATCCAAGCCCCGGGTACGAAGATGATGGCTATTGGCGAATCATCCAAGCCCTGGGTACGAAGATGATGTCTATTGGCGAATCATCCAAGTCCGATGTACGAAGCTGATGTCTATTGGCGAATCATCCAAGTCCGATGTACGGAAATGATGCTCCTTGGCGAATCATCCAAGTCCGATGTATGAAAATGATGTCTATTGGGGAATCATCCAAGTCCGATGTATGAAAATGATGTCTATTGGCGAATCATCCAAGTCCGATGTATGAAAATGATGTCTATTGGCGAATCATCCAAGACCTGAAATACGAAAATGATGTCCACACTCTCCCGCCCTAGAAACATCAGGGGGGAGAGTGTGGGGAATCTGGCGGCAAAGCCCACCGCCGCCAGGGGTGCTGCCGTCGCTGGCAAGCGGCGCATGCGCAGGGCCAGCGACGGCAGAAGCAACCGAGACATCGATGTGGACACTTGTGTATTTGGAATCTGTATTATCTTGTATGTATTTCGTGGTATTAAAGTGCTTTAATATCAGCGCAGGGCTGAAGCATCGCCTCAAAAAAAGTAGTTATAGTTATCACTTTGCCATCCCAATATTACAATAATATTAATTTAATACACAGATATATTCACTTTGGAGAAAGTTATAGGAAATTTACCTATTTTATGGCTGAAATTGACCTATTTTTAGATGTGTGGGTGATGCACTAAATATTTTGAAGGCTGTAATACGAATTTGAATTTCAAGGTGGTGACTGTTGGTGTTTAAATTTGTTCCTATAATTTGGGTGACCATACTTGGCATATATACACATCCACTGAGATGACCAACATTCACTATCAATCCATTATTTCAGAAATGTACATTAAGACACCACTGAGGTGATTACCAATTCTTTGTGAAGGCTGATCACCAACATATATATCCTCATAAGAGCATATCTCTATCTGAAACAGGGATGGGCACGAGTACATGCCAATGTACTCAAGTACGAGTACAAGTACTTTGCAAGTAACGAGTGCAAGTACAACAAATTACAAATGTACTCGAGTACAAGTACAAGTACATTCTACGAGTACAAGTACGAGTACCGAGTACTTTTTGAAACCAGATCCAACAAAAATATAATAAAAAATAATAAAAAAATCATTCAAGCTAATGTCAATAATTTATGAAATATAATTTAAATAAACAAAAATTAAATAAATGAAATATAATTATATGCAACAGTATCTCGAGAGTGGCACAATAACAATTTTATAATGTACATGTAACACTAAAAGTTAACAAATGCAGTAGCAGTGCCCAAATATTAAACATGCTTAATTTGAACGCATTAGGGCTGCATTTTTTACATCTTTATTTATTCAATACTTATTTTATTTTTTTCACTTATTTATGACACATGTATCGTGATGACAGGGTGTATGAGATAAACAATGATGTCACAATCGCAACCATAGGATTGTTATGACGTCATCCTTGTAGCAACAATAGTCATGATGTCACAATGCCATTGTTTGAGCCATTGTGACATCATCCAGGTGACAGCACTAGTGATGACGTCACAATGCTGTTGCTTTTTTACTGAAAGACATTTCAGACTCAGTTTGCAAGAAAATTCTATGGGCATCAATAAAACAAGAAGTATGAGGATAAAACCGTTACACCCTGCTCGTTTTTCGAGGGTACGGGAATATACACTACTCAGGCCTCAATACACCACTCAGCCTTCGGCTTCGTGGTGTATGGAGTCCTTCGTGGTGTATTTTCCCGTACCCTCAAAACGAGCAGGGTGTAACTGATATTACTACTTCAGGTGAATGTGTATTAAATAAAAGACAAATCTTCATTTTTGAAAACTTAATATGTAAACAATTGTGTTCAACAATTATTTTCTTAAAATTGGAATTTTAGATAGGACAGAAGCTGAGTTGTATTTCACTTATTAAGTCCATTGGACTCTTTGAAATTTCTGAAAAAGAATTTAAATACAAATACAAATACAGCATTTACAAATACAAATACAAACATATTTGTATTTGAACCAACCCTGGAGTATAGTAGCATTTTTTAAACATTTATTTGAATTTCAAATTATATACTTTAAAAAGTAAAAAGTGAACATTAAAAATTTTAATTTTCATTACAGTGTGTTTGCTAAATATCTTTTATTCTATTATTGTCTTTGAATGTAAATATATAATGAAAGAAAAAATTTAATTTCAGACAAGTATTGAATGCCACTCACACCTCAATCAGAAGTAAAGTCTCCTCTCTGTAAGCCTTGTTCTAAAAGGAACTTTATTGCAAAAAGTACTCATAATGTACTCATAATGTACTCGTAAATATGAGTACTTTGCAAATTTACTCGAGTACAAGTACAAGTACAGTACTCGTAAAAGCTGCGAGTACTGAGTACATGCGAGTACTTGAAATAATGTACTCGAGTACACGAGTACTTAAGTACTCGTGCCCATCCCTGATCTGAAACCTTACCCATTTCTTATTACTATATACTAAAGCTAATGCTGAGGACTTCTATATCTGCTTGAAAGAAATGAAAGGGTTTCCGCGTGTAATATTCATCTGTCATGCTCTTCCGGTTCATGACAACATAGACGCGTCACCTCAAGATGCAGTAGGAGTCTCTTAGCGTTAGATGGTTTTTGTCACAATCCTAATCTGACAGGACTTTATGGACCTTTATTGTCTATTCTCTGTATATATGAAGGATCTCACACTTTCACATCTTCGGTACCTCCAGCTTGCGAGGATGACACTTTCATCATATCAGGTATTATTTCTCATCATAGGTTTTATTTATAGATATTATAATATAGGCTATCAATATATATATCGATGGTGAAAGTGCAAAACCTTGTAAATCCAAAAAAGCTGTTTTTCAGAAATTGAAAAAAACTGTCAAGTGTCTTTTTTTAAGGTTATGTTTATTAATAAGTGAGTTATGGCCAACTAGATACATAGAAAGTGACACCCTGTTGTAGCAAATTTTTTGTCAGAGGTCGTTTACCCCTTGCATTGATGTTACCATCAGATGTGATTGAAAATGTCGACTTACGAGGTTTTGCACTTTCACTTTCTACCCGTGCAAAACCTTGTAACTCGATCATTTATCACACTTTAAAGCAACTTGCAGCATTGAATAAACTTTCAATCTATGTATATACAGCGAAAATATAATTTGCCTATGACAGATTGCAATAACAAATTTTATTGAGTGGCTACAATGGCAAGAATGACGAAAATGACAATTTTTTCAAATTTCCGTGCATGCTCTTTTTCAATAGCCTACATCATCAAGACAAATATAGGGAGGTAAAATTTTTTTAATCAGGAAACTTGCTGGGAGTCATAAAAAAGTAACACAGTAATTGTTTTTTAAAAAAAGTTGAAATATCCCACAATATGTTCTTCAAAGTTCTGATTTGAGTTACATGGTTTTGCCCTTTCACTTTTTGAAATATATCGACATACAAGGTTTGGTGAAATCATTCTGTTACCAGTGTGTTACAGCTTCCAAAAATAGCAAACTGGCAAGGTAATCAACTGACAACGTGTATTGGATATTAAAATAGTCATTCCACCAAAAATCTAAAAATAGCAAAATTTTGACATACAAGGTTTTGCACTTTCACCATCGATATGTATAGCCATCTATATATCCATCCATGATCCATCTGTCTATCTATCTTTCAATATAGTTATCTATAGAGATATCTATCTATCTATTTAAATATCTATCTATGTATATTAAATGTGAAGTGACTGCAATCTTTCTGACAGGCGTGGCAAATAAACTGTAGCACATTTGAAATCAGTTTTCTTGGAAACCAAGAACCTGGATCGCCATTGAGTCTTATAGGATATATATAAAATTATATGACAATTTGTAAGGCTGCGTACTGTCAAGCTGGAATAAGAATTGTATTTTATTGTTTTGTTGGCCACAGGGCTTTGGGGTCGTAATTCAGGAGACCCAGGGAGTCGAAGTCGGAGTCACTTTTCAGAGGGCCAGAGGAGTCGGTTCACTTATTACTTGACTCCAATGCCCCATTTGGCTATTTCTAAAAAGGAGTCCAGTAGAAAAACCAGAAATATTCATCTATATATATTCTTTTTGTTTTCTATGATGATTCTACTGAAAGAAAGTTTGCAGCTTATTAAACTCAGCGGCAGATCAAGCCTCCCCTGGCAAGAGCTGGATGATCCAAGACTGAAACAAGCTGTAATGCATGACTACCAGCTCAATGCAGCAGAAGTGTGCAGGAATAGCTCACAATGCACGTACAGTACAACTCAAAATGAAGTAAGAACATTTTCTGCCAGAAGTCCTCTGTTTCTATTTTGCCCTCCTATCTGCCGTCCACCCCAAATCTTCACACAACTAACTGCACCACAACCCTATCCCATATTAAGAACCCTATTTTATAGCTAGCAATGTAATTGCATTTAGCAAAGGGGTACAATATCGATGTAATCAAATGCAATAGGGTTGATGGAGTTTGAATTTATGTTAATTTAATGTAATTTAATATGATTTTAAAAAGTAGTTTCAAGTAGGTAAAGGTAGGAAATGATTTAGGGGGAGCCAAAAGGTATGAAAGGGTAAAGCAGTGGCTGGTTTTTTCTTCCTTTATTTTGGATTGTACTGTACAGGAAGCTGTAACAGGAATCTGGATGAGATGGTAAGGCTGTGAATCCACTGGAAACCTTTGAATGGCTGGTGATTATTGCATGCTGATTAGATTATTGATGTCTGTCTTACGCAGAATGATAATGACATTGCGTTTCTTTTATTTTTCAGGTTAGATAAATTTATAATCATATGCTGCATCTAGGTCAATGGACTATGGAATACTAAACGCAAAATATACAGTTATCTTGGCTAGCAATTTTGAACAGACGACAGGTTCTATTTAAGAATTGGTTGAATATTTCATGAACTAAATATCTAATAAGTTTTTATTTAGGTCAAAACAGGTACTGTATTGAGCGCTGTTATCAAGATGAGCATGAAAATTAATAATTATTGTATTATGCGACATGTCATAGATCTACCTTAAGATCTAAGCTAACATCGACAAGACTACATGAGAAACTGTTCTTTTCCAATTCTACAGATTTTTCTCGGCTTACAACCGCAACGAATAAACAAAATGGCTGATTCCGCTGGCGTTCGAATGCTCGACATGGCTCGCAAGGGCGACATGACTGATATAACATTGGTGGTGCAAGGTACGGAATTAACATTCCACAGTGCCATGGTGGCTTCAAGAGGTGGAACTTTGAAAGATCTTCTGAAGGAGAATCTTCTCAAGAAGAACCCGAAGAAGAGAATAAGCATCGGAGATGAAATCGCACCTCAGACATTTCAATCTGTTCTCAAGTAAGTTCTCATCCATGTCAAGTACAGTGGTTCCTGTGTTACAAGACCACCCCTTCTGCAGTCATGAAGTGGTCTCTTGTGGGGGTGCAGTCTCTCGTCAGGGTGCAAAATGCCCTCAAGATACTACTTAGTGTGGGACTAAGGCGGTCACACAAGGCAAAGCGGTCTTACAACAGGGGGTCTTACAATGCAGGGACAGTGGTTCACAGAAATTAATACCACTTGACTGATTTATATTAATTAAGAAATCAACCTCAGTAATATAAGTTGCAGGCGATTTCCTAATCTAATATACATTTTACACTGAATGACCCAAAGAGCACATTAAAAATGGAAATATTGAGTTTTAAATATTTTGATATTTCAGAGCTTTTTGAGTCTGCAAATGGGCTTCCTCAGAGACCAAAAAGACCCTCTTAGATTTTGCCACTTGCCAGTTTTTTGGCATTATTATCCTCATAGTAGAAAAGACCTAAATTGCCCAAAGGCCACTAACCAGTAATGCTGTCAATTATCTACACTTTAATGATTTATTTCAGGTACATATACACTGACTCACTTCATCTGTATGATGAGAATCTGTTTGACCTTGTATTCGCTGCCAAAAAATTGAGATTAAACGATTTGGAGAAGCGATGTGCTGAATTTGTTAAGACTAAAGTAACTGTCGAAAATATTGGAAACTTCACAGAAGAAGCATTGCAGTTTGGCAGCGAACCATGCACAACGACATGTCTGGAGTATTTAAAAGTAAATATGTACAAACTATTCAACAATGGACGGTTCCTAGAAATGACAAAGGATACACTTGAAAAACTTTGTGAAACTGAAGGACTCCAATGTCCGGAAGGGGAGCTCTTCTCATTTTGTGTTAAATGGGCGAAAAAAGAATGTCAAAGGAATGGCACGGGCACTTCTCCTGATGATCTGCGCAGCGCTCTGGGAGATATTATCAGAAAATTCAAATTTTCTCGGATGACTGTGGGAGACCTGATGTTAAGAGTTGTCCCTACTGGCATTTTGACTGCTGAAGCTCTTGGAAATATCATGTACAGCCTTGAAGGGGGCCCAAATATCTCGGTAAATTCATTCATTTTCAGATTTGCCATTTTCCTGGAGTTTGAGATCAATGGCGTGGAGAAGGCCGGGGTTTTTCACAATGAACAAAGAAAAATCAGAAACTGTGTCACCCAGTGCTTCCCAGAGCCTTTTGTAAAGCAGTTGAGTTAAAATGGTTTATATTTACATTACATGCAACCCATGATGTAAAATTGAACTGATTTTCCCTATGAGATGAATTTTTCCTTCGGTAGATGTACTCAATACTAGCCAGAATTTTCGGTGACGTCTCCTCCTCTTCATGAGTGGCGTGGTTGTTCAGGCACATGACTCACGCGAGTCGTGACACCTCAGCCCAACAACAACGCCACTGATGAAAACAACGAGACGTCCCCGAAAATTCTGGTGGATATTAACTACATCTCCTGAAGGCAAACTTCATCTAGTACATGAATCCGATGATCTACACTGAAGAAAATTTCCCTATATTGTTAACTTTTTAAAGTTTTGCGACAAAAATTCAGCAATTGTAAGCTTGGTGTACTACCGTATGGTGCCCTATTTTCGTCAGGTATTCATTTTAAATAGGTTCCATAGCCATACTACCACTGTGACAAGTCGTGTACTGAGTTCAGATTAACAAAAGTACTCTTTGCAAAAATTTGCAAAATAATATATGGGCCACACCAATCTATAATGGGTTGCAAGCATTAATATGCAACAAAGTCAGTGTGACGATTTTAGGATCCAAGTGACCTATTATCATCAGGAAGGGTGTCTTAATACCGTCAGTTTTCAAAGCCATACTACTCCTTAATGGTGTCAGATTCATAAGCTTTTTATTTAAAAATTAATCTTCATTATTGCATGTTCCCTCTTCCACTATAGCCAGTGCTATATCCACATTTCTATCAACTGCACCAGATGCACAAAGATAGGTGTGAAAATCAGTTAAAGCCAGGCCTTCTTTTTGTTAATTTGTCTCAAAATTGCAAAAATTCCGTGTTTTTGATACTCTGAAGTTTAGAGTGCTATTGTATAATACTGAAGAGTGTCATTGATGCTTGAAATGCAACTATGCACTCAAAAGTTATTTTAATTTATGAATTATGGCATTTTGTACCAACCATTCAAAATAAAGACCTGCTGGCAAGCATTGATTAAAAGTGACGATAATAGGACCCTGACGAAAATAGGGCACCATACGGTACGAGATACCATAAAATATAAAAACTGTCTGTTATTTCAGGTCACTGTTGGCGGCTGTGGAGAATGCTTTGATTTACTGACTACATACAACTTGACAAGGAGTGCAACAATTGCAGAAGTAAAAAAGAGATTAATTTCTGCTAGGTTGGATGGTAATTATTTCAGTTTGGCATATAATGGAATTGAGCTTTCAGACGATACCGTCCTTGCGTCACTATCCACTGAAGAATATCTGAAATTAACTATTTATTCGTATCGTGTGACTGTAAAATCTGACACAGATGGTCCATTTTCCTTCAACTTTCCTCTAATGATTCACGGAGATTATTGCCGAAAAGATGAGGATATCGTGAAAGCATATGTACAAGTTACCCAAGGATTAAAGCCTCAGGATATGTCAGTTTGTGTTCTTAAACCAAATAAAGATGTAGTGCCAAATAAAATTGCATGGCTTTTGCCAGGATATACTGCCATAGTTAAACTTAAAGATTATTTTGAATAGCGTAGTTGAGAATTTTTGCTGGTGTTGCCAGATTATGGCGTTATAAAGCTATCCAAATGTTTATTCCAAGCCTTTTTCCACCAGAGCCGTTTCTCCCTTATTGATCGCATGACATTGCGCCAAAGTGTTGACTCTTAATTGGGCAGTTTTACAGTATTTGCACTCGGCCAATTTTTCATGTTTATGCAATTATTACGAGAAAAGTATGATAGGTATATCGAAATTTCGGGCAGTGGCAATTTTGTGCTACACTGACATATAAATGCACCATATTTTACCATTCTGCTATGCTTTGTTTTGAAGCTCTAAGGAATTTAGGACAAATTTTGACACATTTTTATGTCTCAAAGACTTTTTAGCCAATTTCATGGATGAACAGAAAAAAATATTCAATCAGTTGTGATTCATTTTAATGATACCTTTCTGGACCTATGGCTTGGGTATAAAATACAACAGGTTTCATGTGAATAAGTTATATATACAACATGACTTGGGTCCTAAAATGTAAAAAATGGCAGATGTCAAAAATTTTGTTTTTGATGAACCATCAGTTGCTTTATATGCTGTCATGAGTTAGTTTCAAAGAATGTGTATACTGTTTGTGTTAATTTTGAAGCTTGAGACATATCTCAAGGTAAAACAGAAACATTTGTTTCACTAACCATAATTGGTTTTCAGAATGTGAGGCTTGAATGTGATGTCAAAAAAAGGATGTCCTCTCCAACCCATAGAAAAAACACTAAGTGTTTTGTAGGAAAAACAAGCTATTCATGTATCTTTTGCTCAATCATGTGCCTTTACAAGTATGTGACAAATACAAGTTAAAAAGATATCCAGGCCATGTTCATACATTTTCCTAGAAATTAAAATTCATGATGTCAAAAAATGTCCTCTCCAACCCATCAGAAATTTTGCTCTGATTCGTGCGTTTTAACACTGGATTCATTCAAGAAACGGCCATGGTTATACACACTAAGTAAACCTGGATGCCTAAAAAGGGTTTTTATAAGTATTGAAAATGTCAAATATATTATCTTTCGTTATCTATTACATTATTTTGAGAAAATCAAAATTGAGAAAAAAGTTGATTTATTTGTGTCATATATCTATATAATTGTAATTTTTCGCTATTAACTGAATGACTTTAAAGGATAATAACCAAATATCTTGTTAATGGAGCCGTCAAAGATGATTTTTCCAAAGGCGCCTGATTTTTGGTAATTTTCGGCAGTTTTTTGCTCCAAAACACTATGTTCGACACAGCCGAACACCATGACTTTCAATCGTACAGCAACAAAACCTGACATGGGGTCAGCAGGATACCTAGGGATTATTAACCAGGGAAATCATGTGTCTTTTTAGACTAGTACCATACTCAACAGAAACTTTCAGGGTAATGGCAAGCCAGATTTCTGTAATTTCGTAATAAAAATGGTTAAAAAAAAAAGTGGCTTGTTTAATCAAAATTTAAGTTTTGTATGGGTTTTGATGTTCCTATGCAACAATGTGGCTTGATTTCCAAGAATAAGAATGGGTGAAAATTATTTCTGGACGGATATTTTTCCTGATAAACAGTTTTTTCAAGAATCAACCCTTGCCTACTTTAAGTAGCGGTATTTTAGTAGTAAACCACCAAATCACTTCAGTCCTCTTTGATTATAGAAACAGTAATATGTTAATTTTATGATAGAATGATGGAAATTCTCAAATTTCAAACTTTATTTTGACCCCCCATGAGACACTTTGAGTGCAAATACTGTAAAACTGCCCAATTACCTTAATGATAATTATGTGTATCCAAAATCTTCGGATGCCAATTTTGAAAATTTGGTCAGCATTGATCATGGTAATATTTATAGAGTATATGCATCGGGTGTCTCTGGAAAACTTATATTGGTACCACAAAGTTTGTTATTGTGTCATTTATCCGGATTCATGTATTTGGTTCAAGTACAGTGATAATGCATAGGCTTTAATGACAATTGTCAATCAGTTGAGAATTTTTGATTTAATTTGTTTTGCATGAATGTGTATTTGTAATTTGTATTTTATAAAATAAACTTAATTTCTTCACGTACATTCTGATTATGATTCCACTTGTAAGACATAAATGCTTTTGCACAGAAAATATTTCATTATTTTGTTTCCAAGCACATATAGTTGATACTTGTAACTATCTGTACAACCATTCATATTGAAAGAATCTTTGTACCTCTGTGACATTTGGTTAAAGTTTATATTCTGATCTCTGTGTAAAAGCAGAAAGCAACTAGGGATAACAACTTTACAGTTAAATATGCAGTCACAAACAGTCATAGGTGCAGTCATCAATTTCTTCTGTCAGTGCTTTTGCAAGAATATTCCACATTTTCTACACCCAATGTTGATAAAGATTACCTTTAGAGACTTTCATCTGCTTGGAAAGCAGATTTCCTCAGTACTGATGTTGTGACAATATTTACCTATTGTAGAGGTGTGAAAGCTGGAAACTAACTTCTCCTCTGTTGACGGCCCCGTCATTTTTTCTATCCTGATGACTTCTCTCACATGTCTCCTCCTTTGCTTCGATTCTCTATCTATTATTTCTGTGTCCTTCCTCTGGCTCCCAGTCCATGATACGGTTTTGTCTTGTGACATGACCAGTGATGGTGGATTTGTGGATGGTGTTTTCCGGCTAGTGTTTGCCGACTGTTTCCTGTTGTTTCTGGTAATTGTCCGCTTGTCCACACTCTCTACTTCTTTTCAGGGCTCATCTATTCCTGTTTTCAGTTGTCTACCTGTCGCCTCTATGTATGACTGGTTACATATCATGTATGGAATCTTGCACACCACTTCTCCTTTCTCCTCTTTGTCAATTTTATCTATTGGCTGGACCAAAAGTTGTCGTGGTGTTGTACGTGGTCTGGCTGCTGTTGTTATGCCATATATCTTAAATATCGTTGTGAATTTTTCTGAGGTTACTTGTACGTATGGAATTACCACCTGTCCCTTAGATTTTCCCTTGTTCACAGTGAAGTTGTTGTTTTCATACTTTCTATTGTTTTCTTCTTGTCATCTGTGATCAGCCAAGCTGGGTATCCACATCTTTTTACAGTTGGTCCGAGGTGGTCGTTTTCTTTCTTTGGGACCTCCTAGTCTGCCACTATGGCTTCACAGCTATTCATGAGGGTTCTGATGACTCCTCTCTCTTGATGTATCGGATGGTGGGAACAGCAATTTAGAAATTGGTCCGTGTAGGTCTTCTTCTGGTACGCCGCTGTCTTGACCCCCCCCCCCCTTCCATTCTTGTTAACAGCATCTCAAGAAATAACTTGCTGCTGTTGCTGCTATCATCTGAATCATGTGGTCTTGTAATTCAGCGATGGAGTTCCTCTCTGAACAATGGTGATGATGTTGTCAAGATAGTTATCTCTTCCACCATCTCAGTCCATCTGGGTCTACAACTGTCAGGTGCTGTTTAAATGATGGTCCTTTCCAGATCTTCAAATATGTTGTTGACAACCATTGGAGAAGCAGGGGTTCCCATTGCGACCCTGTATTTTAGCTGGTAGTGTTCTCCGCAAATTTGCAAGTATGTGGTCTCCAATAAAATAATTCAATAAGTCTATGATGTTACCTGGGTTTGAATTTTTTTTATCTATGTTTAATCACTCTCTCATGAAGTTTCCAGCTTTCACACCTCTACAATAGAGTATTGTCACAGCATCAGTACTGGGGACGTCTGCTTGCCTAGCAGGTGAGAGTATCAGCATTTAATTTTTATCACATTGGATGTAGAAAATTAAAAGCTTGGAATATGAATCTGCCATGCAGAGAAAATTTTCAGCTTTTGCAGAAAATTGATAATCATTACAATGTAGATCATGGCGATTCACTCTGCCTCCAAATAGCACCCGATTCATTGCCTACCCACAATGTATGGCCATTTTTCACATAATTCCTCATTATGGTCAGTTTTAACCATGCGTTCCAAAATCATCTGTGGATAAATTTCATTAGATATCCTTATTTCAAATATGGTTCGATTGCAGTAAGTAGGCTATTTCAAAATTGATCTATTCTTTTTCACATGAATTCCGAAATTTTCAGGGATTTATGTTAAAATCACGCTTCACCTGATAACTCATATATTAAGCAATAATATTACGTGCTTAGACAGGTGTCATACGAGTATTCGGTCAAGTGCTCCTGAAGACCTCATTCGAATGAAACAAAATTTTCAAAAATATTGCTATAATCAATCCAAAGAAGTCAATTTATTCATATTGTCCCAGTTCCCCAATGATACAATTTTAGAGCGAAGAAAGAAGACATAAGGGAAGTATGATAGAAAAAAAAGAAGGAAGAAGGAAGAAAATGAAAGAAGAAGGATTCAAATGAAAGGATTTATAAAGGAACCAAAGTGGGATGAAGAAGAAAGATGATTCGTTTTTTTTCTCTCCAAATTTTTTATAAAACTTTCAGAGAAGCGTAACTGCATGACCTATTCTAAAAACTTACTGTGATTGGCTTGTTCTGCTTGATTGCCAGTCGTCCAATTAAACTATATGAAGTACATGTATGTTGAGTGTGTACAGTGAAAGCTGATTGCTTGGCGATTGGCTTTAATTAACTGTGATCAACTTGACCTAAATTCAGTTTAAGGAGAGTCTCTTTTGCGAGCAGAAATTTATCAGAGAATGACAATTGCAGAAAATTCCAAATTATATTTTTAAACAGCAATTTTTACAATGGGATTTACAAGAAGAACGAAGAATCGAATATACACTGGAAAATTGTCGAAGTGCCTCTTATCCACAGGGTCAAAAGATTTAATGAACTAAGAAGTGAGGTAAGTGAGCCTGTTTATCATTTGATTTTATACCCCATGTGTGGTCAACATTGACTTTCTTTTTTCTCTTCCACAAGAATGACATCCTTTGAAATTCTCAATACATTATGATTGAATGGATAATCTACAGATGATTCATAATCTGATTTGTTTACAGAATGATTTATAATCTGATTAATATACAGAATGATTTATAATCTGATTAATCTACAGAATGATTTATAATCTGATTAATCTACAGAATGATTTATAATCTGATTGATCAAGAGAATGATTTATAATCTGATTGATCAAGAGAATGATTGGTAATCTGATTAATCTACAGAATGATTCATAATTTGATTGATCTACAGAATGATTTATAATCTGATTAATCTACAGAACGGTTTATAATCTGATTAATCTACAGAACGGTTTATAATCTGATTAATTTACAGAATGATTTAAAAGCTGATTGATCTACAGAATGATTTATAATCTGATTGGTCTACAGAATGATTCATAATCTGATTGATCTACAGAATGATTTATAATCTGATTGATCTACAGAATGATGTATAATCTGATTGATCTGCAGAATGATTATAATCTGATTGATCTACAGAATGATTTATAATCTGATTGATCTACAGAATGATTTATAATCTGATTAATCTACAGAATGATTTATAATCTGATTGATCTACAGAATGATTTATAATCTGATTAATCTACAGAATGATTTATAATCTGATTAATCTACAGAACCATTTATAATCTGATTGGTCTACAGAATGATTTATAAGCTGATTATTCTGCAGAATGATTTATGATCTGATTGATCAACAGAATTATTTATAATCTGATTGGTCTACAGAATGATTTATAAGCTGATTGATCTGCACAATGATTTATGATCTGATTGATCTGCCCAATGATTTATAATCTGATGGATCTACAGAATGATTGGTAATCTGATTGATCTACAGAATGATTTGTAATCTGATTGATCTACAGAATGATTTGTAATCTGATTAATCTACAGAATGATTTATAATCTGATTAATCTACAGAATGATTTGTAATCTGATTGATCTACAGAATGATTTGTAGTCTGATTGATCTACAGAATGATTTATAATCTGATTGATCTACAGAATGATTTATAATCTGATTGATCTACAGAATGATTTATAATCTGATTGATCTACAGAATGATTTATAATCTGATTGATCTACAGAATGATTTATAATCTGATTGATCTACAGAATGATTTATAATCTGATTGATCTACAAAATGATTTATAATCTGACTGATCTACAGAATGATATATAAACTGATTGATCTGCAGAATGATTTATAATCTGATTGATCTTCAGAATGATTTATAATCGGATTGATCTACAGAATGATTTATAATCTGATTGATCTACAGAATGATTTATGATCTGATTAATCTACAGAATGATTTATAATCTGATTGATATACAGAATGATTTATAATCTGATTAATCTGCAGAATGATTTATATCTGATTAATCTTCATAATGATTGATAATCTAACTAATCTATAGAGTGATTTATAATTGGATTAATCTGCAGAATGATTTATAATTTGATGATGAACAATGGAACAGGTTTACAAGTGATTACACCTCATATTTTCAATAGAGGCACTCAGTTAAGTTATACCACACCTATGAGCCAGCAGCCAATCAGAAGCCTGTATTTGGCTGGTATATTTCATATATTCTTCGTTGTTCACTTATACGCCCATGGGAGTATATAGAATATATAAGCCTCATTGTTTAACAAAGCTCAAAACACAAACAGCAAAACTGTACCAAACAGTGAATTACTAACAAAAATTAAACAAAAGTATTATAAAACAAAATGCCTGAGACAAATCCGTAAATCCTTAAATTTGACCCCCCTTCAGATTTTAATGTCAAGAACACAACTAATAAGGATAAGGGGTCAACCATATTGGATCTCTAGGAGGAGGAGGAGGCTTTGATTTTTTTTATACATAATTTCTTGTCCAGTTTAGGTGAAATAAATAATTCCTATAGAGTCGTCTTGAATATATAAAATAATTGCTGGTGGTGGAGGTATTTCTTAACATGGTTTTGTTTAATTTAAAAAGAAATATTTTAGGACATCATTCACTAAAAATAAATAGGCCTAATTACTGCTGCTGTTATCATGAAATAAATGATTTCCTGTCAATTGGAAAATTAAAATTCCCAGCACCCCCCCGCCTTTATATCTGATGGTGATCCCCAACTATCCAAATGCATATATTCTTCTGATTTTTTAACTTTTTTTCCACAATTTTTTCCGTTTGCCTGCTTTTTTCCCTGTTAAATCTGTTTTTTTATATTCTTCCTCCCCCTAAATTTTCAAGAAAATCTTTTGTTCCAAACTTTTTTTTTTACAACTGCCTCTCCCCCCCCCCCCTTCCAAATTTGGTTTTCTGATTTTTTCTCAAAAATCCCCCCGCCCCAAATTGCAAATTGTATAACCCAATTTTTTTTAAATAATTTTTTTGTACCACTGTTTTTTTTTTGTCAAATTGATTTTCTTTCCAAACATCCCCCTCCACATTTTCGGAGGGGGGGGGGATTTTTTTTCCACTTTTAAAAATTCAAACTGTTTCTTTTTAAATTTCCAATCCAAACATTTTTCTTTATAATTTTGCAACTAATTAGCTTATTACAAACTATTGTCTTTAAAATCAATCTTTTGGATCCAGGCAGCACGGTCTTCAAGCTTTAGTGTTTACACATGTAATTTGAGCATATATATTAAAGGTAGTAATTGGGAGATATCCCTGTATTTCAAGTAACTAACACAATGTCAAGGTCCACAGTATTAAAATCAGCTGTTTTCTAAATTTATAACCAAATTCTAAAAATGTAAGGGATGTCTCTGTAGCTTTTTTAGTGCGTGATTGAAAATTTAAAATACCTTTCAGATGCATTAGCCTTGTATATCCAAGAAAATGATCAGAATATGTATAAATTTCATATCATATAATTGTCAACTGTGATTCCATTTGGATTTTTTTTCTTAAACTTATACTTTCATGTGATTAGATTAATCCCACTTGGCAAATTGTTTGTAGCAATTTTCTTCCTCTTTCCGTAAATCCTTCTTGTTTTATTTTCTTTTTAAAATCTCTTTGTTTTGTTTTATTTTGTTTTGTTTAAGGTATAAGTTAGTTATATCCCTTGTTTTCGTGAATATGTGATAATCCTCGGCTACGCCTCGGATATATCACATATTCACGAAAACAAGGGATATAACTGGCACTTATTTCGGTCAAAATTGACCGGAGGATATATTTTTGAAACTCACATGAGCTTGGTGCCATTGAAATTCAAATACATGTAAATGTGAATTACTTCAATGTGCAGAGAAGTTTTCTGCTAAACTGGTCATACACAACATTGGTTTGTAAGTGGGTATTAGGGAAATTATTCTTTGGTTAACATCCCCAAAAAATTCTTCAGGGCTAAACTTGTCAAAAACTTAACTACGACATAATCGAAAGCTTGCTTCAAGTGTAAAATATGCCTGCAGCTAAATATTTCACACTTGAATTTTCAAAATAGAAGAGGAAAAATGCTGAATTGTTAACATCTAGATCTGGCAGGCGAATTGTTGTCAACTTTTTAGTTGTATGGTAAATGTTGCACATGACCGATTCCATGTGCTCTGTTTCCAATTTGTGATGCTTCAGTGTTGTGGTCACCACATGTGTTTCTTTGTTTATTTGGTCACTCTTCAGTGAGCCCAACAGCTGATCAGCTGGGCCATTAATTGGGTCTCACTGACCTAGTTGTTCTGAGCATGTGCAGAGGTGATTGTGCAAAATTTGAGTAGCAGAAAATTTTCCATTCACTCTGCAGTGGCACTTGGAGGAGTCAACTACATTTTTGTGTATTGGTGTCACAATGTATTCAGCTAAACTGGCTGATACAAATTTTATGCCTTGGCGGATTTTATAAGGTGAGGGCAATTCATTATTCTATGTTTAAATGCATTTGTAGCGGTTTCTATCTTCATGAGTTATTTATTTTAGTGGAGATTTCCAAACCAAAATATTCAGTGGAATTTTCCACACAAAATTTTTCAGTGGAATTTTCCACACAAAAAAAAAGTTGTTCAAATTTGGAATGCTTTCATACTAGTTTGCGTTTTTTATATTATGGTGACAAATTACAAATCTATAAGTATAATTATGGTTTCTAGTGGAATTTGTAAAAATACAGTATTGCTTGTAGCAAGTCAGTGTAAAATGTGTATTGAAAATTCCAGATGTCCTACTGACCATGTGATTGTCGAATTGTGGAATTTGTGGTTAAAAATTCAGAAGTCGCATATGCTTGTAAGTTGATTGTTTATATTACATAACGCAATTATTGCAGATGGTTGATGCTTGGTTTCAATTGATTTTTTATGCCTCTAAATGGCCCACTCTGGTGCTGAGGTGGTGTAAAACATAAACTCAACTCAACTGATTTTTTATGTTAAATATTTCTGAATCATTCTTGTATTTGATTCTTTTAACTATTAATTTAGATATCCACTGTTATAATGGTCAAAAAATGAATTTCCATAATTAATGGACAAAAATACAAAAACAAAAGTTTAAATGTTTATTTTTAAAAACTTTAGTTTAAAATGTAATGTTCTTTATTACTTAGACGCTTATTTTATATATTTACTCTTGATTTTATAATTTATTTGTGCATTATATTTATACTTGATTTATTTCTTATTTGTAGATTTACCTATCTGTGATGGTGTAAATAAAGATACTTCTACAATCTACATATTCAAGTTTATATTCAACCGCAAGTCCGCAACAGTAAAGTAGTTATTATGCGATATTCAATGAAAGTAAAATTGACATTGAGCGTCAGTTTCATTTCGGTGAATATTATTTTCATAATTGAATCATATCAGGTTATTCACCTTGGAAGAAGAATCTGCCCGAGCTGTGATAAACACATTTATTCCTCATCCCATGGTGAATAACCAGCTTATACCATGAGATGAACACTCAAACAATGTAAACATTGCAGAATAAGTGGACATCATAGAATATGGGATATTTTGCAGTGAAATACTGGCTTGTGATTGGCTGACAGACGTATCGAATGGTATAATTACATCATTATACAGATCAGCCAGTTTTTAAAGGTTTTTTTTCTATGTGGTGGTAAAGTATTTTTGCTTTTAATCCTTATCCTTGCTACTGTGCTAGTGCAGCACAAGGTACATTATAGGACTTTACCTCTGTCATTTCATTATGACGTCTGCCTCTGTCAATTGTGAAATCTCCTGAAAGTATAAATGGCTCTGAACTAAGGACAAAGAACACAAATGTCATGTATATTTAAGACATTATAGGTCTGAAGTGAGACTGCACAATATGATTGTTACCCTAAAGCATGCCCATTATGTTTGGGTGGGCTCAGTTTAGCTAGCAATTTTCTTGGTGGGGTAATAACCAAACAGGTGTGAATTTATTTTTTGTCCATTCTCTTTTTGAGGCATAGAGGGCAATAATTACCCTGAGGTCAAAAGTCAGTTCTTTACCCTTTTGGGGTCACTCAGTGTGTTACTGGCATGGGGGTGAATTATGACTTGTGAGGTCTTTTCTTGATTGGGGTTAGAACCCCACAGTCTTACAGGTGGTCAATGCTATTGTTACACTAAAGCATCTGAAAAGGGTGCAAAGTCATTTCAACAAGTTACTTTACCCCATGGCAGGGGGGGGGGGTAGTGGTCGAAATAGCCCATGTCATTTGGGGGGGGGGGGGGGTCTGTCAGTGGCAAGGCCCGAAGGGTCGAAGCTTTGGAGGCCGCAGGTCCGCAGGCCACTGAAGTCCCCCAGAAGCTGAGGGGTTGCTGAAAGGACTACATGTACTCCGATATGAATTCTGAGTTTTTAAGCATGTTTTATCTCAGAAAATTACTTTTGGATTAAATCATGCACATTTAGTATTTGAGGGATTGTTGCAGGACCGCCCCCCCCGGTACCTTTAAAAATGTATTTGAGGGGGTCCTCATAACATTGGGGGGGGGGGAGTCAAAACCCCCTTAACCGCCCTTATTTCGAACATTGAGGGAGGGAGAAGGTTAACTCAGTAGTGAGCTGGGTTGCCAATCGCTGGAATCAAACTCTTGCCCAGTCACTTCAGCCTGTCTTGGACAGCAGTTTCAATCATCCTTCACCTCGTTGACTTGTTCTCTTTCTATCCTAATTGGCCTGTACCAAGTGCATAAATTCAGGACGTACAGCCGAAATCATCCACCCATACTAGAGCCCTGCGCGGTCACCCAAAAGCATGACCGCCCCGCCCCGCAATGGACTAAGCTTGACCGCGACCGCTCCGCCCCGCACTGCTGAAAAGCTGACCACGACCGCGACCGCCCCACATGCTTGAGGCCTGACCGCGACCGCCCCGCACCGCATGCGGACATGGTATGCTTGACCGCGACCGCCCCGCTTGACCGCAAGATGTCCGCAGTTCAAAAGATTTTGTGACTTGGGTCTTTTGTTCTAAGAATATATATGAAACTAATCACATAATGATAAAACAGTGAATGGATGACTAATGATTACAGATTTGTCTCACTCTGTCATCTTATTCTCTAGATATTATCTACAGAATAAGATTTATTTACAAGTTTTAAAGCTTTGAAATTAAATGGCTTAAAAATAGAAAATATACCATTCACTTTTACTTCGTTAATCTGAAAATGCATCTTATTCAGTTCATTGTACTTAAATTTGAGATTTTCACATGTAAGTAATGGTTGAAGTCATTCATGTAATACTAACAAATACATATTGATTTTTGTTTTTTATAAGTATTGAAAAGATTTCTAATTGCACTATTTTGCAAGTAATTATTTTATTTTGGTCCTTGTGGGGTAAAAGTGGAATGACACTGTTTGAACAAGCACTGAGTGATAGCAGATATGCATGATTGGTTTCACTAGCTACAGGAGTGTGTAAGAACCAACTCTTTACTTATAGTCTTTTATTCAGAAAAAAGTAAAAAGTATGGGTCCCATGCACAGTAAGCCCCTACCCCAATGAAATACGCCTGTGCCACTTTGCTCATGTTCTCTTCCCTATATCATCCCTCTCCAGTCACCCTGTTTAACAGCAAATAACACTCCAGCTTTAATTAGCAGCTTAAATGCAAAAATCCGGTGTTTTATGGGTTTTAGTTCAAGTCCCTGTTACATGAGCACTTTTTGGCTATTTTTCATTTTGGCCCCTTTTTTGCTTTTTCTTTTTTTTTTTGCTATCATGCATGCATGCTCGCAACATTTTTCTAGGCTCAGGCATTTTCCCTGCATTATCCATGCTATGACAATTTTCCCTGCTTTTTATGCTTCTTCCCATTTTGGGGAGAATTTTCTATGCTAATTATGCTGTGCATTACTTTAAAATGCTGCATTTTTTCTACCATAAATTTTATGGTCATGTAAATGTGGCTCAATCATAAGACCTCAGCCATTTATCATATTGCATCCGATTCAAATGATGACACTTTTAGGAGTTGCACAATCATCCATAATGAAATGCGATATGCATGAAAATACAAACGAAATAAATAGGATATAAGCCATTAAATATTGAAAATACCAGAAACCAGATATTAAATGTCAAGGTGTACAAGCAAATCTCTACAATAAGATTCTCTAATCTTTAATTAGTATTTTTTTTACTGTAATAACTACTAGTTAAAGGGTACCTGTTTTGGGCAAAGCAATATAAGCCATGATGTGAACAAGCAGAGTCCATGATAGATCTGCAGTGTCCAGACTTTACTGCTTTTACACAAACGAATGATGAATGCTAACAAAACTCCTTTGACTGTGTTTATGTATAACACTGTGATTAAAAAGAGAAAATAGAATCAGTGATTCTTGGCTTGCTCTTTATGGAGAACTGAAATTTTGATTAAGAATTTAAAATGTCATCTCTGGAATTGCAAATCCAGTGTTCTCTGAATCCATAATTATCTTCCAAGCACTTTAAAACTCATTTGGTATAGACATTTTGATACAGTATCTTTCCAAATAGAATTTTAATACAAAGCATCTCATAAAAATGTTTATTTTACCATAACACCAGACAACAGAAGTTCTGCATATCATTGCCTAATTTCAGATTAAACAGGTAATGCAGGTAACACCAAATAAAACCTTTATCAATACTGGTTTGTGGTGATCTCAATGCTGTTTTGCATTAACGATTTCATTGATTTTGTGCATTATGTCTGGGGCGAAAAAGGATCGCACAAAGGCCTAGTTAATAATTTATTGGTGGTGCAAAAAATATGCATTTTGCCCCTGGATAAAATGCGACTTTACACACGATTTTGCGTTTGTAGTAGTAATGTAAATGGGAGTAGAATTAGACAGTGGATAGGTAGAGTTAGGGTGGAGAGGGTGGATAGATGGATGATTGAGACTTTACGTCCTGTATTTATCCACTTGGTAGCAGGTTAATCATGCAGGAGAGGAGGAGAACAAAGTTATAGGGTGGAGAGGAGAGGAGATAAGGAGGGTAGAATAGGGAGGATGGAGTAGTAGGGCAGAGAACGATTTGGGTGTATGACTGTATGTCCTGTATTTATGCATCCTGGTAGGCAAATTAAGAAAAGGAGGAAATAAACATTATTGAGACAAAGGGTAACTGCGAGTCAGATAGATAGATAGATAGATAGATAGATAGATAGATAGATAGATAGATAGATATAGATAGATAGATAGATAGATAGATGCAAACATGTTGGGGGAGGAGAGGCTGATATAGTAGAATAGCACGAATGGAGAAAAGAAGTATGTCTCTTTAACACAGAAACTGATTCATATAAAGTGGTGGAAATATTCAATATTTTCAATGTACATTTAGATCACCAATATACACAACTGCACCTTAAAGTTTTAGCATGCAGATCAGGATCATGAATGTAATATCATCATACTCAACCAAGAATACATTTCTCAGACCTTACCAAGATAATGACAGGTAAAACTGTAATATCATCAGCAAATATTGCTAGAAAAAGTGCATGACCTTGTATGATTCTTGCATTACCACATTACTGTGTAACATCCAGTGATTGATTAACGAATACACACCCATATTAGCGCAGCTTAGGCCCTGGATTTGCTTATATGATTTATATGCAAAAGGAACGCATAAATGATGTAAAGTGTGCAAAAAGGAGATGCATAAATATCCCATTTCATTTCATACACGACTAGCTATCTGCATTGGGCTTGTCAAGATGATACTGCAGTGTTTAGAAAGTGCTGCATAAGACTGTAGTGAGAGGTGCAGTTCTAACATGCAGTGTAGGTGCAGTTGGTCAAAATGGGGAAAGTATGACCTGAGCGAGCATAGTCAAACAATGATGTACGTAGTACTTACATTTAGCTGCTTGTGGTCATCAATGAACCCACAACAGGCCTTTTCCACTGCATTGAAATGAAGTGTCAGTTTATCATCGAAGAACTTTTGACCTCATTGATGTGTGGTGTCACTCAGTAGGTGACTTGTTCTGATAGAATTGAAAATATAGGAAATGACCTCACAAGCAGCACCTGAGTCATAGAGAATAGCATGACATGGACTAGTCCGAGCATTGCCTCTGATCCCATAAATGCAGGGAACTGTAGTACAATGATGCTAAAGTGCTATAAGTTAGGGCAGAGTTAAGATGATGCGAAGAAATGTGGGGGACCTCAATGTCTTACAGGTTTATCCCATGTGTGGAATCTTTTACTGGCTCAGCAAGGTGCTCTTTTAATTCCAAATCTCATTTGAAATATATCATTCAATAAATTGCCCCTGATCCGGAATATATTTTACATGCAGTGCTCAGAACTTTTCTCCGAGTACTGCTTTTCGATGCACTGATGGATGGATGTCCAGATAGTTTGTTAGGCTGATAAAGATGGGAAGAGGACACAGCAATGAGGCAAAGGACTATTGAAGTTGCTGTCCAGCATGTGTCCACCTGGACTCCATGTAATCCGGTTGACATTTTTTGTTATATCAATCCGAATTGAAATAAAATTCATCCTTATAAATCCTTACCGACTGAGCTTACAGTTATATTGTCTTCCTTTTCCTAGCAACTTGGTCACACGGTTACTCTGCAACCCTACAAGGAGATACATAATTTATGGTATATAGGCCTATGTAAGTGCAGCCCGCTAAGCCCAGTTCTTGGTGCTCATGAAGGTTGATTGATGAGATGGGAGAGCTAGAGAAGTCCTCTGGAAATATGTTACACATTTACCCCATGTGAGGGATCTTTTAAAAGGAAAGTTTTTGCCATTCACGAGGGTCGTAATTGATACAACAAACCAGAAAGTGCTGCAGTAACAGCAAGTTACACAGCAAGCCAGCCTGACTGATCCAGTAAGTGCTTCAGTCTTCAACCTTTGGTAACAGCAAATGATACAGCAAGCCAGTCAGTAAGTGCTTCAGCAGTAATGCAGTAAGCAGGAAGTAGTGCACTGTGGCCTGGATGTTTCCTGACATCTATCACATCCTGAAGTGTCAACTGAGATGGCATGGCTTTCTGCATTCATTGCTCTTAGCAATATATCAACTGGCAATTATCTCCCAAGTGTTATTTCCCTCAGCTTTCGGCTTTGTGCAGAATACTGATAGTGAAGCCCCATGCTAAATAGCTTTATGCATTTTTTCCAGCACTTCCTATCATTCTGTCTCTTCATTGATTTGCATTAATTTTGTTGTTATTTGTTGTGCAAGGTTTAATTCAATATTTTAAGGGGCAACCTTTAAATAATCGGGAGCTTTCTTCGGCCGAAAATTATTAAATTTATTTCATGGTAACGGCGGCTGAAATGATTTATTTCAAAAGCGCGAAGTCCCCAGATATTCATTCCTAATATTTAACTAAAATTGAGCAAGAAACTATTTATTTCAAGAATACGCCAAGCTCCATTAAATGGTCTCCCTTATCTGATAAAGACCACAATACTCAAATTGTATTCATTTTCGCAAGTTCCTCTTTAAATATTTTTTTGGCTGGGGTTGTCATTAATGCTAGATCAGTACAGTGTATCTCTGTTCGTTTTAGATAGTTTTAGCTTTCCTGCTTTTCAAGAGGGACTTTTGTTTGTAATTAAATAGCTTATCTCAATTTCAACACTGCAGTGACGTTGTATGCAGATAAGTGGAGAGCTCAATACACACTGCAAATTAGTAGCTGGAATTACGTAAGCTTACGTCAGCCTGGTTGCAATTGATGAGGTGCTATTGAAACAAATTAAGTGGGATGGCTAATCATGGATTTAAAATATCTCCAGGCCCCAAGCTAAGTCAGAAACTTTAACGTCTTGGCGACAATGTGCATGGATCGAAGGAGCCATTTTCGAAGATCTATTTTTAGGTATAGATAATACAAGATAAAGATGGAGATAGATAGGTAGATATGGTAAGTGCCGCCCTCCTCGTTCAGTTATTGGTGCTTGCAAGGGGAGACGGAGAGAGTGGGAATCCTCAACATGTTACGAATTTACCTCATGTGAGGGATATTTTACTTGCCCATACAGACATTGATAAAGGGGGCCACCCATTAAATGTTTCAGAACATTATCAAGCTGAAATGTTGCTCATGAAGGTCCACTGAAAATTTGGATTTACGACTTCGGGTTCAAACTTGCCAGCACAGACCTTCAGCGGAGCAGGCAAGGACTCGAACCACTCTGCCACCCAGCTGCCTATAAAGATAGATTGATGGATCATAGATGTTGTATTCCTACACTGAGCCCAACAATGAGAGACGTAGATAATTTTTTTTAAATTGTCTGTTTAAGATGAAGATTTATTTTAACAGAATAAACAACCCATAAGTAGGCCTATGGTACTCTTATAAAACATTGATTTACCTAAAGAAGTTTCCAATTCAAGTGAGACCACCCACATAATCATTTAAACAAAAACACCCCTCTCATAAAAAAAGACACAAAAACAATGCCATCAAAACCTTCAGAAAAACTGTCTTTAAAAACAGCCTTAAACGAATTAGGTTTCCTAAATGATCTTACTTGGTAATTCTGCCCATCAATTTTGTATTCTCTTTGGAGAATTATAATTCAATCCATCAAGCATTGACTCATGAAGTGCCCCCAGCCTTTTCAAACGACTTGTTGCTGATGCAGATGATACTGTCTTGGAGAGGTCCTTACAGTATGGCTGAAAAAGTTGGTCTGCTGTTAGCTCTCAAGCTGCTCCTTCTGATTGTTCTGGTGAGTGCTCTCTTTCCAGAGTAGTATTCCGCTGTCGTTCTGGGTCCAGTTTCAGGTATATTTTGAATTATGTATTAGTATATAGGAGGGCCTTTGCTCGACGTTTTGTCTGTAGACTGAATACACGTATATTCTAGTCTTTGATACTAAATATCTAATTTCTCAAAAAAGACCTCATTTGAGGAAATTGTACTTCCCTCTTGTAGATACATTGTTTAATTTAAAATCTAAACCGCTTGAATCAATTATTTACAATTGTAGTTCATGCGAAATTATTCATTAGTTGAGACTTTTACATTTCAACTTATAATTCGAAAGCATATATATACATAATTCTATTCAACTGTTGATCTACAACTTATAAGGATATTGATCAGTAGAAACAACAAACATTTAAAAATATGGCAAACAATAAACGCTATCCTTTATTGGTGCATACTGTAATTGTGCATCAACTGCATCTTAACTTCTAACTACAGCAACAGCCCTGCAACAACCCCGCACAGCAGCTGCAACTGAGAGCTGCAACAATTCTACAGGAGCATCTTTCCATCAGCTGTTGATGCAGGGGGATGTCAACGTTGCTAGGCAACCAATTTATAATCAGTGAAGCAAGCCTCTCCCATTCTCTCTACTTGTCAAGTGCTTTTAGAGTTAGAGGGGGCTATCTGAGAAGAGAGGGGGGGGGTGGATTATGCAGGGGGTGGATTATGGAAAAGGGATTTTGTCAGTGTTATAATAGTGTAACTCTAATCAGCAACAATGTAATTTTATATGCCTATATGAGGACATGTTCAATCATGAGGGGTTTCAGATTTTTCTAACATTTCATTGAAGCCTGTCTTTGCATTTTAATTATATTGAGGTACCATCCTAAAAGTAATGTTGGTAACTCGAGCTAGAAGGTCAAATTGACATTTGGAACATTTAGTACTCCCATACAGGTATATATTGACTTATTTTACACTGTAATCATGGGCGGGATCTTTAACCTGTCAACCATAAGCACTGATATAAGGGATCTATCCCGCTTGGTATCAATGTGATGTACCAAACTAAAATGACGCTCACAAACGTCTTCATATCAAGGAATTGTTCGACAACTGTGGTCAAAGTGATAATCCGAAGGTTTTTCAAAAGATTCACTCTCATTTGCTTATGAAAAGGGACAGAGCTTTATGCATCCATTTGTCATTGATTGTTGAAATCAAATCCACCTGTAATGTCATTCTTGTTAAACCAAATTGTGTGTTATGTACTGTGTCTGGCTATTTTCTTCTCGGGTCAGTTTCTTAAAACGAGGTGCAGAGAGTCAGGACATAGGCCTATAGACCAAGTATTTACTCCCTATTTTCGCGAAGGAGTGTTGGACTGTTGGTCAAGCGGTAGCATGCCGGGTTGCCTATTGCTGGGTCCAGCGTTCGAAACCAGCTCTTGCTGGGTCACCTAGGCCTATGTTGGATGCTTTTTTCAATCATCCGTTGCCTCTCCGGTCTTAATTAGCCTACCAAGTGCATAAATACAGGACAAAAAGCCCTAATCGTCCATCCATCCATTTGGTCCCTCTCTTGACCTGCTTGTAGCTCTATACTCCCTACTCGAACTCTTCTAACATTGTCACCAAGCCAGCTTTACCATGATCAATATCCTTTCAGGCCAGAAAGCCTTGTCAATGTCAATGCACCAACCATCAATAATTTATGTGAAGCATCTGCACTATCCAGAACATCTATAACAATTCCATCCTGTAGTCTTGTGACATTTAGTGTCGGATAAATCCTTGCTAATATGATTTGGATCACTTTACAGGGGATGTGTTGCTATGCAGTGCTGGAAGGGGAAAGGGGGGGGGGTGAAACTTGAGGAAGGATGGAGTGATGTATAGCTGCATCACTGAGGTAGTAGTTGCCTGTTTTAGCAGCAAAGGTTGATAGACATTTGCTATCAGCAGTTAAAGTATGTTTGCTTCGCTGTATGTCGTGAGTTCAGCTTTCCTTTAAAATCATCCATTACTGGCTTCATTTGGCTCAGTATTAAAGCTAATTTTAGCTGCATGTACTGATGCCTGTCACCGGGTTTGGCTTTTAAAAATTGGTATGGTAGTGCTATGGGTTATAAATTGCTTGTCCAAGGTTCGATTCCAGCTCTAGTGTCATTTTCAAAGTTTCAATCATCTTCTATCTCATTTCTGGTCTTGCTCTTGTATCAATCTATGTAGTCTACCAACGTGCATAAATATGGGACATATAACTCCAATTCAACAACTTGACAAATCATCAACAAGGTGTATTAACTGGGCCATGTAATCCAGCATAATGTTGGCCCCAAACAGGCCATTATCATTTTGTGCTTTTGAATAACTCAATGATTCCAACAATTTAAGCAGTGTTCAAGAACCATATAAATGGACAATATCTACTGCAATTTCAGGCATATCACAGTGCATATGATACACAAAGGCCTATCACTGAGTTTCCTTTGCAAAATTGTACATGAAATGACTCAATGAAGTTGTCAAATCATGTCAAATGTCTGTTTTGAATTCCACCCATGATCATTATTACATGGGTGTACCCAACACATGTGGCATTGTTGCAGTTAAAATCACCCATAATCATAATATTACATATAACATAAATGCTTAATGTTTAAAATGGTCTTTTATTGTGGTCATGTTCAGCAATGATATGATAGATAGCGTAGCGCGGGGCATGCAGCCCCCCTTAACTTCGAGGAGCGATTTGACCTACTTTTTGTGGTCGATTATTTGAATGCTTATGCTGTCAGGAAGGGATCACTTAACTCTACTTATAACTAGTGAAATGAATGTCTACCAATTTTAATAAAGGAGTTACGGCCCTCTTTGTAAAACAATTAAAATGGCCTTCTTACCCCACCCATCGGGCAAGAAGCCCCCCTATTATAATCCTATGGAAATTTTTTTTGCGAGCGCATTCAGCTTGAAAGTTATTTCTCGGGGTTCTTCTATCATTTTAAAGGCATTCTATTCACTTTTTCTGAATTTTTCTGTTCATACATTTATTTTTTTATATTTTGCCCTTTTTCAATTTCGGCCAAATTTTTCCTATTTCAATTAGCTATTCTATCAAGATTTAAGGTAAAGTACACATTATTAAATGGTTCCTGAAGCAGCTTTGAGGCCCCAGTGAAGGGGGCCCCATGCCCCATACCATGTGGGGCCTCTTGCCCCAAACCCACATATTTTAATTTGACCTCTATATTTTGAGCTAAAATGCAAAAAACATGATCCAAATCATTTTTTATGTGATGGTCATAAAGTGAAGCAATGCAGATATCCATCATACTTTCAAAAATTTCCAAAGTTAATTCTGACAATCCCTTTCAAAGAATTAATCAAAGTTACAAGAACCATGCACCTTTTTTTGTTTTTTTAATTACGACTATGGTTTGGTGCTGAATGCCTTGAAAATTTGTGACGTCACCTAAAAAGCCTCTAGCTTAAATCCTATCAATAAGAAAAAGCACCAAAAATGTAAGTTTAGAAATAACCCTGGGGGGGCTTCTCACCTAACCCGGGCTTCTTGCCCCGACCCACTCTAAATGTTGCATTACAAGAAATATAACCTGCACACATTGCTTCGGTGTTCCAAATTGTACTACAGGTAGCTATTGAGTGTGTATAATATCACCAGAGAGTGATCTGACTCAAATGTTCATTTTGGGCAGAAAATCCGTGAAACAAAAGTGTTTCGAAAACAATGTCACTGCGAATATATACAAGAGGACTGATAATTTCTTAAAATTCCCTCACATTCAGGCAAGTCAAGAAAACATAAAATTTCCTCTGATAAATAATTCTTCATTCCCCTGAAGTCACTATGATGTCACCAGTTGCAGTGAAGTCGCCAATGACGAGCAGACCACCCAAGCACTGTTATCTTTTCCTGTTAAGATATAAGGGGAAAGTGAATCACCCTGTTGCATCCTTCTTAGGGGAAATTTATGACAATTTATTACCCTGATAAAAATGGGTATTGAGGTCCTTTTGGGGTGAGTGTCCCCATTTGCCCCACCCTTAATTATGCTGGTGATTAATGGTCATGTTACCCCATCTTATTCTAGTAGGGTAGTAGCTTCGACAAGCCTATGGCGGCAGGGAAAAGGGTGTGCCCTCCCTACAAGCAAGCTTCCTTAATACAAAAAACATCCTAAACAGAAGTAGCCTCCATTCCATACATATAGCCTTTTCAGAAGTCGCCACCTCACAAATTTATAGCCTTATCAAATGTATCCAACTACCCACAAGTTACTTCCCCACAAGTGACTTGCTCACAAATGTTTGGCATTCACTCCTTTAATTTCGACTCCAGTGGAATTGCCGAAGGTAACCGGCCTCCGCTCAAGTTCCACGCCAAAAGTAGCATTCCTTGATGCAGCCTTCCCTCCCCCCACATATTACCCCCAAGTAGACAGATCCTCCCTGCAAGAAACGTATCCACTCATTATAAGACTCCCCACATCTCACAATATGAGCCTTCCAACAAGTGGTATCTCTACATGTATAGCCTTCTTACAAGTAGCCTTCCCAGAGGTAACCTTTCTGCAAGTAACCACCACTCAGACAGTGTTGCCATCAAGTTAGCTATCCAAAGATGATCTGATTACAAGCATGAATTTAGGATTAAGCTTACTGTGTCAGCCAAGTAACCATAAATAGCCCCCCTTCACTATTATTTATCGTATGACAAACCCACTGTGTCAAAACTGTTTCAAAATTGACTTTTAACTTGGTCGTTTGATGCCACTGGCTTAAAATGTTTTGTCTGTGTTAGTTATGTTTAATCAGTTGATTCAGTGCTCATCATAATCTAGATAGCAACAATGGTGACAATAAACAAACAATTAAATGACTTGAGGTACTTAATCAAATAATAAGATCAGGAGACAATCAGAAAACTGTTGTCTGTTGATGATGTGGCAAAGCCAGTTTGCAAATTGAAAATAAGAAAATTAATTTTTCCAGTGGACTGACAATCCACAAAGAGCTACAGCTAACCTCTAATAAGTTGCTGTGGTGTAACTTCATGTAGCCTACTTTCCTTTTGAAATGTATTTGTACAAGTATAACATGTGCATTGTACAAATCATGCGAAATAAAAAATCCTGTTAAAAGATGCATGTACAGTTTTAACACGCATTATAACCGACCTAGTTTTTTCCATGATTTACACTCATGCGTTTGACACACATTTCATACATTTCATTCATAATTTGTATTTTACAAATATTGAAAACACATTTTTTGCCCATAATTTACATGCATGTGTGTTGCATGCTTTCATAGCTTTGTAATGGTGACACATTTCTGTATTTATGCATTTACCAGCTATTCAAGTATGTTGAAACATGTTTGTACCAATTGTGAGGAAATTTTGTACCATGTAATTAGGTGAGGTTAGGCCAGGTTATGAAAAGTTCACTTAAGTTGTCAGTGACACTGTGCCTATTTGTTGCATAGAAATACATAATTGGACCCATATCTCAAATTTGATTAATAATATCCAGCACTGAGCAGTGGTGGATCCAGATGGGACAGTGTAGGGTGAGGGCAGCTCCAATTCGGCATTCGCGTACTCACGTACGTGGGTGTCGTTTTGGCATACACGGGCACGATTTGTTCCATATTTTATTCAAAATATTATTTCGATCTCAGTGGTCTGGGGGGGGGGGCGCAGGCCCAGGTGGCCTCCTAGGCTTCCCCTGGATCCACCAAGTGCTGTAGATCCAGATTAGTTCAGGAAGAAGTGCATGCACACAGGACGTAAAGCCCGAATCATCCATTTTGATTAGCCTTTGCCTCATTGCTGTGTCATCCTCTTCTTCTTGTTAGCCCACCGCCTGCATAACTGCAGGACGTAAACCCCAAATCATCAATCTATTATCCGTCTTTCATGAGATGTGATAAACTACTAAATGCTAAAACCTCACCAGAAGCTCTGCGAACTTGCATATCCTTTCATGTTGTCATTAGTGAGTAGAGCAATAATTAAAGGGTTCATATTTACACCTCGACAAAGCTGTACCCAAGGACTATAGTAAAACAAACAACCACAGAACTACATGGACCAAAAGTCTTCCAAAAAACTAAAACCACATATCAACAAATGATGTTAGCTAAGTACTATACCCCAAAATGTTTTTCTTTTCTTTTTTCTCAGACGTGTATCATGATACTTCTATGTGTGTGGCATTGACTGGTCTACTAACAGAGACCAAAAATATTCTTCCCTCATACCACATCAACCCCTAAGTATGTGAGGCTTTTTATGTGGTTCATCTTTTATTACTGCTGTATATTTTTGCCATACTTTGTGCCATATTTTGTATTTTTCATAAGTGCATCTGTTTCAGAGTTTATATAACTGACTATAGTTCACCTGATGTAATTTGACAATTATTCCAACACGATATTTAATAATTATTGTACAAGTTAAAAAATAAAGCTCAAGCAGAAACTGTGATTTTTTGGGGGGGTTTGTCCTCCTTATATCATCCCAACCAGGGTCCGTTGTAATGTACTGTACATGCTTTTGGTATTTGGGAAAAACCAAACCTGTATGCAAAGAACTATTTGCATTTCAAAAAACAAATTTTGTATTACTTTGGAAAACTTTTGAAGTCTCCACTTCTTTTCATTTATTTCCTGATCTTTCTGATGTCAGTGTTTCGTCAGTTATAGCCAACCTGGCTATTTCCTATTATTTGTTTATATTTATTCTGGAATTTATTTCTCTCTTAATGTGTTTTTCTTGATTTATATTTCATCTGTTGCATGTTTTTGGGTTTAGGGTTTTAGGGTTGATACCCTGAATAAAACATCAAAGTAGCCCTGAATTTTATTGCTACCTGTCTCAAAAACATTTGCCATACCTGAATATATATTGCACTGAACCCTAAACATATCAAGTTGGATCTTGGCATAAACCCTGCTGCCCTGGCTAAGAAATAAAGAAATAGTTAGATTTTCTTATTTTGATAGATCAATTACCTTATTCTTATAATTTTCTTACTTCTGTGTGTGGCACATTACATGTACCCTATTTTTATAATTACCTGGACTTTTTAATCAGTTTGTTTCAATGCAGTTCAAAACAATCTCATTTTGTTGTGGATGCCGTGGCCTAATGGATAAGGTGCTCGACTCACGCGCGCAAGGTCGTGGGTTCGAATCCCAGCCATGGCATGGAGGAGTTGGGCAGATCCTCCTGAAACCACTGCCTCACCCCACCCAGGTGCAATGGGTACTTGGCAATAAGGCAACCACAGTGATGGTACTGGAATGAGCTCTTAAGCCCCTTCGGTTAACCCGTGTTCAAGGCTGAATACTCCCCAGGGAGTTGAGAAAGACTCTGGATTGGCCTGCCAAGGATGTAATTGTAAAGTCGGCAGAATATGTCTATACGACGTAGATGAAGACTGTAAACCCACTACATTACATCATTACATTACATCTGAATTAAAATACCCTGACACAACAAGTCTTCAGGTTAGCAGGTCACCAACTTCCTTAAGACATGCTAAGTTACAATCAGGGTAAATAATTAATAGGTCAGTTCTTAAGGGTATACCTTGTATCTGTTAAGCACTAACAACCCAAAATGAAGAATTTTAAAAAACCCACATAACATATAACCCATAGGAATTCCTGGCTATTATCCAATTGTTGGTACCAATAGCATAATTGGTTGGGTTCATGTCCAGGTGTTGGGGAGCACTAGCTTAGTGGTAGCAAGTGGGCTGCCAATCGCTGGGTCCCGGGTTCGAATCAAGTTGTCGCCAGTTCTGCTTGGTCTATGTTGGAAGGCGGTTTCTATCATCCTTCACCTCATTGTCGTTTCCTTCGGTCCTAAGTAGCCTACCATTGCATTAATATAGGATGTGTTTGTAGTTGAAAATCAAAATGTGAAAAAGCTGTCCAGTGTATAGTCAAATGGCCTGAACAATAATTAAATTTTAAGAGCAATCCTGATCATAGACATGTTCGGGATGGCCATTTCGCGGGGGAGGGGGGCTCTCGCTAGTTTATCCTGGTATTTCAACGTACAACGAATGTGACCAGAGCAATGAAACTGCAGCCCTGTCTGACCCCCCTCTCCCTGCGAAATACGTCTATCCCAATCATGCTAGCTTGTTAATGTGCATGAAAATGTTTTGTTTTGTCTCGAAAATGTACTCATTTCATCCGGGCACTTACATGTACTGCTTATGCTTCCACTTATAACATACATCTAAAATTAAAAAAGATCTAGGAATGTGTTATATGTATCTTATATAGGAAAAGTCTTGTGACATCAAAATTTCGAGAATTCCACACAAAAAAATCTCATGTGATTTACTTTGCAACTTAAATATTCCAACATTCACTCATCAGCCAAATCATTTCCAGTACTTCTCTTGATTATTTATTCTTTTATTTGTTAATTTCTTTCTTGCTTGACTCCTTTGCTTCCTTCCTTCCTTGCTTGCTTCCTTTCTCCTTCGGGGGAGGGTTAGCCCATTGGTAGCATATAGCTGGTCTGCCAATCACTGGGTCCGAGGTTCGAATCCAGCTGTTGCCAGGTCACCTGGAATCCATGTTGGACAGTTGTTTAAATCATCCTTCACCTCATTGTCATGTCCTCTTCCAGTTCTAACTAGCCCACCAAGTGCATAAATACTGGTCACAAAGTCCCAATCATCCATCCATCCTTCCTTTCTTTCTTGCTTAAAAAAAGAACCAAATGACCATTTTTAAAAATCTCATCACTCTAATGATGACCTTAAGCTGCACTTAAATTGACAATTAAGTACTTAAAACAATAGGATGATTACAAACAATTGTACTACTCAGTGACAACCATTTTTGTTAAGGTTGCACTTTAAAAATAGACCGGATTTCTCATTGAGTTCATTATTATAATTTAACAAACTTAAATTGACCATGGATTTAAGTTCATGGTGCATTCTTTAAACATGTAAATTAGTCTAATGCATTTATCCTGTCAATTTCACATCCTCAGCATGAACTACTGTGATATGTACCTTTACAGTCGTGATCTAAATAGTTGAAAAAGTGTAACATTTTCCCCACTGCTTCTACTATTTCATTAAAAGGTACGTTTACAAATTATCCAGTCCTTCCTGAGACAATTAATTTATCTGATACATCAATCATTAAGCCTTAATTATTAATAGCATTTGGAAGTCCCGAAATGAGTGTGACATGTGATATTTATGCATGTTTATTTGAACCTTTTATTCACTTTTTGACCCTATTGTTATATGTCAGCCTTCAGACAATACAACAATTGTCATAATTAGGAACAGTGCAACATGAATAAGTTGCATGTTGGTGGAAATTAATGGTTTGTTTCATTGTTTCTAAAGTGAATTAAACTGGGGAGAAACATGGAAACAATAAAAACCATACGAGAGTTTAGTTCAGTGTTATTCTACTGAAGACTATCAAAGTACCAACATTCACTATTAAGAAATTTGTTAGAACTAACAATGATTTTTAAATTATGGATTTTTAAAGTATCATTTTATAAATAATGATATGATGATAGAATGAATAGATATAGGATCTTAGGGAATGTTATCTATGGATGGATCTATGGACATTTAGGACTATGGTTTGATATATGACCTGGAATACGGGCAACCGCTACGCAAAGTCAAAATGAGTATTATCCATCCTGTGCTGTGAGAGTGCCTTAGTTCTTCTTCTTCTTCTGTGACGCTCTTCCATCCTTTTCAGAACATAGCGCGGTTCATTTGAATCATGACTTTTTTTAATTTATTCAGGGAGAATGAAATTCTCCCTGAAAAAGCGAGGAGTCACCCTACGCCGCCGGCTTCAATAGTTTTCAGCTGTTTTTTTTTCTACTGTGGGGCTGCTTGAAAGTTGATGTCTTGTGAAAAATATGAGTCTGGGCTTTCAAAATTCAAAATGGCATTCGTTGCTAAGAGCCAGAAAAAGGCCTCCTCTGATTCTTGAATTTTTCTTGTTGCAGTGCCTTCAATTGTCACATAAATTAGCCGGAAGTGTTCACAAAGTCTTTACTGCACACTTTGATGTTGCAAGACCAGAATTAGATCATGAAGACAGTAGAAAAGTATCTGCTGAAATTTATCGACATGTCGTCATGATTAACGTCGCCAACAGTGGCCTTAGTGACCGTTCATAAACTATGTGACTGGCGAGGACGGTTGGGAATTTTTGTTTTAAGTTGCCAAAAAGGTTGATACCCCCTTAGATTTCATGAATTCTGAATGGTCCCTTACCGTTTCGTGACCTTATCCTATCCGACACTTATCAATTCAAAAATATGTCATGTAAAGAACAAGTACCTCTTTCAAGAAATTTGATGCAAATATATCACTTCTCAGCATGGATAATAATTTCAATTCACCTTACCAAATTGACAGTCTTCACATAGATACCAAATAGACCTTGTCCACTAAATAGGCAATAGAGCCTTGCTGAATTTGGTCGGTCCCATTGGCCGAAGGGCAGTTCGGAGTCTATCATCAGCACAGAATGTTGCCAAGGTGACCACCATTAGTATTTGGTTGTCAGGGTAATCATAGGGTTGCCATGGAAGCCAGCATAGTATTGAGGGGCTGGTCATTTTATCTATAACTCTGTCACTACAGATTTATGTGGTGATGAGAACTGATGGTCTTTAAAGTATAGTATCATGAGATCTGGTTATTGTCGGTGTCACATTTATGTAAATGCCTATATTTCCATTATTGTTAGTTGGTTTATTACCTAAGACTAAGTCCCAAATGTGCATATATGACACAAATCTATCTATCAGTTATCTATCCTCTAGAGTCAGACCAAGAATTATTCAGACGCTTGCCTTTTTGTTATTATTTCAAGGAATTACCAAGTAAACCAACGAAACATGCAATAGAAAACATCCTTGGCATCACATGTAACCTGCACAAAACAAATTTATTGCAAATTGGCAAGAAATGTGGTGAAAAAAGCTACTTTTGTTAACTCCATGAACCAAAAATTATTCAGACACTTTAACAAAGTTGTAGAAAGTGAACTATTTACTATCATTTAATTTTGTTAATATTTTTGTCAAAATAATGTTCATAAACTACCTAGGGACCATAATAACTGCAGCGAATGAAAGGTGTGACCATCTATTAAGAAAATTAGGATAAACATTGGAGATAAACAGTATGTCCAATTGTCACATTTTCATGCACTCTTTAACCTCAAACATGCCTTTTATTGATTCAAATTGCTTTAGTTTACCTTAGAATTGTATTCTTAAAACTTTGAGTCACAATGTGAAGCATTGGAGGCCGCATACTAAGTTCTGTGCGCTTTTGTATTTATTTGTCCAATTTTACCAAAACAAAAACATGTCCATGTGGCACCAAAACCTAACAAATTTTTGGAAAGCAAGATTCATTATCTATTTCAAGCTATATTCCATGCATAGTCTGAACAGCAACTCAATGGGGCACTTTTAACTTCATTTGGGAAGGGGGCAAACATGTGGTTCTTCGGCCTCAATACTATTCCAATGGAGATTGCTCCATGAAAGCACACTATAGTTGTAGTGTGGCACATCACCTGTAAACAACTGGTGTAAATGGGCTATCATGTATATGTAATAGAGTGAACAACCTTAGGAAGGCCATGCAACTTTATTTTAAGTGATTTGATGGATTGCAGTGGGTCAATGGGCAAGGATTCAGAGAGCGGTTGGAGCCAAAAACAAAAATAAAATACCAAAGAACATACAATTTTTCAAGTAAGCTTGTATTTCAATTTTACTTAGATAGAACTGTTAACAATTGTCACTTTATGATATTCTGAAATATTTCCGATTGATATCTGACAGATTTCAGCCCATTAGTCAAGAAAATGTGATAAACTGAATCAGATGTTTATAACACATATTCATCCAAATTTTCTTAACTTATGATCAGACCTGTCATCCAATGTGGCCACAATGATCCCATGGTAGTTTATTAGCAATCATTGGGACAAATATTGGTAAATAGTTCACTTTCTACAACTTTGTAAAAGTGTCTGAATAATTTCTGGTTCCTGAAATCGACAAATTAGCTATTTTCATCCGATTTTGAATCAGTTTGCAATAAATTTGTATTGGACAGGCTACACTTAATACCAAAGATGATTTTGACTGCATGTTTCATAACTTACTTTGCAATTCCTACAAAATAATAACAAAACAGCAAGTGTCTGAATAATTCTTGGTCTGACTGTAGATTCTACAAATAATTGGTGAAAAACCACAGGACCTAAAGCCCCCAATTCAGCATGATTTTAAAATAGGCAAAAAATACATCTTCCAGTATCTATCAGGGGACGGTTAGTCTAGTACTATGCTGGACGGTTGTTTCAATCATCATTTGCGTCATTGCTGTGTCCCCGTCCTGTCCTAATTAGCCTATCAACTTGCCGTACCAAGTGCATAAATAAAAGAAGTAGAGCCTCAATCATCCACCCATCCAGTATACATCTATTACTTCTGGAGATTTCAATTTATTTCGCATATTATCACCCACTGATCATATGTCACTTTTTCATTAGCTGGCAACCCATATGTAGTGATAGGATTCCAACCCTTATTAAGTAGAAATATTAAAGCAATTCCCATCTATAGCTTCAGGGTGCTATGATAATATTGGTTGAGTCTGTTTGAGAGAGATAAACATGTTTCTTTTTGTAGTTTTTAAAACTAATTCTAAGCTATATCCCTGTCACACCAAATAATGGATTTCATATACAGTAACAGTGTTCTTTTTATCCAGAAAAGTCATGGTATTCGGAGATTGTTCAAGTTGTTCTAAATATTTTCATCCATGTGATGATAGGGTGGTTTTAATTACAAGTACCATTTCGTGTCCACTCTTTTTGTATAGGCTATAAAATTTCCTGGCTGTAACAGGTCAGAATCAAAGTATGATACCTCTGAGCCCTAGCTCTTTTCACAAGACAGACTTCTGTCCAATTAAACATCACAATGTGAACTAACATACATGCTTCACTTTTCCTAGGATTCAAAAGTTCATGAAACCAAACGTATGCTTCTGAACAAGAAAAAGACCAGAACAGTAACGAATTTGTGTTATTCTTTCAAAGTGTTTAAGTTTTGTTATCTTCAAATATCACTTATTTGAAGTTCCTAAATGAAGGATCAAATACACTTTGGAAAAACAAATACAGTCTGCTGAAAAGTCCATTTGGAAAAGCTCATAACCCAAGACAGCTCTACTGTGTGGAGTTGAATTTCAAAAGTTTTAGTTAATTTAGTATCAATTTGGCAAATATTCTCAATGGAATCCATTCAAACTTGTAGATTTAAGCAGCGGATCAAACACTCTTAGAGTAAACTACAGTCCTTTAAAACAATCACTTAAGTCAAAATTTACTTTTGGCCCTGCCTTGTAGAATTTAGCCCCAGCTACTGCATGAGATTTTCCCCAAACATTGTGGAAATTCCCATGTTTGCTCAGAGCACAGGCCAATGAAGAACCTGCAATTGGATTGGATGGAAAGTATTGGGGGTTTCCAATCAATATTTATGAAAACAATACAGGCTTTGTTTGGTGGTGTCTCAGCCATGGTGGCCCCAGAATATTTTGGGGTTTGTGCATGAGAAGAGAAGGAAAGAGGGAGATAACAGTGGCTTGGAGTTGCTGTTGGGTATATATATTATATAAATATTTGATGGTGAGGAGTCCAATATAGAGTATAATTGGACGAAGAAAAGCTATATTGGACGAGGCGCTTGCGCCGAGTCCAATATAGTTTTTCTGAGTCCAATTATACTCTATATTGGACGACTTACCATCTAATATTTGTTATATTCTCCATAAATGAACCCACTTTTAAATCAATAGGTTTAAACACTTTGACTGTGCTGGAAAGCCAGTTTGTGTTTCTTTTTGTTTAACTGCAGAATTCTCTACAAAATGTATCTCATCCTATTTCAGCAATGGGTAGCCACAAACATATAGAATTTACATATTCTGATTCTGTATTCTAAAACCAAGAAACTTCTTTATATTTGATATTTTTTATTTCAATTTTATAGCACAATGTTTTTCTTTAAACATTGGCATTTACACGAAAAATGGGTGAAAAAGTGCATTTTTTGTCACTAAATGTCCTACCATGGTCCCATGACCTATGTAAGCAATGTTACATTTGCTTAATGTTGTTGTCCTGATCAATACGCAACTTTTGACATCATTTGTGTTTTTATGTGTCTTCCCATTGGCGTGCAATTAATTTTTTACTAAAAAAAAAAAACACAAAATGTTTTCTTGCTGTTGCTGCAGCAGGGCACAGCAGAAGGTGTTTCCTCTCAGGTCCTCCCTCACGGACCTATAACATGTCAATAAAACTCCTCACTGCCCAATATAACTTCTCACTGTCCAATATAACTTTTCACTGTCCAATATAACTTTTTCTCTGCCTAATACAGCAAGGATATTATCCAAGAATACTCGCTTGTGATTGGCTGACACAATCCGAGTGGAGAATATATATATATATATACTCATTAATTCAACGTTTTGGAGACGTGCAACCTTTAGGGGACAAATTGCATAAGCTTAAAAATCCCAGAAAAATAAAGTTACGAAAAAAAAATCTTATGCTATTCCCCTTCCTTTATTACTCCTCTAGCCTAACACATTTTCAAATTTGTACGCCACATTTTAAATTATACGATGTCCCCCAAAGGTCAAAGCCAAATGATATATATATCATCAACCTTTCGGGGCCAACTGTCATTCAACCTTTTGGGGACACAATCTATTTTTAGATTTTTGTGCTATTTTTAGCATGTGTCTCCTAAAGGTGGTTGTTTTGCATGATGTCCCCCAAAGATGATGTTGACATATAATTAAGAGAATATATCATGTATGTTGGGCAGAGACTCCAACAGTTGAAGGGTTATATTGAAGTATGCTTACAAAATTGGAATGACCAAATTGGTCATGATAAATTCAATTTCAAAGGGATGAGGTGTCAACAGTAACTTTTTAATCATTGTTGACTTTTAGGAAATGGCATGCGAATAAATCCGAAGAAAGTACAACAATAACATGAGCAATGAGAGCCACCATGGGTTTTTTGGCTTACCGGCGTATCGCACAAGACTATATGAAAAATTATTCTAACAATGACACCAATCTTCAATTTCACAATGTTAAAAAAGATTCAGAAAATTATTAATGGACTTAAACCAAAACAATAGCATAATATATAAGTTTTGCTATGAGTACCAAGATGGGACTTTACCTTCATATTTCCTGCATGAACTTAATAAAAGTTCTGTTATAAATACCAAAATGAACTTTTTAATTTTCAACATAGTGTTCATTCCTACCACACCTGAGTTGCTAACTATCTTCTATTTCCAATTATGAGACATTCGTTTGCCAAGCAGGCTTTACGATGTAGAATTCAACTAATTTATAACAACTGTCCCAACTCCATTGAGGACAAAATTTTCACTCATAGTTACCATGGGTATGCCAGATAGATTAGATTAGTTTTTTTCGGAGATAACTATAATGCAACGTGTAGTAATCGCCAGTGTTACAATTGAAACAGACAACTAACAGAGATAGAGGGATGGATGATTGGGCTTTCCGTCCTGAATTTATGCACTTGGTAGGCTAATTAGGACTGGAGGAGGACACGGCAATGAGGCGAAGGATGGTAAACTAACAGAGTAATAACTTATTGTGTTTTTACGTCACAATGTTGTGAGGCATCATTGGTTTGGAATGTTATCTTGAATCTAATTTCTCATTGCTTGTGAAGTAACTGTTGTCTCTGAGAAACTTCATGAAGCTTGACAGCTCTTGACCTTGATCCTAAAAGTGGTGCCTGAACAATGTGCAAAAAACCAACCTTTCAGGGACGACCATCATGCAACCTTTGAGGGACACAATTTATTTTTAGATTTTTGTGCTATTTTTAGCACCTGTCCCCTAAAGGTGGTGGTTTTGCATGATGTCCCCCAAAGATGATGCCGATATATAATTAAGAGAATATATATTATGTATGTTGGACAGAAACTCCAACAATTGAAGGGATGTATTGAAGTGTGGTACTTACAAAATCGGATGAATGGATGGATGGATGGATTATTCAGGCTCTACATCCTGTATTTTGGCACTTTGTAGGCTAATTAGGACAGGGAGAGGATACAGTAATGAGGTGAAGGATAATTGAATCAGCCATCCAACATAGGCCCAGGTGACCCGGCAAGAGCTGGATTCGAACCCTGGACCCAGCGATTGGCAGCCAAGCACGCTACCACCTGACTAACCCTACCCCACTTACAAAATCAGAATTGCGTATGAAATAAATGATTTGTATATATGTAGCCCGAGCATTGCTTCTGATCCCAGAAACGTATGTAATGCCATCTTATATATGCAGTGTCCACTTGTACCAATTTTAAAACTTTTGAGTATGAGCACCTCCTTTTGTGACTTTGTATCTTCCATTTACACAAGGATCTGTCGAGCTATCCAATTTTGAAAAAAGTATTACAAATGTATTCCGCACCTTCCAAATATTTACCGGAACCTAACTCTAATGTGTGGCTTATTAAGATATATTTGGCTTCATTTGAATGTGGTATGACTATTGTGTACACAAACACACCACAGAGCTCTTTTTTCTATATCATTATCAGTTCAATGCACAATTTACATGCAGTTACCCTCGTCAGCAAATGCAGTTACCTTAGTCATTCAATTTGGAGAAAAGCAGTTACCCTCGTCCTTCTTTAACATGGGATCCAATGGGATGACCCAGTTTTTTCAATTAATTTTGAGAAATTGAGACGAGGGTAACTCAGTTACCCTCGTCCAGTTTTGCCACAGTGAAATTACTGGGAAACATGCGACACGGAGAGCTTGGAATTCAGGGAACATAGGATCCATAGGAAAAATATAATAGGATACACGGAACAAAGGTACACACCCCAAACCAGACTGAGGCTGAGCAATGAAAATGTCTCCTCAAGGCCAGCCCGGAGATGAGGCCGGTCACGTGGCCTCCAACACTGGACCAAAGACACCTGATTCCAAACCAAGGCCAAGGATTAGGCCTCTAGACCTCCAACACTGACACATATCCAGGTACTAAGCATTCATCAAATTGTAGATAATAATTATTCTCTGGATGATGGTCAGATGAGCACACTAGTAACATTAGCGCTTGTTCTGTTGAAAAGTCACCACAGTAACATTTTTTATATTGTGATTTACTGATTATAGTTACTTCTCCTGTGCTTTTTGAACAAACATTTGTCAGTCACAATAGTCACTAGTGACTAAATTTCCAGTTTTTAATCCAGTTACCCTGTCTATAGATATGGACCAAATGGACCAAAAATTATATTGGGCATTTCTGACGCCTAAAACTAATTTTTTGTGTTCAGCTTATATGGGATTCCCAACATTTTCATTTTTGATGCCATGGACACTTTTGGCCCCCTCTTTCAGAAATTTGCCAGTATGTCTCCCGATTTTGTTTGCCATCCCCCTAGGGACAAGTCCATTAAATATGTGCCAATCATTTAATACGGCCAATCATTAGAGTCAACCTTTTCATCAGAAGGCTCGTCACACTAAAGACGCACAAGTCTGAAGGCACGAAAGTCAAAAGGCTAACGAGTCAGAAGGTTGGTAAATCAAATTCAATAAACATAATTACATGACTAGAAACAAGGTGTCCTCCATACAGGCCGATAAATACAGGCATAAATCTAAACAAGAAGCCAGGGGTTCAAATTGGAGGTGGTGTATTGTCCTAAGTTCATATCCCCTGAAAATGACTATTTCCTTGAGTGCCCAGATCCAGCTGCTGTTAATATATTGTGTGCTAAATTTCCAAATTTTAGAAATAATCCATTTTCAAGCCACAAAATGGCCATGTGGCACAGGTGATATGAAAAAAAAAATTCATTAAAGAACCGGGAAAGAGCTTTAATATGATTCATGAAAACCAGTGTGATATGGCAGATGGCTCAACCTCCTTTTTGTGGAAGGAGCTGCACATTCATTTTGGTGACTGTCGTATTAATAAGTCTGGGAATCTTAGACATACTCTATCCAATAATAGAATTAGTTGTCTCTGTATGGAACACTGGATACAACAACTACTTACATCCAATGGGCTCTGACAAAACCAGTTCCCTCACAAAAATTTAAACTAAAATATATATGGCTTCAAAAGTTATTTCCTGATAATTACGCTTCATTAAAATATTTGTTGAATTTTAAAAATCTATTTATTGCAATTAGTTCAAGAGAAACCGGAATTTTTGAGGAAAGTCTCAGAAATTCTCATTTTCCCTATATAGATTTTTGGGCTGTTATGAAAATTTCATAAGATTGCGACTCTGAATGAGTTCAGTCATTAAAAAGGAAATAATTTAGACATCTAAATGTAAATTTTCAGGTATAACTCCAAAATTTTAAAAAAGATTCATGGAGCATTGGAAACCCACTTTTACACATCTTGATGAATTTGCTCTTATTAATTTTTGTGAGAGCATTTTGACTCTAGAGAGGCACATTTAGGAAATTGGATGCATATTCTGCTCCTAAAAATAAAATAAAACAGTTTTTTTAAATTTTCAATATTTTACAAAAAACTGTAACGATTTATTTTCAATATGAACCCCGAAGGAACATAATTATATGCTATAAGACCCTTTCCTGTGCCAAATATCACATACACAAGTGCAATAGTTTAGGCACTGTGACCAATACACAGTGTGTGATGCAGTCCACAGTGGATCCAGAGAGATACAAAAGGAAGCTACATCCTTATAACAACATGCTTGTTATTCATTCCTATGCCAGATGCATGCTCTATAATCAAATTATACATCGTTATTGACTCCAAACACCTCCAAATAAAATGGCCAAGTGAGGGCCCAAAAGACATTCTGAAAATGTCCAAATTTCCCACCAAAACTTTCCATTCTCTCACTGTGTGCACACCTCCATAAAAAACTGACCATGCTCCCAAAGGTTTCATGACAGTTGTCCATGAAAGGTGGATGTTTTATCTGCCTCTAATTGTATTTTGCAGAGCTTATTTGTATTGTTTATAGTGAAAAAATTGTTTCTTGCATTTATAAGATTTAGTCTGGGCCGTGGGCCATAAATATTAGCAATCATTACAAATGTTTTATGGCACAAAGCCCAGGCCACATCTCATAAATGCAAGAAACTGCAACATTACATCGAAAATATCCACCTTTCAGGGACACAAGTTATTGGCATGCAACCTTTTGGGGACATGATCTATTTTTAGATCTTTGGCTATTTTTTTTTGCAAATATATGTCTCCCAATAGTGGTTGTCATGCCCCAATGACAAATCTTTTAAATATATGCTAAGCTTTAGGGGACATAATCTATTTTTTGATTTTATGTTATTTTTGGCTGGTGTGTATGTCTCCCAATGGTAGTTGACATAAAAATATATGCCATTTTATGTCTGCCCTGTCATTAGAAGGTCCATCAGATAGAAACCCACACATTTTAGGTCCATTGGTCTGAAGACATAAAAATCAGAAGGCACTTGATCAAGGGCCACAATTCGTAAAAAAGATGCTCCTCCACAACATATTGTGCCCAACCAGGTGCAATTTAACATCAATTTTGGACGTTAAATTTAGAGAGCTATTTTCTCCCACAGTCTCTACCTTCAACCTTTGGAAGACAAGGTCTATATTTTTGCTATTTTTAGGCAGTATCTATGTCCCCTATTGGTATATGCAATAAAATATGTGACAACTGGAATAATATATTTAATGGCAAGTATTTAAGTTTTTCTCCTGCATTTTTTTCCCTTTGACCCTTTGGGGAGATAATCTATTTTCATGTTTTGTCCTATTTTTAGTAAAAATATATGTTTCCAAATGGAGTTGCCGTTTCTCAAGGGATAAATCCATTTATTATGTGCCAATCATTAACTATGTCCAATCAATCATTAAATGTGGTCCGCCCCATTCACCAGAAGCCAATCACATTAAAGGCCCACAAGTGTGAAGGCCCACAACTTAAAAGGTAATCAAGGCACAAAGTGTGCAAATCAAAACTGTGTAAAAATAATTATTTGACTTTAATCGAGGTGTCTCTCCAAATATAAAAGGGCCAGCATAAACCTAAACTAACGACCATGTCTTCAAATGTTGCATGAAAGTTGTCCCTGAAAGGTGTATGTTTTGAGCCTCAAAATATTCTATTGGACGGATTAATTGAACTGTTTATAACTGAAGAAAAAGTTTCTTGCAAATAATCACTAAAAAATAAAGATTTCGTTTATGGCCCACAACCCAGTCCTCACAAATGCAAGAAACAGCAACTTGACAAATGACAAATCTGCTAAAACATGCAACAAACTGCAACATTGTATGGAAAACATCAACCATTCAGGGACAACGGTTATTGTCATGCAACCTTTGAGGGACAATCTATTTTTAGATTTTATGCTATTTTTAGAAAATATATATGTCTCCTAATGGTGGTTGCCATTCCCCAGTGACAAATCTGTTAAATATGTTCCAATCATGGTCCGCCCAGCCTTTGGGGGACTCAATCTATTTTTAGATTTTATGCTATTTTTAGCTGGTATATAATGTCTCCCAATGGTAGCTGACATTTATAATGTGCCATTTTAGGTCTGCCCTGTCAATTTTGGATGTTAGTTTGGAGATCTATTTTCTCCAACAATCTTTACCTTCAACTTTTGGAAGACAAGGTCTATTTTTTCCCATTTTTAGGCAGTATCTATGTCCCCTATTGGTATATGCAATAATATATGTGACAATTGGAATAATATATTTAATGGCATATATTTAATGAGCTTTTTTTTAAAACCACTTTTTTCACCTTTAACCTTTTGGGGAGATAATCTATTTTTATGTTTTGTCCTATTTTTAGTAAAAATATATGTTTCCCAATGGAGTTGCCGTTTCTCAAGGGATAAATCCATTTATTATGTGCAAATCATAAAATATGTCCAATCAATCATTAAATGTGGTCCGCCCATTCACCAGAAGGCCAATCACTTTTTTTTTTTTGAATGACATGATCATTATTTTTCCCAAATAACATTTACAATCAAAGAAAAATATGATATTGGAGGCCATCGAACCCACAAAGAGTTACGTGAGGGCTCACCAAATTAAAATGGATGAAAATGAGATGAATGAGATGAGGGACGATATCTTCAAATAAACTTGAAAAGACATGATCTCTATTCTCGTATTATATAGAAACAAAAATTCCTTATTTGATGAAAGTCACAGGGTAATGGAAGTGAAACCTCCAAACGCGTTTCACCTCTTAGGACACAACCACAAACTTAAATCCCCAAAAAACACAGTTTTTTGATGAGAATCACAGGGTTCTGGAATGAATTCCAAACCGCCTTTCAGATGGTAGTAAATCTCTGAACCAAACCAAGTACAACCCAAATCAAACAAAAACAATCCTTCAAAGTCAGAAGGACAAAAAGCAGAGAAGAAAAAAAAAATCGCCAAGACAATATTTGAGAAGAAATAATTCAATACTCTTCTTTTCTTCTTTCTTCCTTTTTTTTAAAGGTTGTCAATTGGATTATTTATAAGAAAACTCTTTAGATTCCGTTTAAATGTGTGGTAGCTGCTATTCCATACAATGGAATTCTTGAGTAAATTGCTCAATTTCACTCCTGTATATTTTATGCGCCGTTGGGAAAGGGATGTGTTGCACTGAGGTATTTTCAGTGTGAATTGACTCCTGGTCTGATACTCATGCTGCGGTAATTCAAAGAAGCTTTCAAATACACATGGCAGCATTCCTTATCTATACTTAAAGACAAAAAGGCTGCTACAGAAATAGGACAGTTGTTGGAAAGGCAAGATTTTTGTTTCTTTGAAAGCATAATGCGAATCAGCAGAAAACGAAAGTGAAAGAATGATACGCAAAGCTTTGCGCTGAATTTTGGCAATAGGTGTAAGATAAGTTCTGCAAGCACATCCCCAGACTTAGACACAGTAAATCAGGTAGGGAAAGATAAAACTGTAATAGCGAGATGTCAATGAGGAGGAGTTCAAATACTTCCTGGCTTTAGCAATTATTCCTATTCCTTTTGCCATCTTCATTTTTATATGATTAATATGCGGTATCCAAGACAATATTTACTGATAATTTGTTGGAATTCATCCAGGTCATGTACTTGCGCAATTCATTGTTTAAAGAATTTATTAGATCACTCAAATTGTTACCCGAGGTGAACAGATTTGTGTCATCGGCATACATGATGGGACAGACAGAGTTTGAGACATATTGGAGGTCATTAATATACAGTAAAAATACTAACGGCCCTAAAATGGAGCCCTGAGGCACCCCACATAATATATCCATTTTCTCTGATTCAGTATGTTTGAATAGAACAAACTGAGATCTCTTTGTCAGGTAACTACTACCATTTATAAGCTGATCCCCTTATGGCATATTTCCATAATTTATCAAGTAGAATGTCATGATTGACAGTCGAATGCCTTGCTAAGGTCTATAAAAGTACATATGATGTGTTCTTTTTTGTCTATGGGGGATGTGATTTTGTCCACCAGGTAGGTTAAAGCACTCGCTGTATTATACTTGCTTCTGAAACAAATTGAAGGTTGTAGATTGAATTGTTTTTTTCAAGAAAACTAAGAGTTCTGGTGTACATAATTTTCTCAAAGACTTTCGAGAAAACATTTAAGACAGAGATTGGTCTATAATTTTTGATTTCTTGGGGATCACCAGCTTTGAAAATGGGCAAGACTCGAGCAATCTTAAGTTCAGATGGAAAATGGCCATGAATGTGAGAGATATTCAACAGCTGAACAAAGGGAGTCAGATACAATGCGTAAGTCTCTTTGAAAATGTCTGGCCTGATACCATCATTAAAGGCCCACAAGTGTGAAGGTCCAAAACTTAAAAGGTAAACAAGGCACAAAGTGTGCAAATCAAAACTGTGTAAGAATAATTATTTGACTTGAATCAAGGTGTTTCTCCATATATAAATACCGGCATAAATCTAAACAAACGACCATGTCTTCAAATGTTGCATGAAAGTTGTCCCTGAAAGGTGGATGTTTTCAGCCTCAAAATATTCTATTGGACGGATTAATTGAACTGTTTATAACTGAAGAAAAAGTTTCTTGCAAATAATCACTAAAAAATAAAGATTTCGTTTATGGCCCACAACCCAGTCCTCACAAATGCAAGAAACAGCAACTTGACAAATGACAAATCTGCTAAAACATGCAACAAACTGCAACATTGTATGGAAAACATCAACCATTCAGGGACAACGGTTATTGTCATGCAACCTTTGAGGGACAATCTATTTTTAGATTTTATGCTATTTTTAGAAAATATATATGTCTCCTAATGGTGGTTGCCATTCCCCAGTGACAAATCTGTTAAATATGTTCCAATCATGGTCCGCCCAGCCTTTGGGGGACTCAATCTATTTTTAGATTTTATGCTATTTTTAGCTGGTATATAATGTCTCCCAATGGTAGCTGACATTTATAATGTGCCATTTTAGGTCTGCCCTGTCAATTTTGGATGTTAGTTTGGAGATCTATTTTCTCCAACAATCTTTACCTTCAACTTTTGGAAGACAAGGTCTATTTTTTCCCATTTTTAGGCAGTATCTATGTCCCCTATTGGTATATGCAATAATATATGTGACAATTGGAATAATATATTTAATGGCATATATTTAATGAGTTTTTTTTTAAAACCACTTTTTTCACCTTTAACCTTTTGGGGAGATAATCTATTTTTATGTTTTATCCTATTTTTGGTAAAAATATATGTTTCGCATTGGAGTTGCCGTTCCTCAAAGGATAAATCCAGTAAATGTCCATGTCTTGAAACTTGGTGTTTTATACAAAGTTGCTGTTTCTTGCATTTGTGAAGACTGGGCTGTGGGCCATAAACAAAAATCTTTTTCGATTTTATGCTATTTTTAGAAAATATATGTCTCCTAATGGTGGTTATTATAGTGACATTTCTGTTATATCAATTAATCAATGAAACAAGACAAAAAAAAATTTAATGTGCAATAGATATTAACTGAAGTCCATATTCTCATGAATCGTGCAAAGAATGTGTTAAATATTAGTATATTAGCATAAAAAGTGACACTTGATTTTGTTATATCTGGTCCAGTGACATGGAAAAACCGTCAATTTAGCATGGGTGACTGTACAAAATGTACCAAAAATGGTCAAATAGATTACTTTTCATTCCAAGTACAGTGGTTCCAAGTAGAAAAATGAATAACAGATGAGGAGTGACAATGCATTCAAACTTATGTCATGGCACCTCAGTGACGAAGATAGTCCCAAAATTTGTTAATGACCCACCTATCTTTCAGAAACTAATAGCAAAGTGTTTGATATCATCAAAAACAAAATATAAAACAACCCATACAACTACACCATGAAATTCACAGGCTCTGGTGAAAGAAAAACCGTTACCTTTTTGAAATTTCAGAATAATAAGACAAAAACCATTAATATTGAGATTTGATGAAATTCACATGCCTCTAAAACATAATGATGAGCATTTTAATAAGTCAAATTTAAAATAAAGATCAAACAGTTCAATTGTCAAGGCATATATATTATTATTTAAATATTAACATCTGTCAAGACATAATTTTTATTCAAATATGGCACATTCAAATATGGCAGTGAGCGCACATACATGCATGTGTGCATGTAATTGCATGCATTATTGAACGTGTATATGCGTTCACTATCACTTGTGGACATGTCATCCAGCACATGCATGGATCTGCATTCAAGAACATGCATGTATGTGCGATTGCAGATATGCCATCCAGCGCAAGCTTGGATATGTCTGCCATTTAGCACAGTGGTCACTATATGTCATAGAGGGCAGTTGCCACAGACTCAAAGGCCTGCCATTCAGCGCAGGAGTGGTACACACAGATACATAGATAAGTAGATAATTGTTATTAATTGAGGTTAACAAATATAAATATAAATTCAAGATCAAAACAAAATGGGCTGCAAAGCATGTCAACCCATGTGCTGTAAAACATGTCCACTTGTGTGCTGTAAGGCATGTACAAAAATCTAAAATCTACGCATGTGAGTAATGGCACATCCACGCGCGCGTGTCAAATCTTGCATATCCACATGTCGCTTTTCTGTTCACTCTGATAACTCTCTGAAAGATAAATCATAAATGTACCATCTACACAAATCATTTAACAATTGGACTTGGAAGCTACTTCGTAAAAATATGTTGGCCTCCTATCTGTAAACAGTCAACAGTAGTAACTTTGAGCGCCCCTTATTGCCTGCGCCCTGACTTAAGGTGACTCAACCGTGGTACACTGCAGGTACTTCTGAGCAGCCTGGTTGCCTAGCAACATAGCGTCACAACTGCTGCAGGCCCTGAAACAGTTGTGACGTTACCATTTTCTGTTCTCTTTTTTTTAACAGCATGGCAGCCAGTAATTTGCTATTTAAATGAGATCTAATGCAGCTAGAAGCATAATTATTTTTTTTATTGAATGCACTAACATCTATTCAATGCTACTTTAAAGTTTCAGCTTCTCAACTTTATCCAAAAAATTTTCTCAGTTAATTTCAGTCAACTGTGTCAAAAATTGTCTTTATTTATTTAAATTGACATTGGCACAGTCATGGTACTGCAGTGAAAAAATGGCTCAGTGAATTTTTTTTTATTTTTTGCCATTTGTTTGACAATAACTTGTTTATGATACAGGCAATTTTTTAAAAAAATCTGTATGATCGTTTTCCTAAAATTTGATTACTGCCAAAATTGATGCATGCAAAATCTGCTATTAATTAGTGTGTTGGTGCCGTTTAAGCTCTTACAGAAAAAAGTTTTTTAACCCTTTTCTTCAAATTTATGGCAAATGTATTGATGTAAATCCTTGGGAAGACATTTCTGACATTTTTGTGTGACAAATGCATGTAATGCTTTATTCTATGGTACATAACCAAAAACTCATTTTATGACTTTTAAGCAGTCATCAGGCAAAACATGCCGTTACCATGGCAACCAAACGAGTCGGTGAAATTTTTTTGTTTTTCATTTTTGAAATGTATGGGTCCCATAGAGTACCTGTGCAAAATTTAAGAAAAATCTGTATGATCTAACCACCATGCTTGAGTCACCTTAATCATCAGAAATGTGATACCATATGATACTGTTGGGTCAATTTAGTTTGCCATTACATTATAACAGAAGTACATTAACAAGAACCCAGGGGTTCAAAATGGAGGTGGTATGGTGTCCAAGTTCACATCCCCTGAATCCAGCAGATCATTTGTATTGCACTGCCCTAACTATTCAGACACGTATTTTCAGATATATAGATGGATAGATAGACAAACAGATAGATAGCTAGATAGATAGATATGGTATTCACCAGTGCAGCCATTTAAGAGGAGTGGGTGATCACAGTTGATCAATGAGTTGGTAGATAGGGGAGACGAGGTTAGTTGAATCGCGGGGTTAGTTGAATCTTGGCCTAAAATCAGCTTTATTTTAAATTTTTGGCCAAACTGGTACTTTTGGTGGATACCCTGTTTATTGGCACATGTTATCATACCTTTATTCATTCAAAATTTCAAAATGCTAATTCTGTAGGCAAGAAAGTTTGTTTTTGGGGTGCTCTAGTAACTTGTTTGCTCAGTCTTCGAGGGGGGTTATTGTTTAGCTATGATTTTAATCCAAGTGAACTAACCTTATTTCTAAATATGCAAATCCATGCCTAATCCACACCCAGAAGCTTTTTGTTGTGTGACTTTGATAAGACTGAAAAAAAGAAAATATTGCGTTCCAGGTGTGACGGGGTTAGTTGAATCATGCATGGTGGAGTTGACCGTAACATAGATTTCAAGTGTTCAAATTGCCTTGCAAGTCAATTTTAGTTGGAGTTACTGCAGTTTAGGACTACTACAGTGCATGTTTGCATTCCTGAAAGGGAAATACGGAAAAACCAGCTTTTTTGCCAAAAAAAGACAAAAAATTTATTAAATTACAGTATACAATTTCTTTTCAAATGAGTGATGTACTGAAGCTGGTGGTCATCATAGGGATATCAGTTATGCATAGGAAACCCCTTTTATAAGAAGTTGTCTCCAAATTTTTATGGCGCTTCAACTAACCCCGGGGTCGGGGTTAGTTGAATCAAACATTTTTCTGGAAGTTTGTGTCTGTGACACAAATTTCAACTAGAAGGCACACAAGTGTGCAATGGGCGGTGGTTATGGCATTGAGGGCTTTGCTGAGCACAGGTCATGGTGGTATATATTTCAGTTTAAGTTTAAGTAAACTTTAACGTAGTTATATTCATAAATGCAAATGATATGATGGTGACAAAAAGTGTACTAGAAATGTGTGCACGAGACGCACACATACCTGTGCTAGAAGTGCAAGTGGTATAAACACCTACGGAGTCTGGGTTGGGTTGGCAGGGGGGTTGCTATAAAAAAAATATCCGCCGGACCCCGACTCCTGTCCGCCGACCCCGGCGCACCCCAAATCCTGTCCGCCGGGGGCGGCGGAACCCCGACTGCTGTCCACTGGCCCCGACTCCTGTCACCGGCCCCGACTCCTATCGGCCGCCCCTACTCCTATCCACCTCCACCTCTGACACCTATCCACCCCTGACTCCTATCCACCTCGACTCCTATCCACGGCCACCGCCATAGATTCTGTTGCTTGTGAGTCATCATGTAGGGCCTACGTAAAGTTTTAACAAATATGGCCACCAAGGTCACAGAAATGGTTCAAGGTCATCCATGTTACAATTCATTCAAGGTGTTACTGTGACACAAAATCCCTGTGAGTTTGGTGGTCCCAGGGAGAATAATAGTGGAGTTGTCGTGTATATAAGCTTTTTACAAATATATTTGCCAAGGTCACAGATATAGGTCAAGGTCATTGATGTCAAAACTAATTCAAGGTCTTAAAATGATACATAATCCCTGTTAGTTTGGTGATCCTAGTGTAAATACAAGAGGAGTTATGGTGCACACAAGATATTCACAAATATGGCCGCCAAGGTCACAGAAGTAGGTCAAGGTCACTCATGTCAGAACTCATTCAAGGTCTTGCTGTCATACACAATCCCTGCTAGTTTCATGATTCCAGGATTAATAGAAATTGAGTTATCTTGTACACAAGCTTTTCACAAATATGGCCGCCAAGGTCACAGATGTAGGTCAAGGTCACTCATAAGTTATGCCTGGCGAGATGTCAAGGTATTTGATGTATTTGACTCATAGTGGAAGTCTGGGGCAGCCTGTGCAAAGTGAAATCATCGTCAATAGGGAGGACAACTGAGACTACCAAACCTCACACTACAGCAATATGGGCGGGATGGCCTTTGGCCACCGCCCATAATAATCATCTACAATATCTCTTGGGCTGATCATTGAGTTAAACACGCTCACTATCACATGCTAAAATTTTGTGTGAATATCTTGTACTGTTTGCTCTCCAGAGCAAAAATAAATATGAGTGTGCCAACTAACCCCGGTCTCCCCTACAGCCGGAGTCGTCTACACGTTGCACGTTTACCCTTTTTGAAAATGATCCCAAGAGACAATGATTTAACATTTCCTCTGAATGACACCAACCTGGGACTTTTTTTGATCTTAATAGTTAAAATTTATAGAGGTTTATAGTCAACCAATTGACATTGAACAACTCTGCAAGACGTAACAATATTGAGAGTAAACTAAAATTTTCCCAAATTGACTGACTCAGGTTTGAACCCAGGCAAAGCCGCAAGGAAAGACCCTCAGGAGTTGGACTGAAAGCATGTGGCAACCCAGTGGTTAAAGTTGCTGCCACCTCGGCTGAAGGTCTTGACTTGCATCAGTTTAAAACCTTGTGTAGGGCATCTTTCACGCTTCAGTCTTCAGGGCTAGTGGGTCTTACCACCCCCGACAACATGGAGGATGGCTTGGGGAACCCAAAAATTTCAGTCAACCTTCATTAGCAAATTGCCAGCTTGAATTTGTTTGGATGAGATGTTAATTGGCAACCCCCTCGATTCAGTGTCTGTGCTGGGCAAGCAAAGGATTCCTTAAATTGGGTAAATGTGTAGCATGTTGAGGACTCCCGCTCTCTATCCCATCTCTTCAATCAACCCTTGTGAGCACCCAGAGTTGCACTTAAAGGGCTGCACTTGCCATATCTACCTATCTGTCAATCTATCGTCACTAATATGCTGGTCTACAAACCTGTCAATCCACATACCACTACCAGACAACTTGCAGACTGCCAAAATTAATAAGTCAATCTATCAATCTAGACTTTGTAAAGAGGTGAAATGATGTGAAATCCCATGTCAGATTTTCATGGATCATTGGACAGATAGATGCGACTTTAAGTCCTTTATTTATGCAGGCCAATTAGGACAGCAGGAGGACATGCCAATGAATAATAATAATAATAATAATAAATACTTTATTGGTCACAAAAGTGAAACTTGCAGTGTGTTGTCCCATATCACAGACAGAATCACAGTCACATGCATACAGAGAGATCACAGTCACACAATAACATTCACACAAAAATAAATACATACATACTACCATACATACTACCACTTCAATTCATTGCACATTCTGATGCTAGAAGGAACAAATGACTTAGCGTATCTACTGGTTCTGCACTTGACACTTCTCACTCTTCTGCCTGATGGTAACATTTCGAAGCACTCATGTAGTGGATGATTAATCTCTTTTACAACAGTATTGTACCTCAACTTGCTGTTTTTCTGGTATATATCTAACAGCAAAGTTTGATTGAAACTACTGTCCAACACAAGTATAGGTGACCTCACCAATGTGGGATTCAAATTCAGGACCAAGTGATTGGCAACCTGGTGCATTACCAACTGAGCTATCTCTAACCCCTTCCGAACGTGTTGAACCGTGTCACAAATTGCAACACAAGAACCAAATTGTGATCTATTGCTCATGCTTACCAAACCCTTTTGATAAATCTGTGTAATCTATTATCTTTGCACCAACAATTTCATTCTGTATTAATTTTTTCACAAATCTTTTCACAAATGACAACTACAGAAGTTTTGTCTTTGTCTTATATCACTAATCAGTATAAGCTATTTATTTCATCTCTATGATCTATCCATCTAATTAATGCAATCTATCTAATCCATAAAATTCATACATGAAAGCCATCCTTCTTTATCTATGTCACTATCTATCTATCTATTCTTCTATAGATATATATTTCTGTCTTCCTAATCCATCTTTCTATCTATATCTCTATCTTTCTATCATTCTATCTTCTATCTTTCTATCTCTTTCTATCTCTTTCTATCTCTTTCCTTCTATCTACCAGTATTTAACTATTCATTTATTTAGTTAGCGATCTTTCTATGTATATTAATTTAGGCCTATCCATAAATACACTCATCCCTAAATTTCATTGAAATAGTAGGAATTTACATATAGCTGTTGAAATCTCATGTCCTGTGACCTGGTATCATGATAACATAAATTCCCAAGTCTGCAAACTGACCAATACACATCCAAATGTCCCCATGACATAGATCTAGATCAGCTCATTTACATACACAAAACCCAATACACATAACTTTCAAAATGATGGACAGCTCATTTGCATACACAGAACACAATACACATTATTTTCAAAATGGTGGACTGTAACACCAAAATAAAAATCTGATAAAAGGAGTATTCAGAATTATTGGAGATCAATACAAGTAGGCTGCAATAACAGCCCTGCTGCCCCTGCGTCACTAGTTGCGGGCATTTTAACAATTCGGAGATTATTCGAAATATGAAAAGAGTTATTCCAGATTTGCTTCTGCAAATTTCGAATTTCCCACCTAAAGTTTACCCACTCTCTTGCCCCCCTTTCTCACCAACTACATACATGGCGGTGTGTAAACACCTCCATTAAAAAGGTACAGGGATAATGGGATTGGAAATCTGGACTTTGACACGATCCAAATTTTGGCCCTATATTTCAAAGAGCCCTTGAAAACTACCTAGAAGGTACTGAGGTCTGAAATTGCAATTTTTCCGACTTTATAGTAACTATTTACCAGTAAAAAATTATGAACAAAATCTGAGTCGGGTGAGTATCACCCCCAATGGTGAAGTGCTTGAATCTTAGAAAAACTGCCTCTTCATTGGAATACACTTGGGATGCGGTGTATAGGGAAAGTTTTACACCTTTGGTAAATGGTAATCTGCCTTTGTTGCCGAGGGTAAAAAAGTAATATCTAACGAGGCTCTGGATGGGAGGCTATGGGGGACAGGGAATTCAAAAGTAAAATGACCAAGGGAGAGGGAATTCAAATATGAAATTGCCGTGGGACACAAAACCTCCCATTTCATGACTAAATCTGATGATATATTGAAATTTCCCCGTCCTCATAGCAGTGATCAAGTCAGCCCTATTTTATTGAAGGAGTTCAAGGAGGTTTTTCTGGGAAAGGGCTGAACTTTAACGCACTCAGTGACTAAAACACCCATGAAAAATGGCAAGAAAAATCGACATGACAAACTTTATTGAAATGATAGAATTTTGAACATCTTAAAGATTTGCAAGCTGCTAAGTACTGTAAGTCAAATCTCTCACTTATATACATCTTCCCGGATTGGCCAGCCCCCTCCCTTCCCAGAATCTCTATTGCTATTCCACGAGTTATTTGACTCATTTTCTCAACGTCTCTTCACCCTTATTTTGTATCAGTAACTGAGGATTTTCCTGTACAGGGTAAAATCTGAGTATCATCGTCGAGTGAAATAGTTGTTCAGCAACGAAAAAATCAGTACTTCCCTCAGGTAAATTTATGCTCGGGTCAGTGCTCCATGACCATTAATAGTATTGTGATGCAGGATCTCTCAGAGACGAGTGCATGTTGTGCATTTCAGCAACGTTCACATGTCCTGAAACGCAGATGAAAAATATTGAGACAAGCAAAGCATTTATAGGCCAATTTCCTGACTTTCACATGTCGCAAGTAGTCCGGGTCAATTGAGCAGTAGAAATGACAAAGTATGGTTAGGCTGTTAAGCACAAAAATTACGCAATTCATTGAATTAGATTTCTCAGACTGACTAGTAGGGGGAACCGGGCCACATTGGGACGCCGGGCACTGTGGATGGTGGGGAATTCTTGGATCCTGGCAAGGTATATGATATGGTAGTGCCATCATATCTTGTAGTTTCACATCCTAATGTTTCCATGGTTTTATAGACACATCACAGCCACATGCAGAAGTATGGCAAGCAAAAGTTTGCTTTCCTACTATACTACTAAAGTAAACATGGACAGGTTCAATTCAAACCATTCTGTAGACCAACCATGAACAATGAGGCTTTCTCAGTGCTTGTATGAATTTTATATATCGTAACGAACAGTTATGAACTGCTATCGTGATAAACACACTCACTGGTGCCTGAGAAATTAGCATTTGGTGTAAAAGTCATATCGTAGGCTCATTGGACAGGGAATTCGGGGCACATTGGGATGCACTTTATATGGCAGAATTTAAGTGTCCAAGTCAACTGAATGACCTGGGAAAGCACAAAACACATATCGGGCCATAGTGAATAGAAGTTATAGTGGATTACCATGCTCTGTGAACAAATTTGTTGCAAAGCACTGTGTGTTACTTATATAGATGTCCGCACCCAGGACAGTTTATGTTAAATGTTTAAAACTGTTTAAACTGATTAACTATTGGCACTACAAGGTGCTAATGCGCTGTATATTGTCTCACGCACAACTTATATGTGAAATCGATTGCACATGGGGACAGTCATTTTTACGACTCACATTTTGCTCTCTAGCTGCAAAAGTGTAGGTGCAGTCTAGTTTATTATGCCGTGCATTTAAGCTGAATAGTATTGGTGATATTCATGCAAACTTCTGAGTTCTTCAGTGCTTTCAGCATTGAGCAAAATTAGTAGACGTTAAAAGCATCCCAATGTGCCCCGGTCCCCCCTAGTTGGGACCGGTAAACTATAAAACAGTGCTGCACTGCCCTATCGACTTACCTTGTTTGAGTTCACACTGGATGCATGCAATCAATCAGGTTCAATTGCCCTAGGTAATATCACTGGTCCACTCTGCCTGCCTCTAGACGACTGTACTGTATCACAGGCTGTTCAAAGTAGTTATATTTCCTGAAGTGCAGATGTAAAATACTTAAGACATGCAAAACATTATGAGAATAAGCAACAACCAATATCTGACGTTGGATTTCAGTTTCAACCACATGAGATTTGATCCACAAACAGAGACTCTGGTCTTTGATACTGCATTATATGCCTGCAAGTTTACAACACAAAACACAATTTCTTCATAAACGCGTACTGAAATATTTCTAGCTAATTGAAATTGAAGCTACAGATTCAAATAACGCAGTTTCGAAAATGAGACTTCAGCTGGAAAATAATGCCTACAAATGTGTCAGAGGGTGAAATTATGCTCACAAATTTAATGCTCTAGTGAAGCACCTGAATGGCTCCATAAGTGCACTTGATAAAAATCTTAAGGACTGATATAGCACCAATTCCAATAAACTGCTCAGTGACTTAAACTCATTTCGTAAGCAACCATTAATAAAATCATCCGGAGGGTGGAATTTTCTTCACTTTGCGATAACTGTGTGCCCAATTTAGATGTGTGGAGGCCCCTGTGCTGAGATGTTGTGAGGCCGTTCAAATCCGTCGCAATGGGACGATTATGTAACTTGAGGTGTGGAAATTGGACCCTGCCGTGACCAATTGGTGTACACATGAAATTTTGCTAAATTGACAAAATGCTATGCAAAATGCATAAGTGTGCAAGCATAAGTTTATAGAGATGGGTAACAGCCAATCCCAAGATCAGGCACAGGTTTGGTATAACATGAGGAGTACTGATATCATATTGCATTTCCAAACATAACTTCTTTTCAAGTCATAATATTTTGTTGATTTAAAAAGTTACTTGAACCAAAAATTATAGTGGTCATGGCTACCTACACAGGTGAATTAATAAAACCATTAAAATTGAAGAAAATGTACTTGAAACACTAAAATCTAGAATATTTCTACATGAAACGGCATAATAATTCTGATTCCGGATTGCAGAGGTAGTCTTTTAAAAATTAAGTGCTAAAAGTGTATTCATGCTACCTGGATGGTTGCAGAATGTCTCCAATCTGATTCTTCAGTTAAGTCCATGGTTGCATGTTACATAATATCAATCTCCTCCTTACGGTCAGTGCTAATCCAGACTGAAACAGAAAATAAATGACAAATTCTCATATTTCTTGACAAATCGAATATAAAATGACATAGTGAGCAGTAGAAATGACTAGGTATGGTTAGGCTACTAAGCATAAAGATTATGCAATTCCTTGAATTCGATTTCTCAGACTTACTAGTAGTTGGGACCAGTAAACTATAAAACAGTGCTGCACTGCCCTATTGACTTACCTTGTTTGAGTTCACACTGGATGCATGAAATCATGATTTCCAATTTCGTGTCATATAAGGATCAATCGGTCTAGGTAATATCACTGGTACACTGTGCTGGTCTCTGGTCCACTGTACTGCATTGCCGGTTGTTGAAAGTGTTCACATGTCCTGAAATGCAGATGAAAAATATTGAGACAAGCAAAGCATTTAGAGGCCAATTTCCTGACTTTCACATGTCGCAAGTGGTCCAGGTCAATTGAGCAGTAGAAATGATAAAGTATATGGTTAGGCTATCAAGCACGAAGATTATGCAATTCATTGAATTAGATTTCTCAGGCTGACTAGTAGGGGGAACCGGGGCACATAGGGACGCGGGGCACTGTGGGACGGTGGGGTATTCTTGGATCCTGGCAAGGTATAGTGCCATCATATCTTGTAGTTTCACATCCTGATGTTTCCATGGTTTTATAGACACATTACAGCCACATGCAGAAGTATGGCAAGCAAAGTTTGTTTTCCTACTATACTATACAACTAAAGTAAATATGGACAGGTTCAATTCAAACCATTCTGTAGACAAACCATGAACAATGAGGCTTTCTCAGTGCTTGTATGAATTTTATATATCGTAACGAACAGTTATGAACTGCTATTGTGATAAACACACTCACTGGTGCCTGAGAAATTAGCATTTTGGTGTAAAAGTCATACCAGGGCTCATTGGGACAATGAATTCGGGGCACATTGGGACGCACTTAATATGGTAGAATTTAAGTGTCTAAGTCAACTGAATGACCTGGGACATCACACAACAGGTATTCAGGCCACAGTGAATAGAAGTATAATGGATTACCATGCTCTGTGAACAAATTTGTCACAAAGCACTGTGTGTTACTTACATAGATGTCCGCACCGAGGACAGTTTATGTTAAATGTTTAAAACTGTTTAAACTTATTAACTATTGGCACTACAAGGTGCTAATGCACTGTATATTGTCTTTTGCACTACTTATATGTGATATCTATTGCACATCGAGTATCAAAATGATTTTTCATTTGATGTCCTGATGCGCCCCGGCTGATGTCCCAATGTGCCACGCCGGGGCACATTGCGACAGTCATTTTTATGACTCACATTTTTCTCTCTAGCTGCAAAAGTGTAGGTGCAGTCTAGTTTATTATGCCGTGCATTTAAGCTCAATAGTATTGGTGATATTCATGCAAACTTCTGAGTTCTTCAGTGCTTTCAGCATTGAGCAAAATTAGTAGACGTTAAAAGCATCCCAATGTGCCCCTGTTCCCCCTAGTTTGGACCGGTAAACTATAAAGCAGTGCTGCACTGCCCTATTGACTTACCTTGTTTGAGTTCACACCGCATGCATGCAATTATGATTTCCAATTTCGTGTCATATAAGGATCAATCGGTCTAGGTAATATCACTGGTACACTGTGCTGGTCTCTGGTCCACTGTACTGCATTGCCGGTTGTTGAAAGTGTTCACATGTCCTGAAATGCAGATGAAAAATATTGAGACAAGCAAAGCATTTAGAGGCCAATTTCCTGACTTTCACATGTCGCAAGTGGTCCAGGTCAATTGAGCAGTAGAAATGATAAAGTATATGGATAGGCTATCAAGCACGAAGATTATGCAATTCATTGAATTCGATTTCTCAGACTGACTAGTAGGGGGAACCGGGGCACATAGGGACGCGGGGCACTGTGGGACGGTGGGGTATTCTTGGATCCTGGCAAGGTATAGTGCCATCATATCTTGTAGTTTCACATCCTGATGTTTCCAGGGTTTTATAGACACATTACCGCCACATGCAGAAGTATGGCAAGCAAAGTTTGTTTTCCTACTATACTATACAACTAAAGTAAACATGGACAGGTTCAATTCAAACCATTCTGTAGACAAACCATGAACAATGAGGCTTTCTCAGTGCTTGTATGAATTTTATATATCGTAACGAACAGTTATGAACTGCTATTGTGATAAACACACTCACTGCCGCCTGAGAAATTAGCATTTTGGTGTAAAAGTCATACCAGGGCTCATTGGGACAATGAATTCGGGGCACATTGGGACGCACTTAATATGGTAGAATTTAAGTGTCCAAGTCAACTGAATGACCTGGGACATCACACAACAGGTATTCAGGCCACAGTGAATAGAAGTATAATGGATTACCAAGCTCTGTGAACAAATTTGTCACAAAGCACTGTGTGTTACTTACATAGATGTCCGCACCCAGGACAGTTTATGTTAAGTGTTTAAAACTGTTTAAACTTATTAGCTATTGGCACTACAAGGTGCTAATGAACTGTATATTGTCTTACGCACTACTTATATGTGATATCTATTGCACATCGAGTATCAAAATGATTTTTCATTTGATGTCCTAATGCGCCCCGGCTGATGTCCCAATGTGCCACGCCGGGGCACATTGGGACAGTCATTTTTATGACTCACATTTTTCTCTCTAGCTGCAAAAGTGTAGGTGCAGTCTAGTTTATTATGCCGTGCATTTAAGCTCAATAGTATTGGTGATATTTTCGCCAACTTCTGATTTCTTTAGTGCTTTCAGCATTGAGCAAAATTAGTAGACGTTAAAAGCGTCCCAATGTGCCCCGGTTCCCCCTAGTTTGGACCGGTAAACTATAAAACAGTGCTGCACTGCCCTATTGACTTACCTTGTTTGAGTTCACACTGGATGCATGAAATCATGATTTCCAATTTCTTTTCATATAAGGATCAATCGCTCTAGGTAATATCACTGGTCCACTCTGCCTGCCTCGGGGCCACTGTACTGTATTACAGGCTGCTGAAAGTAGTTATATTTCCTGAGATGCAGATGTAAAATATTTAGACATAGGGCCTACAAATCATTGTGAGGATAAGCAACAACGAATATCTGACAAATTCTCGTATTTCATAACAAATCGAATATAGGATGACATATTGAGCTGTAGAAATGACAAAGTATGGTTAGGCTATTAAGCACAAAGATTATGCAATTCCTTGAATTAGATTTCTCAGACTTACTAGTAGTTTGGACCAGTAATCTATAAAACAGTGCTGCGCTGCCCCATTGACTTACCTTGTTTGAGTTCACACTGGATGCATGCAATCATGATTTCCAATTTCTTGTCATATAAGGATCAATCGCTCTAGGTAATATCACTGGTCCATTGTGCCTGCCTCTGGTCCATTGTGCTGCATTGCAGGCTGTTGAAAGTGTTCACATATCCTGAAACACAGATGAATAACATTGAGACAAGCAAAGCATTGTTACCAATACGCCAATTTCCAACTTTCACTTGTCGCAAGTGGTCCGGGTCAATTGAGCAGTAGAAATGACAAATAGGCAATTTGATGTTTTTCACATGTTTCAGGTTGTCCTGGTCAATTGAACAGCAGAAATGGCAAAAGCTGGTTTGGTCCATCAAGCAGTAAAGTCTATGCAATTCATTGAATGCTATTTCATCAACTAAACAGTACTACTCTGCCCAATTGACTTACCTTAATTGAGTTCACACATTGATTCATGAAGTCATGATTTCCAATTTCTTGTCATATAAGGTTCAATAGCTCTAGATAATATCACTGCTCCACTGTGCCTGCCTTAGGTCCACTATACTGCATTGCAAGCTGTTGAAAGTGTTCACATGTCCTGAAACGCAGATGAAAAATATTGAGACAAGCAAAGCATTTATAGGCCAATTTCCTGACTTTCACATGTCGTAAGTGGTCCGGGTCAATTGAGCAGTAGAAATGACGAAGTATGGTTAGGCTATCAAGCACAAAAATTATGCAATTCATTGAATTCGATTTCTCAGACTTACTAGTAGGGGGAACCGGGGCACATTGGGATGCAGGGCACTGTGGGACGGTGGGGTATTCTTGGATCCTGGCAAGGTATACGATATGGTAGTGCCATCATATCTTGTAGTTTCACATCCTGATTTTTCCATGGTTTTATAGACACATCACAGCCACATGCAGAAGTATGGCAGGCAAAACTTTGTTTTCCTACAATACTACTAAAGTAAACATGGACAGGTTCAATTCAAACCATTCTGTAGACAAACCATGATTAATGAGGATTTTTCAGTGCTTGTATGAATTTTATATATCGTAACGAACAGTTATGAACTGCTATCATGATAAACACACTCACTGGTGCCTGAGAAATTAGCATTTTGGCGTAAAAGTCATATCGGGGCTCATTGGGACAGTGAATTCAGGGCACATTGGGACGCATTTAATATGGCAGAATTTAAGTGTCCAAGTCAACTGAATGACCTGGGACAGCACAAAACAGGTATTCAGGCCACAGTGAATATAAGTTATAGTGGATTACCATGCTCTGTGAACAAATTTGTCGCAAAGCCCTGTGTGTTACTTACGCACTACTTATATGTGATATCTATTGCACATGGAGTATCAAAATGATTTTTTATTTGATTTCCTAATGCGCCCCGGCTGATGTCCCAATGTGCCATGCCGGGGCACATTTCGACAGTCATTTTTACGACTCACATTTTGCTCTCTAGCTGCAAAAGTGTAGGTGCAGTCTAGTTTATTATGCTGTGCATTTAAGCTGAATAGTAATGGTGATATTCATACAAACTTCTGAGTTCTTCAGTACTTTCAGCATTGAGCAAAATTAGTAGACATTAAAAGCATCCCAATGTGTCCCGGTTCCCCCTAGTTTGGACCGGTAAACTATAAAACAGTGCTGCACTGAATGACCTGGGAAAGCACAAAACAGATATCAGGCCACAGTGAATAGAAGTTATAGTGGATTACCATGCTCTGTGAACAAATTTGTTGCAAAGCACTGTGTGTTACTTACATAGATGTCCGCACCCAGGACAGTTTATGTTAAATGTTTAAAACTGTTTAAACTTATTAACTATTGGCACTACAAGGTGCTAATGCACTGTATATTGTCTCACGCACAACATGTATGTGATATCGATTGCACATGGGGACAGTCATTTTTACGACTCACATTTTGCTCTCTAGATGCAAAAGTGTAGGTGCAGTCTAGTTTATTATGCCGTGCATTTAAGCTCAAAAGCATGGGTGATATTCATGCAAACTTCTGAGTTCTTCAGTGCTTTCTTCAGCATTGAGCAAAATTAGTAGACGTTAAAAGCATCCCAATGTGCCCCGGTTCCCCCTAGTTTGGACCGGTAAACTATAAAACAGTGCTGCACTGCCCTATTGACTTACCTTGTTTGAGTTCACACCGCATGCATGCAATCATGATTTCCAATTTCGTGTCATTTAAGGATCAATCGGTCTAGGTAATATCACTGGTACACTGTGCTGGTCTCTGGTCCACTGTACTGCATTGCCGGTTGTTGAAAGTGTTCACATGTCCTGAAATGCAGATGAAAAATATTGAGACAAGCAAAGCATTTAGAGGCCAATTTCCTGACTTTCACATGTCGCAAGTGGTCCAGGTCAATTGAGCAGTAGAAATGATAAAGTATATGGTTAGGCTATCAAGCACGAAGATTATGCAATTCATTGAATTCGATTTCTCAGACTGACTAGTAGGGGGAACCGGGGCACATAGGGACGCGGGGCACTGTGGGACGGTGGGGTATTCTTGGATCCTGGCAAGGTATAGTGCCATCATATCTTGTAGTTTCACATCCTGATGTTTCCATGGTTTTATAGACACATTACAGCCACATGCAGAAGTATGGCAAGCAAAGTTTGTTTTCCTACTATACTATACAACTAAAGTAAACATGGACAGGTTCAATTCAAACCATTCTGTAGACAAACCATGAACAATGAGAATTTCTCAGTGCTTGTATGAATTTTATATATCGCAACGAACAGTTATGAACTGCTATTGTGATAAACACACTCACTGGTGCCTGAGAAATTAGCATTTTGGTGTAAAAGTCATACCAGGGCTCATTGGGACAATGAATTTGGGGCACATTGGGACGCACTTAATATGGTAGAATTTAAGTGTCCAAGTCAACTGAATGACCTGGGACATCACACAACAGGTATTCAGGCCACAGTGAATAGAAGTATAATGGATTACCATGCTCTGTGAACAAATTTGTCACAAAGCACTGTGTGTTACTTACATAGATGTCCGCACCCAAGACAGTTTATGTCAAATGTTTAAAACTGTTTAAACTTATTAACTATTGGCACTACAAGGTGCTAATGCACTGTCTATTGTCTTACGCACTACTTATATGTGATATCTATTGCATATCGAGTATCAAAATGATTTTTCATTTGATGTCCTAATGCGCCCCGGCTGATGTCCCAATGTGCCACGCCGGGGCAAATTGCGACAGTCATTTTTATGACTCACATTTTTCTCTCTAGCTGCAAAAGTGTAGGTGCAGTCTAGTTTATTATGCCATGCATTTAAGCTCAATAGTATTGGTGATATTTTCGCCAACTTCTGATTTCTTTAGTGCTTTCAGCATTGAGCAAAATTAGTAGACTTTAAAAGCGTCCCAATGTGCCCCGGTTCCCCCTAGTTTGGACCGGTAAACTATAAAACAGTGCTGCACTGCCCTATTGACTTACCTTGTTTGAGTTCACACTGGATGCATGAAATCATGATTTCCAATTTCTTGTCATATAAGGATCAATCGCTCTAGGTAATATCACTGGTCCACTCTGCCTACCTCTGGTCCACTGTACTGTATTACAGGCTGCTGAAAGTAGTTATATTTCCTGAGATGCAGATGTAAAATATTTAGACATAGGGCCTACAAATCATTGTGAGGACAAGCAACAACGAATATCTGACAAATTCTCGTATTTCATAACAAATCGAATATAGGATGACATATTGAGCTGTAGAAATGACAAAGTATGGTTAGGCTATTAAGCACAAAGATTATGCAATTCCTTGAATTAGATTTCTCAGACTTACTAGTAGTTTGGACCAGTAATCTATAAAACAGTGCTGCACTGCCCCATTGACTTACCTTGTTTGAGTTCACACTGGATGCATGCAATCATGATTTCCAATTTCTTGTCATATAAGGATCAATCGCTCCAGGTAATATCACTGGTCCATGATGCCTGCCTCTGGTCCACTGTACTGCATTGCAGGCTGTTGAAAGTGTTCACATATCCTGAAACACAGATGAATAACATTGAGACAAGCAAAGCATTGTTACCAATACGCCAATTTCCAACTTTCACTTGTCGCAAGTGGTCCGGGTCAATTGAGCAGTAGAAATGACAAATAGGCAATTTGATGTTTTTCACATGTTTCAGGTTGTCCGTGTCAATTGAACAGCAGAAATGGCAAAAGCTGGTTTGGTCCATCAAGCAGTAAAGTCTATGCAATTCATTGAATGCTATTTCATCAACTAAACAGTACTACTCTGCCCAATTGACTTACCTTAATTGAGTTCACACATTGATTCATGAAGTCATGATTTCCAATTTCTTGTCATATAAGGTTCAATAGCTCTAGATAATATCACTGCTCCACTGTGCCTGCCTTAGGTCCACTATACTGCATTGCAAGCTGTTGAAAGTGTTCACATGTCCTGAAACGCAGATGAAAAATTTTGAGACAAGCAAAGCATTTATAGGCCAATTTCCTGACTTTCACATGTCGTAAGTGGTCCGGGTCAATTGAGCAGTAGAAATGACAAAGTATGGTTAGGCTATCAAGCACAAACATTATGCAATTCATTGAATTCGATTTCTCAGACTGACTAGTAGGGGGAACCGGGGCACATTGGGATGCAGGGCACTGTGGGACGGTGGGGTATTCTTGGATCCTGGCAAGGTATACGATATGGTAGTGCCATCATATCTTGTAGTTTCACATCCTGATTTTTTCATGGTTTTATAGACACATCACAGCCACATGCAGAAGTATGGCAGGCAAAACTTTGTTTTCCTACAATACTACTAAAGTAAACATGGACAGGTTCAATTCAAACCATTCTGTAGACAAACCATGATTAATGAGAATTTCTCAGCGCTTGTATGAATTTTATATATCGTAACGAACAGTTATGAACTGCTATCATGATAAACACACTCACTGGTGCCTGAGAAATTAGCATTTTGGTGTAAAAGTCATATCGGGGCTCATTGGGACAGTGAATTCGGGGCACATTGGGACGCATTTAATATGGCAGAATTTAAGTGTCCAAGTCAACTGAATGACCTGGGACAGCACAAAACAGGTATTCAGGCCACAGTGAATATAAGTTATAGTGGATTACCATGCTCTGTGAACAAATTTGTCGCAAAGCCCTGTGTGTTACTTACGCACTACTTATATGTGATATCTATTGCATATGGAGTATCAAAATGATTTTTTATTTGATTTCCTAATGCGCCCCGGCTGATGTCCCAATGTGCCGTGCCGTGGCACATTTCGACAGTCATTTTTACGACTCACATTTTGCTCTCTAGCTGCAAAAGTGTAGGGGCAGTCTAGTTTATTATGCTGTGCATTTAAGCTGAATAGTAATGGTGATATTCATACAAACTTCTGAGTTCTTCAGTGCTTTCAGCATTGAGCAAAATTAGTAGACGTTAAAAGCATCCCAATGTGTCCCGGTTCCCCCTAGTTTGGACCGGTAAACTATAAAACAGTGCTGCACTGAATGACCTGGGAAAGCACAAAACAGATATCAGGCCAAGGTGAATAGAAGTTATAATGGATTACCATGCTCTGTGAACAAATTTGTTGCAAAGCACTGTGTGTTACTTACATAGATGTCCGCACCCAGGACAGTTTATGTTAAATGTTTAAAACTGTTTAAACTTATTAACTATTGGCACTACAAGGTGCTAATGCACTGTATATTGTCTCACGCACAACATATATGTGATATCGATTGCACATGGGGACAGTCATTTTTACGACTCACATTTTGCTCTCTAGATGCAAAAGTGTAGGTGCAGTCTAGTTTATTATGCCGTGCATTTAAGCTCAAAAGCATGGGTGATATTCATGCAAACTTCTGAGTTCTTCAGTGCTTTCTTCAGCATTGAGCAAAATTAGTAGACGTTAAAAGCATCCCAATGTGCCCCGGTTCCCCATAGTTTGGACGGTAAACTATAAAACAGTGCTGCACTGCCCTATCGACTTACCTTGTTTGAGTTCACACTGGATGCATGCAATCATGATTTCCAATTTCTTGTCAAGTAAGGTTCAATCGCTCTAAGTAATATCACTGGTCCACTCTGCCTGCCTCTGGTCCACTGTACTGTATTACAGGCTGTTGAAAGTAGTTATATTTCCTGAAGCGCAAATGTAAAATATTTAGACATGCAAAACATTGTGAGGATAAGCAACAACCAATATCTGACGTTGGATTTCAGTTTCAACCACAAGAGATTTGATCCACAAACAAAGACTTTGGTTTTTGTGTCAGAGCATTTTGTCGTCATCAATATTGTCATATCAAAGTTGGTGTGGATCGAAGCGTTTCACAGATGCAAGAACAACAAAGTTTGATGCCATTATCCCAGTGTTTATACTGTTGCACTAGATGCCCTGGCTTTAATCTTATGTCTTACTGCTCTAAATAGTTAACTTTAATCAAACTTTACTCAGCAACGATTTCTGAGAAGCTTTGGCCCTTACCCTGAGACAAAGTGCAACAACTGAGATTTATGCTTCAGCAATTACTAAAGATAGACTAGACACATAGATAGATAGATAGATAGATAGATAGATTGATAGGTAGATTGATATATATAGATAGAATGCAACTTTTAACAATTTATAGAGATGTGTTAATGTAATGATCATATCCCATTGAGTTTAAGAGTTATTAAATTGCTCGAGGACACAGTGCATGCATTGCATGCATTTTTTATACTGCATATATGCCTGCAAGTTTACAACACAAAACACAATTTCTTCATAAACGCGTACTGAAATATTTCTAACTAATTGAAATTGAAGCTACAGATTCAAATAACGCAATTTCGAAAATGAGACTTCAGCTGGAAAATAATGCCTACAAATGTGTCACAGGGTGAAATTATGCCCACAAATTTAATGCTCCAGTGAAGCACCTGAATGGCTCCATAAGTGCACTTAATAAAAATCTTAAGGAGTGATATAACACTAATTCCAATAAACTGCTCAGTAACTTAAACTCATTTCGTAAGCAACCTATAATAAAATCATCCGGAGGGTTGAATTTTCTTCACTTTGCGATAACTGTGTGCCCAATTAAGATGTGTGGAGGCCCCTGTGCTGAGATGTTGTGAGGCCCCCGAAATCCGTCGCAATGGGACGATAATGTAACTTGAGGTGTGGAAATTGGACCCTGTCCTAACCAATTGGTGTACACATGAAATTTTGCTAAATTGACAAAATGCTATGCAAAATGCATAAGTGTGCAAGCATAAGTTTATAGAGATGGGTAACAGCCAATCCCAAGATCAGGTACAGGTTTGGTATAACATGAGGAGTACTGATATCATATTGCATTTCCAAACATAACTTCTTTTCAAGTCATAATATTTTGTTGATTTAAAATGTTACTTGAACCAAATATTATAGTGGTCATGGCTACATACACAGGTGAATTAATATAACCATTAAAATTGAAAAAAATGTACTTGAAACACTAAAATCTAGAATATTTCTACATGAAACGGCATAACAATTCTGTTTCCGGATTTCGCAGATGTAGTCTTTTAAAATTTAAGTGCTAAAAGTGTATTCATGCTACCTGGATGGTTGCAGAATGTCTCCAATCTGATTCTTCAGTTAAGTCCATGGTTGCATGTTATGTAATATCAATCTCCTCCTTACGGTCAGTGCTAATCCAGACTGAAACAGAAAATAAATGACAAATTCTCGTGTTTCGTGACATATCGAATATAAAATGACATAGTGAGCAGTAGAAATGACTAGGTATAGTTAGGCTACTAAGCATAAAGATTATGCAATTCCTTGAATTCAATTTCTCAGACTTACTAGTAGTTGGGACCAGTAAACTATAAAACAGTGCTGCACTGCCCTATTGACTTACCTTGTTTGAGTTCACACCGCATGCATGCAATCATGATTTCCAATTTCGTGTCATATAAGGATCAATCGCTCTAGGTAATATCACTGGTACACTGTGCTTGTCTCTGGTCCACTGTACTGCATTGCCGGTTGTTGAAAGTGTTCACATGTCCTGAAACGCAGATGAAAAATATTGAGACAAGCAAAGCATTTATAGGCCAATTTCCTGACTTTCACATGTCGCAAGTGGTCGGGTCAATTGAGCAGTAGAAATGATAAAGTATATGGTTAGGCTATCAAGCACGAAGATTATGCAATTCATTGAATTCGATTTCTCAGACTGACTAGTAGGGGGAACCGGGGCACATAGGGAGGCGGGGCACTGTGGGACGGTGGGGTATTCTTGGATCCTGGCAAGGTATAGTGCCATCATATCTTGTAGTTTCACATCCTGATGTTTCCATGGTTTTATAGACACATTACAGCCACATGCAGAAGTATGGTAAGCAAAGTATGTTTTCCTACTATACTATACTACTAAAGTAAACATCGACAGGTTCAATTCAAACCATTCTGTAGACAAACCATGAACAATGAGGCTTTCTCAGTGCTTGTATGAATTTTATATATCGTAATGAACAGTTATGAACTGCTATCTTGATAAACACACTCACTGGTGCCTGAGAAATTAGCATTTTGGTGTAAAAGTCATACCAGGGCTCATTGGGACAGTGAATTCGGGGCACATTGGGATGAACTTAATATGGCAGAATTTAAGTGTCCAAGTCAACTGAATGACCTGGGAAAGCACAAAACAGATATCAGGCCACAGTGAATAGAAGTTATAGTGGATTACCATGGTCTGTGAACAAATTTGTTGCAAAGCACTGTGTGTTACTTATATAGATGTCCGCACCAGGACAGTTTTTGTTAAATGTTTAAAACTGTTTAAAGTTATTAACTATGGGCACTACAAGGTGCTAATGCACTGTATATTGTCTTACGAACTACTTATATGTGATATCTATTGCACATCGAGTATCAAAATGATTTTTCATTTGATGTCCTAATGCGCCCCTGTTGATGTCCTAATGTGCCACGCCGGGGCACATTGGGACGGCCATTTTTACAACTCACATTTTTCTCTAGCTGCAAAAGTGTAGGTGCAGTCTAGTTTATTATGCCATGCATTTAAGCTCAATAGTATTGGTGATATTTTCGCCAACTTCGTAGTTCTTTAGTGCTTTCATCATTAGCAAAATTAGTAGACGTTAAAAGCGTCCCAATGTGCCCCGGTTCCCCCTAGTTTGGACCGGTAAACTATAAAACAGTGCTGCACTGCCCTATTGACTTACCTTGTTTGAGTTCAAACTGGATGCATGCAATCATGATTTCCAATTTCTTGTCATATATAAGGATCAATCGCTCTAGGTAATATCACTGGTCCACTCTGCCTGCCTCTGTTCCACTGTACTGTATTACAGGCTGCTGAAAGTAGTTATATTTCCTGAGATGCAGATGTTTAATATTTAGACATGCAAATCATTGTGAGGATAAGCACCAACGAATATCTGACAAATTCTCGTATTTCATGACAAATCGAATATAGGATGACATATTGAGCTGTAGAAATGACAAAGTATGGTTAGGCTATTAAGCACAAAGATTATGCAATTCCTTGATTTAGATTTCTCAGACTTACTAGTAGTTTGGACCAGTAATCTATAAAACAGTGCTGCACTGCCCTATTGACTTACCTTGTTTGAGTTCACACTGATGCATGCAATCATGATTTCCAATTTCTTGTCATATAAGGATCAATCGCTCTAGGTAATATCACTGGTCCATTGTGCCTGCCTCTGGTCCACTGTACTGCATTGCAGGCTGTTGAAAGTGTTCACCTATCCTGAAACACAGATGAAAAACATTGAGACAAGCAAAGCATTGTTACCAATACGCCAATTTCCAACTTTCACTTGTCGCAAGTGGTCCGGGTCAATTGAGCAGTAGAAATGACAAATAGGCAATTTGATGTTTTTCACATGTTTCAGGTTGTCCTGGTCAATTGAACAGCAGAAATGGCAAAAGCTGGTTTGGTCCATCAAGCAGTAAAGTCTATGCAATTCATTGAATGCTATTTCATCAACTAAACAGTACTACTCTGCCCAATTGACTTACCTTAATTGAGTTCACACATTGATTCATGAAGTCATGATTTCCAATTTCTTGTCATATAAGGTTCAATAGCTCTAGATAATATCACTGCTCCACTGTGCCTGCCTTAGGTCCACTATACTGCATTGCAGGCTGTTGAAAGTGTTCACATGTCCTGAAACGCAGATGAAAAATATTGAGACAAGCAAAGCATTTATAGGCCAATTTCCTGACTTTCACATGTCGCAAGTGGTCCGGGTCAATTGAGCAGTAGAAATGATGAAGTATATGGTTAGGCTATCAAGCACAAACATTATGCAATTCATTGAATTCGATTTCTCAGACTGACTAGTAGGGGGAACCGGGGCACATAGGGACGCGGGGCACTGTGGGACGGTGGGGTATTCTTGGATCCTGGCAAGGTATAGGGCCATCATATCTTGTAGTTTCACGTCCTGATTTTTCCATGGTTTTATAGACACATTACAGCCACATGCAGAAGTATGGCAAGCAAAGTTTGTTTTCCTACTATATATATACTATACAACTAAAGTAAACATGGACAGGTTCAATTCAAACCATTCTGTAGACAAACCATGAACAATGAGGCTTTCTCAGTGCTTGTATGAATTTTATATATCGTAACGAACAGTTATGAACTGCTATCATGATAAACACACTCACTGGTGCCTGAGAAATTAGCATTTTGATGTAAAAGTCATACCAGGGCTCATTGGGACAGTGAATTCGGGGCACATTGGGACGCACTTAATATGGTAGAATTTAAGTGTCCAAGTCAACTGAATGAGCTGGGACATCACACAACAGGTATTCAGGCCACAGTGAATAGAAGTATAATGGATTACCATGCTCTGTGAACAAATTTGTCACGAAGCACTGTGTGTTACTTACATAGATGTCCGCACCCAGGACAGTTTATGTTAAGTGTTTAAAACTGTTTAAACTTATTAACTATTGGCACTACAAGGTGCTAATGCACTGTAAATTGTCTTACGCACTACTTATATGTGATATCTATTGCACATCGAGTATCAAAATGATTTTTCATTTGATGTCCTAATGCGCCCGGCTGATGTCCTAATGTGCCACGCCGGGGCACATTTGGACGGCCATTTTTACAACTCACATTTTTCTCTCTAGCTGCAAAAGTGTAGGTGCAGTCTAGTTTATTATGCCATGCATTTAAGCTCAATCGTATTGGTGATATTTTCACCAACTTCTGAGTTCTTTAGTGCTTTCAGCATTAGCAAAATTAGTAGACGTTAAAAGCGTCCCAATGTGCCCCGGTTCCCCCTAGTTTGGACCATTAAACTATAAAACAGTGCTGCACTGCCCCATTGACTTACCTTGTTTGAGTTCACACTGGATGCATGCAATCATGATTTAAAATTTCTTGTCATATAAGGATCAATCGCTCTAGTTATTATCACTGGTACACTCTGCCTGCCTCTGGTCCACTGTACTGTATTACAGGCTGCTGAAAGTAGTTATATTTCCTGAGATGCAGATGTAAAATATTTAGACATGCAAATCATTGTGAGGATAAGCAACAACGAATATCTGACAAATTCTCGTATTTCATGACAAATCGAATATAGGATGACATATTGAGCTGTAGAAATGACAAAGAATGGTTAGGCTATTAAGCACAAAGATTATGCAATTCCTTGAATTAGATTTCTCAGACTTACTAGTAGTTTGGACCAGTAATCTATAAAACAGTGCTGCACTGGTCCATTGTGCCTGTCTCTGGTCCACTGTACTGCATTGCAGGCTGTTGAAAGTGTTCACATATCCTGAAACACAGATGAAAAACACTGAGACAAGCAAAGCATTGTTACCAATACGCCAATTTCCAACTTTCACTTGTCGCAAGTGGTCCGGGTCAATTGAGCAGTAGAAATGACAAATAGGCAATTTGATGTTTTTTCACATGTTTCAGGTTGTCCTGGTCAATTGAACAGCAGAAATGGCAAAAGCTGGTTTGGTCCATCAAGCAGTAAAGTCTATGCAATTCATTGAATGCTATTTCATCAACTAAACAGTACTAATCTGCCCAATTGACTTACCTTAATTGAGTTCACACATTGATTCATGAAGTCATGATTTCCAATTTCTTGTCATATAAGGTTCAATAGCTCTAGATAATATCACTGCTCCACTGTGCCTGCCTTAGGTCCACTATACTGCATTGCAGGCTGTTGAAAGTGTTCACATGTCCTGAAACGCAGATGAAAAATATTGAGACAAGCAAAGCATTTATAGGCCAATTTCCTGACTTTCACATGTCGTAAGTGGTCCGGGTCAATTGAGCAGTAGAAATGACAAAGTATGGTTAGGCTATCAAGCACAAAAATTATGCAATTCATTGAATTCGATTTCTCAGACTGACTAGTAGGGGAACCGGGGCACATTGGGATGCAGGGCACTGTGGGACTGTGGGGTATTCTTGGATCCTGGCAAGGTATATGATATGGTAGTGCCATCATATCTTGTAGTTTCACGTCCTGATTTTTCCATGGTTTTATAGACACATCACAGCCACATGCAGAAGCATGCCAGGCAAAACTTTGTTTTCCTACTATACTACTAAAGTAAACATGGACAGGTTCAATTCAAACCATTCTGTAGACAAACCATGATTAATGAGGATTTCTCAGTGCTTGTATGAATTTTATATATCGTAACGAACAGTTATGAACTGCTATCATGATAAACACACTCACTGGTGCCTGAGAAATTAGCATTTTGGTGTAAAAGTCATATCGGGGCTCATTGGGACAGTGAATTCGGGGCACATCGGGACGCACTTAATATGGCAGAATTTAAGTGTCCAAGTCAACTGAATGAGCTGGGACAGCACAAAACAAGTATTCAGGCCACAGTGAATATAAGTTATAGTGGATTACCATGCTCTGTGAACAAATTTGTCGCAAAGCCCTGTGTGTTACTTACGCACTACTTATATGTGATATCTATTGCACATGGAGTATCAAAATGATTTTTTATTTGATGTCCTAATGCGCCCCGGCTGATGTCCCAATGTGCCACGCCGGGGCACATTGCGACAGTCATTTTTACGACTCACATTTTGCTCTCTAGCTGCAAAATTGTAGGTGCAGTCTAGTTTATTATGCCGTGCATTTAATCTGAATAGTAATGGTGATATTCATACAAACTTCTGAGTTCTTCAGTGCTTTCGGCATTGAGCAAAATTAGTAGACGTTAAAAGCATCCCAATGTGTCCCGGTTCCCCCTAGTTTGGACCGGTAAACTATAAAACAGTGCTGCACTGAATGACCTGGGAAAGCACAGGCCACAGTGAATAGAAGTTATAGTGGATTACCATGCTCTGTGAACAAATTTGTCGCAATGAGGATTTCTCAGTGCTTGTATGAATTTTATATATCGTAACGAACAGTTATGAACTGCTATCATGATAAACACACTCACTGGTGCCTGAGAAATTAGCATTTTGGTGTAAAAGTCATATCGGGGCTCATTGGGACAGTGAATTCGAGGCACATTGGGACGCACTTAATATATTCAACTGAATGACCTGGGACATCACACAACAGGTATTCAGGCACAGTGAATAGAAGTATAGTGGATTGCCATGCTCTGTGAACAATTTGTCGCAAAGCATTGTGTGTTACTTACATAGATGTCTGCACCCAGGACAGTTTATGTTTAATGTTTAAAACTGTTTAAACTTATTAACTATTGGCACTACAAGGTGCTAATGCACTGTATATTGTCTTATGCACTACTTATATGTGATATCGATTGCACATGGGGACAGTCATTTTTACGACTCACATTTTGCTCTCTAGCTGCAAAAGTGTAGGTGCAGTCTAGTTTATTATGCCGTGCATTTAAGCTCAATAGTATTGGTGATATTCATGCAAACTTCTGAGTTCTTCAGTGCTTTCAGCATTGAGCGAAATTAGTAGACGTTAAAAGCATCCCAATGTGCCCCGGTTCCCCCTAGTTTTGACAGGTAAACTATAAAACAGTGCTGCACTGCCCTATCGACTTACCTTGTTTGAGTTCACACTGGATGAATGCAATCGTGATTTCCAATTTCTTGTCATATACGGTTCAATCGCTCTAGGTAACATCACTGGTCCACTGTGCCTGCCTCTGGTCCACTGTACTGTATTACAGGCTGTTGAAAGGAGTTATATTTCCTGAAACGCAGATGTAAAATATTTAGACATGCAAAACATTATGAGAATAAGCAACAACCAATATCTGACGTTGGATTTCAGTTTCAACCACAAGAGATTTGATCCACAAACAGAGACTTTGGTTTTGATACTGCATTACATGCCTGCAAGTTTACAACACAAAACACAATTTATTCATAAACACGTACTGAAATGTTTCTAGCTAATTGAAATTGAAGCTACAGATTCAAATAACGCAATTCCGAAAATGAGACTTCAGCTGGAAAATTATGCCTACAATGGTTCACAGGGTGAAATTATGCCCCAAAATTTAATGCTCTAGTGAAGCACCTGAATGGCTCCATAAGTGCACTTAATAAAAATCTTAAGGAGTGATATAGCACCAATTCCAATAAAATGCTAAGTGACTTAAACTCATTTCGTAAGCAACCATTAATAAAATCATCCAGAGGGGGGAATTTTCTTCACTTTGCGATAACTGTGTGCCCAATTTTGATGGGTGGAGGCCCCTGTGCTGAGATGTTGTGATGCCCCCGAAATCTGTCGCAATGGGACGATAATGTAACTTGAGGTTTGGAAATTGGACCCTGTCCTAACCAATTGGTGGACACATGAAATTTTGCTAAATTGACAAAATGCTATGTAAAATGCATAAGTGTGCAAGCATAAGTTTATAGAGATGGGTAACGGCCAATCCCAAGATCAGGCACAGGTTTGGTGTAACATGAGGAGTACTGATATCATATTGCATTTCCAAACATAACTTCTTTTCAATTCATAATATTTTGTTGATTTAAAAAGTTACTTGAACCAAAAATTATAGTGGTCATGGCTACATACACAGGTGAATTAATAAAACCATTAAAATTGAAGAAAATGTACTTGAAACACTAAAATCTATAATATTTCTACATGAAACGGCTTAACATTTCTGATTCCGGATTGCAGAGGTAGTCTTAAAATTTAAGTGCTAAAAGTGTATTCATGCTACCTGGATGGTTGCAGAATGTCTCCAATCTGATTCTTCAGTTAAGTCCATGGTTGCATGTTATATAATATCAATCCCCTCCTTACGGTCAGTGTTAATCCAGACTGAAACAGAAAATAAATGACAAATTCTCGTATTTCGTGACATATCGAATATAGGATGACATATTGAGCAGTGGAAATGACAAAGTATGGTTAGGCTATTAAGCACAAAGATTAATGCAATTCCTTGAATTAGATTTCTCAGACTTACTAGTAGTTTGGACCAGTAAACTATAAAACAGTGCTGCACTGCCCTATTGACTTACCTTGTTTGAGTTCACACTGGATGCATGCAATCATGATTTAAAATTTCTTGTCATATAAGGATCAATCGCTCTAGGTAATATCACTGGTCCACTGTACCTGCCTCTGGTCCACTGTACTGCATTGCAGGCTGTTGAAACTGTTCACATGTCCTGAAACGCAGATGAAAAATATTGAGATATTCAAAACATTTTGACCAAAACCTGTGAGGATAAGCAGCAATAAATATCTGACATTGAATTTCAGTTTCAAACACAATAGGTTAAATCACAAACAGAAATCTTGGTTTTTTTTATATTGGATATGTATCCGGAAAGTTTACAACACAAAACAAAATTTCTTCATAAATGCATACTGAATATTTGTAGCTGATTGTAAATGAAGTTATTGATTCAATTAATGCAATGCCGAAAATGATACTTCTGTTGGAAAATTATACTCACAAATGTGTCAGTGTGAAATTAAGCCCACAAATGCTCTTGTGCAGTGCATGAATGGCTTCATAAGTGTACATTACTGGGGGAGGGGCAGAACTGTCACTATTTTTACCATGAAAAATAAGAATTTTATATGTTAGAGGTCGTCTGTCCCGATATTAGGCAGGTTTTGTCTTGATCCGCCCTGAAAAAATCTTATTTGGCTTAAAGATAGGGCATTTTGCTCCACCCCACATGAGATTTGCATGTGATCAAAACAGTTAAACTCTGTTTGGCAAATCTCCGCAAATCATCAATTCCACCAATACATCAATTTCATGATTCTCACACGACAGACGTCACAAGTAGTCCTGGTCAATTGAACAGTAGAAATGACAAAGCATAGCTAGGGCCATCAAGCACTAAGTTTATGAAACTCATTTAAAACTTAAGTCACCTTTACCAGATTTTTAAAAGTAAGTCACAAGTGTCAAAAGCATGTGTAGTTCATTGCGAGAATATAATTTCAAAATTTTAGTTTTCGTCACCAAAGTTTGTTTCCAAGGGTTTTCCTCAACGTCAGACCCCATATTTACGGGGCAATGACTGCGGAATTTCCAAAAATTTGAAATATATCTTTTACTTGTTCAATTTAGATCTGACCTTTTTTAACATTGTTTAAATTCGATGTGGTAATTTAGTTTATCTTAGCAGGTGTGCCATAAACAACTCTAACAGGTCAAGAACATTAAAGTAACTGAAATTTATGCTGGTCAACTTTGATGTGTATATATTTGTACCACTCAACAGTGAAAATTAGCATTATGTACACCGTTGTTGTACATATAGTCATTTCCAATGGTTTGGTGCTTCGTTCATTGACACTAGAGCACTGCAGCATGGGATGTGACATCACAATGGTGATGTCATTCAACCTCTCTTTCACATCATAGTAACAGTTGTTTCTTTTTTGTGGTAAAGATTTGTATCACTAAAAAGGAGGGGGGGTGGGTGCTGATGGTAGTTACTGACACAACCACTATAACAATTCATTTCTTGAAAATTAATTTTTTTGTAAAAGTGAAATCTCTGAAATAAGACATTTTTACACACAATTTGGCTCGTAATTTTCATAATTTTCTTTGATAATAGGGGGTTTCATGGTACAAAACAGTTGTATAATGGGTAAATTGTGGTACATGAGATATATACACCCTTGAATGTCATGTACAACTCGCGTTACGGCCTCATTGTACATTGACATTCTCGGGTGTACATATCTCATGTTCCACATTCACCCATTAGACAACTGTAATATATACAAAATCAAGACTTATCCTTTACATTTTTAAATTTGCTTTCTTCTGAGACACTATTTTTGCATTTTTACATTTTGCCAAAAGACAAACCATAATCAACAGGTTGCATGTTTACCATTTGGAGAATGATGGTCATTCTAATCCCAGAAGTCCATCATAAAGTTTTTCAGGGGCGTCAGTTTCATTTTAAGAAGATGTCAGGAAAAATATTATAATTTCTTTTTGATTCAGAAACATGTATACTTTGACCAAAAAGTGATGGGGCATTTTTTGCCCCACCAGCCCCACCTACACTGACACCACTGAGGTTTTTAAATCAATGGATTTAGATTCCTGAAAATCACTTCCTTCCCTATTGTACAATGTACTGGGGCTATCACGATTACAGAATTTAGAAATCGATTAATCTATAGCCAAAAATGGAATCAAAATCAATTAATCGCCATTTATATAGTAAGGTAACATGCCTAGTCTCCTTCACATATGACAACCTTGTGGAGAAGACAATAGCCTCAAATTTGACAATGAAACACCAATTGCTATGAAGACTTCACACTTCAATGACTTCATTCTATGTAATCAGCTTCAATCATGTTAAACCAATCCAATTGACAAATTCAGTTGCAATTCACTCTTAATACCAAGGATTTGGAGTTATAAACAGTGTCTTCCAGGTACAAAATACACAAATAACAGATTAATCGATTTTGCAAACTGGAATTGATTTTTGACCAAAATCTAGTTGGCGGCGATTAATAGTCTAAACGTGAGAGCCCTACAATGTACATGTATTTAATATAGGGACTAATACTATAATGGACACATTAGGTTATTGGTAGGCCTATAGGGATCTCTAGTGCTGTCTTCGATTTTCCAAACAAGGCAAGGATGAGAGTTTCACACACTTCTTACCAACATAACAAATATATTCCAATCCAAAGTAAAAAAAAAGTTTCAAAAACATTATTGGACACTTTTGCCGTATCCCGATTATTGTGTAGAGTAAGGGGGGATTCTCAAATCACACAAGTTTGCATAATGATAACTGACAGAAAAGTTAAAAAAAATTTTTTTTAGCTTTTTGTACCAGTCCGTTGGCTTCTTGGGTCCAAAAGCAGCCCCCAGAAAGCCGATTAGGCCATGATCATCTGGAACAAACCCCCCCTTACCTGGTTTGTGGCAACGCCCCTCGATATTATTGCAAACAGGATGCGGCATGAAGTTTTCTGTTTCAATTTATTTCCGAGAATAGGCCTAAACTATTTGGTTTTAAAATTTGCCACACTTATGTAAAAGAAAAAAATGAAAAACACAGTTATACATGTAAACATTGAAAGTTCTGTGTATCCGGTTACGAAATAAATTTCAAACAATTCAGTGTCAAAAAATCCTGATATCAGAGTCAAAAAATTAAGTCACTTGAACTAGGCAGAATTTTCAGTACAAATTTCCGACCATCAACATCGTGGCTTCGAGGATGACTATACCAGGGATATACTGCCTTCACCCATGGTATAACCATGTCTAGCAAACTTTTGTAAGCTTGACATCAATCCTTTGCAAAGTTATGGAGAGTCTGATCCGTGATTAAATAATGAAATATATGCTCCATTACAATCTATTCAGCAAGTATCAATATGGCTTCCTACCAGGCAGATCCACAGTACAACAACTACTGAAGATCATGGAAAAAAGCCTTCGACACAGTCCCCCATCAACGTCTCATAAACTAACTTCAGTCATACGGAATTAAAGGATCACTTAATAGCTGGATAAAAGATTTTCTCCTCAACAGGTCACAAGGAGTAAGAATAAACAAGTCACTATCATCTCCATTGCCAGTATCTTCCGGTGCACCACAAGGCTCTGTCTCGGTCCAATCCTCTTCATCGTCTACATGAACGAACTTCCAGTATATCACCTGACCAACAGCTATCTCTTTGAAGATGATTAACCAAGATATTCAGGACGCTGCAACCGACTCGCACCGAGAAGACCATTACCAAGACGAATATAAAATAGCACACTCCCATAGACCCGCAGACTTCAATAGATATTCCATTCCACAAAATAACTTAAGAGGGCACAATTTCAAGATATTCAATACAAGCAAAACCACAGATTTAAGGAAATAATTCATATGCAAAGTTGCAGAACCATGGAACAGTTTACCCCACGACATAGTAAATGCGCCTTCGATGGTAGCCTTTAAAAGAAGATTGGACGAGTTCTGGAAGAACCATAGATTAATGTCTATCCCCAAGAGTGACACCCGCAGGGGTGGCAGGTCAAGTGGCAGCCTCGGCGGCCTGAGGCGTACCATGTGCTATGACACCAAAGGGTAGAAATTTAAGACCATGTGGCAGCCTAAAGGTCGACATCCATCTTAAGCCCCAGTCTCACGGCACGTTTCGGAGAACTTTTTTACCACTGAGGGGTAGCTTGAGTTGAATTCTAGGAAAAAAATGACCATCCCGGCGACATACAATGTTTATAAAACCAATACATAATTAATTAAAAGCATATCACGGCGGGGTTCTTTTTGTTCACTGCAGGGAAGAAAAGTTGTACGCCGTCCCCAAAAGTTCGCCGGGGAAAGGAATTTCCTCCTCCTGAGGGATAATTTTATATCGCCCCGAGATATAAAAAGTACCCCTCAGGGAACCTATAACTGCCCCTCAGGGAACCTATTTCACCGCGGCGGGATGTCAAAAACTGCCGGCGAGTCTTCAAATGTCCCCCCAGGGGCAGGAAAGGTCCCCGCGGGGGCAGGAAAGGTCCCGCGGGGGCAGGAGAGGTCCCCTCAGGGGCAGGGGATGTCCTAATATCCCGCCGGAGATGTTTTTGAGACGTTCTCACTGAAAAAATCCACGCCGGACATCCAAAAATCAAGAAAATTTTGGGCTCTGTTCCGCCGTCATGAAAAAAAAGTTTGTACCTTTTGAATCTTTTTTGACATCCACGGCGCAGTTTTTCCATTTCTAGGAACCCCTGAGGGGAACAAAAACTTCCCTGGGGGGATCACCCAAATTCATCCAAATTACCAGGAAATACTTCGACGCCGATTTAAATAGTTCTCCATAACGTGCCGTGAGACTGGGGCATTAGTCCCCCAACCAGCCCCTCAGGAGCAGAAAACGAAGCAATTTCACTGACTGTATGATACACCTTCACTGCACCAGCACCGACACATCCATATCAACTCTACCACCCAGAGAAAAGATCTGAGCATAGAGGTTTTATAACCTGTGCTCAGTAGGAACATTACATTACATTGTCCCGAATGTTAAGTTTATTTTTGATGTACCAGTTTGCAAAATGACATTTTTGCGGGCACATGGATCGCCGAAAAAAGTTCCGTACGGCAAAAAGAAACAAAGAAGGACAAACACTGACAACTCTGGTTAATAGACCTGGTTTCAGGGTATCTAAAACTTTTTTCGGACTGAAATTTGGTTGAGATTTGACCGAGCAGAGAAACAAAACGTCCATGGAAGTTTATTTTGATACAATTAAAATGACATTTTTGCGAGCTGACCGATCGACGAAAAAAGTGTCGTACGGCAAAAAGAAACAGCGACGGACGAATACTGACAACTCTGGTTAATAGACCTGGTTTCAGGGTATCTAAAACTTTTTTCGGACTGAAATTTGGTTGAGATTTGACCGAGCAGAGAAACAAAACGTCCATGGAAGTTTATTTTGATACAACTAAAATGACATTTTGCGAGCTGACCGATCGACGAAAAAAGTGTCGTACGGCAAAAAGAAACAGCGACGGACGAATACTGACAACTCTGTTAATAGACCTGGTTTCAGGGTATCTAAAACTTTTTTCGGACTGAAATTTGGTTGAGATTTGACCGAGCAGAGAAACAAAACGTCCATGGAAGTTTATTTTGATACACTAAAATGACATTTTTGCGAGCTGACCGATCGACGAAAAAAGTGTCGTACGGCAAAAAGAAACAGCGACGGACGAATACTGACAACTGTACTTGATAGAGCTGGTTGCAGGGTACCTAAAACTTTTTTCAGAAAGAAATTTGGATGGGAATTGACCAAGTAGAGTGGCAAAACATCCATAGCAGTTTTATGTTTGAAGCAGCAGTTGTTGTGTTGACATATTCATGACGTGACGTCATGTATAGGCCTGGTAGTAATCGGCGCCTATATCCAAAGACTAAACTGCTAAAAATACCAAAAGATGACTGTGATCAGGTAATACTTGTAAGAAAATGAACTTACCAGTGACTTGGACATTCCACCTCCTTTGTTTTGGAGCCATTTAGTTGGATTGACCAATCACATCGCAGCTCTCTGTCAGCCAATCACAGGCAGGAAACAATTTAAATGGCCTTGCAAACAGAACAGTAAATATGTGGTCATGAATTTTCTATTATTTTTAATTTTGAACACAGCATTATGAAATTTTGCAATTATCAGGATGGTAGCCCATAAATTTAGCTGCCAAAATTTTGATTTAAACATATATGGTTTTTACACGGCAAATAAGCTGAAAGTACTGTCCCCTAAAGGTGGTTGGGCTGAAAAATTGTAATCCCTGATATCTCGAAAAAATTACATAGTTTTAAAAGAAAATTAATTTGGTATCACGTTCTTTAGATAATTTGCAGATGCTTGCAGATTTTTAAGGTGGTCGAGCGTGTTGGATGGGAGAAATTTAGTCAAGACAATTAGGGGACATGGCCAAGTCCCCCAAACATGAAGCATGTCTCCTAAAGGTTGGTACAATGTCTCCGAAACGTTGAATTACTGTAAATATATATATATATAAACATATATGTATGATATTGTGGAAATGACATCGTGTGTTTGAAAGTTAAATAATTGCAGACCCCCCAAATTCTTTGTTACAGCCTTTCACTTTGATACCGAAAAACATTTTACTGTTGCACTGTGAAAATAGACTTTGTGTGTCATCATACACCATAAATTGCATGATCTTACTCATACTTTCAATGTTAATTTGAGATTTAAGGAACTTATCCTCTTGTTATAGTAACAGCGAAACGAAAGGATTATGAATCTGATTTTCAATCCAAAATCAGTTATGACAAGTCAAATGACCTTCTCTTGATATGACTAACCAAACTGCCTCTATGTTTCCCATATTGAAAGTATAGTAAGATGACAATTCAATCAGCTATCATGATTCACGAAGTGCATTTTTCACATTGAACTGGTCCTCATTTTTTCTTTATCAAAGTGAAAGGCTGAAATAAGGCAAATTGTTGTAAGATTGGAGTTGTTGCAAATTCTGGTGCAAGTGACAAATTCACCGCCTGGTGTCAGCCAGCCAAATGTAATTTTAATATTCTTTGGTTCAAATAAATTGAATTGAAATTGAATTGATATATACATTTACATGTATCAGTCATAATAAACTTGCAAGTATAGATACATGTATAAAGTATCATTTAATCTCCAACAAAGCCAATGGGCGATTGCTCTTCTGTGACTTCCTGCAAATTACAAAACATACACAGGCATGCAATAACCCAGGCAAATTGAACAACTTCTCTGCAATTGTAAATTGTGTAAGTTAACATTTCTTTCCCAAACATTTTCTGCACAACTGGCTTACTTTAGCAATTCTGTCAGGATTTCTATTAGGATTCCCCATCACACCATTGCTGCTTCTCATGCATTGCTTTCTCTAAATGGCTTTGATCTCATAAAATCTATAACAATACCCCTTCTTGAAGATTGATTCTTTGTGGTCGGAATAAAGAGGGTCTCTGTATTACAAATGATCATTGATCAGTTATGAAGATCTTGGCAAATATTGTGTTTGATTTTGTGAAATTTTGAGATGAGTTTTGAAGACGATTTTGGAGTAAAATTTAAAAATAGTGTTTGAATGTTTGTATTGTCTCAGATGCTCAAGGCGCTTGGTGGGTGTTGTGAATGAAGGTAATTACATTTTGAAAGCGTTCTCGTTTAGAATGTTTTATAAGACAATATCAGTCATTTGGTTGAGAATTGTATCTTAAAAGCTTAGAGATGATATTTATAACTTGTTATAGTTTATCCCTGCAAAATGAACAGATATATATGGTAAGTGCAGCCCCTATTAAGCCCAATTCTTGGCACTAATGAGGATTGATTGATGAAGATGGGAGGAGAGAGTGGGAGTCCTCAATATATTACAGTCACCTCATGAGAGGGATCTTTAACTTTTTTACCTGTGCCCAGCACAGACACTGATACAAGGGGCGGCCAATATAACTTCTGGTCCAAACGACACCGAGCTGTAATTTTGCTCATGAAGGTTCACTGAAAATATTGGTTTCCCCACCAACCTGGGATTTGAACATTTGCAGTCAACTTGTCAGCACTCAACCACGGAGCTGCCTGTCATTGCTACTTTATGAGCATGTATTGTAAGACTTTTGTAATTCATTATGCGAAATTCAAGGATCATCACAATTTGAAAATTTATGATTTTTCCCTTTCCCCATGATATAGGACCTATTTCATTTTAGGTCTCTAACATTTGAACCTAATCACTTATAAACCACCACTATATATATGCATCTATAATGCACACAAACATTGTGATGGGATTCCACTGTTGTTGCCAATACTGGGTGTCAATGTAGCAATAATAATCACATTTAATGTAAACAATAAGGTCAAGGTCAAATGAGAGGTCAGAGTCAAGCCAAGGTCACTACTCTCTGACATGAGACAGAATCCAAATAAAGATTTTTATTATGAATTGTTTGCAATTGTTTGAAACACTGGTAAATTTACAACTTCTTTGTTTTCAAAGAGATTTTCAAGAATTGGACATGTTTTTCTTTAATCAGAAAATATGTGAAAATTGAAAAATGAAATATGATTTTTAGTCCTAAAATATTAAGTAGTAATTTCCAATACCCAGAATATAAATATTATATTTACAACTAAACATACATAATATATTGACTTTAGTTAGTTTTTGAGAATAATTTATGCTGGATAGACTGGCTAGAGATTGCTGGTAGATACATGCAGACAAGACTACTACATAGTAATTAATCAATGGGTAGAAAAATATATTGATAGATATATTGATTGATTGACTGATTGACTAACTGAATGATTGACTGATTGATTGACTGACTGACTGACTGACTGATTGACTGACTGATTGACAACAAGACTTCCATCAAAGGCGGTTGTTTCCGGACTGTAAATTTGAAATTTTGAGTCAGCTCAAATGCTTGAGTGAGATGATTGCACTATTTCCTTGAGCTGATATAGCTTAATTGTTGTTTTGAGTCATGATAATCTTTCTGTTGTCATAACTCAAAACAACATGCTCTGCACTGTCAGCTTACAGAATTGTGCAACTGTCTCTCTCAATACTTTAAGCTGACTCAAAATTCAAATTTCACATTGTTTTGAGCCCCTATGCCATGAAAAGTGAATGTAGTTAATGACACTGATCAGAAGATGAGCCCCACATCATGTCACCCATTTACCCAAGGTGGGACACTTTATTCTCAGCACAGACACTGATCCAAGGGCAACCATCTATTGTTGACTCATTCATATTGATTGTTGAGGTTTTAGCCTGTAACTATGACAAGTAGCCAGATCAAAATAAATGCCAATTACAGCACTCCTGGGAATATCATGTCTCCATGGCAGGGCAACTTTTAACTAATAACTAGGTGGGCATCTGCCCACCCGCCTCTGATGGCTGCCCACCCAAGAAATTGAAAATTCTCTAAAATGCCCACCTAGTTTTCCCAGCTGGTGTTGAAAAATCATAACCCTTTTCTGATAGTTAGTTAAACTTGATTTAAGTTTCTGGATTTTTTATCACTATATATGGATGAAAATGGTGTCCTTCAAAGGAGCTTCAGTCTTATTACAGCCTATGTTAGCCAAAATGATTTGCCTCAGCCATCTTTCATTGTCAGTCTATAGACTATAGTAATAGCACTTATAGCAGCTGTTCCTCATGGATGTGTAGCGCTGCAATTCCCACTACAACATCATTTTAAATTTACCAAAGAATGTCCCTGGCAAAACAGTCGACTAATGATAGACTGTTGATTGCCTAAATGGAGCAGGCACGTCACATTATGATCCTCGACCTGCTGTGGCAGAATTTCTCACTTCTAAGCAAAGGAGAATGTGCGCACCAGACTTAACCAAATTCAAATAAAGGCCTTTTCACAAAAAATGTTTCCGAACTTAAAACAGTGTGCTTTTTAGTAGTTACATGTACCTAGCTCCTGATTGTAGGCCATCAGCCATCAATATGGTGGCAAAAAGGCTGAGGCCATACATAGTAATTGTAACTCATCTACTGATAAACTGCCAAGATATAATATAAAGCTGCCTGAAAGATTTTCAAGTTCATGAACATCAGGTACTTAGCTTAAAGTTTAAAGTAACACAGACTTTTATTTGTTTTCTGACATCACATGTCAAAGCGAAATTTGATGCATTTTCCTCGTCAATACTTACTTTCCAAATAATAATTTACTCTTTAATCTCCAAAGTGCCAATATGATATTTGTCATTCTTTATTTTTTATTTTTTGCTGTTACTTTTGTTACTTGTATCATATTTGCTTATTGTTACTGGCAAGGCCTTGAACCCCTTGTTTTCAAATTATAGTTAGCTCAGAGTGGCTGTATATTTGGGCGATTAACATTACACAAACTGTCTGATATCTGTAGAAATGAACAAGGGGGAACTGGGGAACTTTGGGATGCTTTTAAACGTCTACAAATTTTGCTCAATGCTGAAAGCACCGAAGAACTCAGAAGTTTGCATGAATATCACCAATACTATTGAGCTTAAATGCAAAATGTGAGTCATAAAAATGACTGTCCAAATGTGCCCGGCGAGGCACTTTGGGACATCAGCCAGGGCACATTGGGACATCAATAAAAAAATCATTTTAACACTCCCATATGCAATGGATACTACATGTAAGTAGTGCGTAAGACTATATACATTGCATTAACACCTTGTAGTGCTAATAGTTAATAACTTTAAACTGTTTTGAACATTTAACATAAGCTGTCCTGGGTGCGGATATCTATGTCAGTAACACACAGTGCTTTGCGATAAATTTGTTCACAGAGCATGCCTCTATTCACTGGGGCCTGAATACCTGTTGTGTGCCGTCCCAGGTCATTCATGCAGTTGACTTTGACACTTAAATTCTGCCATAATTAAGGTGTCCCAATGTGCCCCGAATTCACTGTCCGAATGAGCCCCATATGACTTTTGCAACCAAAATGCTAATTTCTCAGGCACCAGGGAGTGTGTTTATCACGATACAATTCATAACTCTTCGTTACGATATATCAAATTGATACAAGCACTGCGAAAGCCTTATTGTTCATGGTTTGTCCACAGAATGGTTTGAATTGAATATTTACTTTAGTAGTAGGAAAACAAACTTTTCCTCGCCATACTTTGCATGTGGCTGTAATTTGTCATCAAATTGATAGAAACATCAGGATGTGTAATTACAAGATATGATGGCACAATCATATCATATTTTACCTTGCCAGGAACCAAGAAAACCCCACCGACCCATAGTGCCCCGTGTCCCAATGTGCCCCGGTTCCCCTACTGATATACATGTGTACATGGTATATTGCTTATGATAGATACTATTCAAATTTCTTCTTCAAAGGACAATACTGGTGCAGTTCTGTATCATTAAAGAAATTGACTCAGGCCCGTGCATTTTCATGCAGCACTAGCCTACTTTCAAAATGCTGTCTACTGAGCATGCGATTTTCATCAAATTGAAATTCAGAGTGAGGTTTTATCATAAATACAAAATTTTTGGGCTGTTCATATATGGGTTTCTATGAAGGGAAACATCCTCCATAAATTGCTCAGAATTCATTTCCGGCAATGTAAAAACCGTTGGCTTCTGGGGGCCTAGAGCGGCCCCCAGACCCCCGGCCTATTGGCCTTTGGCCCTACGGGCCTCGCCACGATTGCCTACATCTCTCTGCCCACCCTCCTCCACTGGCTTAAAAGTTGCACTGCTCCATGGTAACAGATAGGCCCCAGAGCAGCCATTTTGTGACAAATTCATGCTCACACATGTACTCAGGGAATTATTTAGGAATTTTACAGTAGAGCAGTGCATCTGTATCAGAAGTATGTGGTGATTGTAAAAAGGCAGCTTAAAATGTGTGTTCAGGCCAGAAATCTATAGCAGCCCTATTGGGCCTTTAGAAACTAAATTAAAGTGAACTTAACATCATGGGATCTTTCAGTTAAGTTCACAAATCAATCAACCAATTCATTGATTTGAAACTCTATGTCTCAATATATCTCTCAATATGTCTCCCTATATTAATTTCCCCACATTTTCCCCGTTTCCCAATTTCCCAAATTTTTAAAAACTGATCACGTTTATTTGCGGAAGTCCACCAGGGGAAATGACGTCACAGATTAAACACCAGGGTGCGTGACGTCATTTTGGGACACCCTTGGGGTCAAGGGTCAGGCAAACATGGCCAATGAATGGGCAGGACACAGAGGACACTGTTTGTCTTTCATTTTGTTAATTGATTGAGCAGAAAAAGTACACAGCAACACTTGTAGTTTGGATTGATTGCTTTTCACACACTTTGGACATCATGTGATTGCCTGTATGGGAGAGAGGGAAAAGTAGGACAATGTTTTCTAGAGGATGCAAAATTGTTCATGGTCTTGTTGTTTTAAGCGTACTACGAAGGATTTTCAGAGCGAGATGGGGCTTGTTTCGTATTGTGGCCAGTTTTTCAGCCGCTCGAAGGCTCAGTTGCTTCACCGATGGGCATTTGTTTAAGTTTAAAACAAAGCCTTGCACTCTTTATATGTTTGAAGTCATGTGAATGAGATGTTCTAACTCACAATTCCTTGTACTCATGTGAAAACTATAGGGTTGGACCGGCGCAT